>OY992530.1:148677243-149043730 GCA_963921185.1 Dasysyrphus tricinctus
GATGGGCCAACTTATGGTCTAAGTGTGTCAGTTTTTTTTTTTTTTTTTTTACACTATCAGATCTTTGCCGAAGAGAGCTTAGTACAAGCAACATCTTGCGACCAAAGAATTGCCAAACACAAATTAAGTGCTTATCAGGCTCATCACTTAGTGTAGTGTTAGTAGTTAGTAAGCAACAAACTACTTAAAACATACACTTTACAAAATAAAATTAAAAACAATAATTATAAAATAACAAATAAAATGACATTGAAAAAATTAACAATTACAAACATTTAAGAGCGTGGTACACTGGTCTTCAATGAAGCTTTGAGTCTATTCTTACTTATATTAAAATCAAAAAAATTAGAGTTCAAATTCAGAATGATGCACATGCGGGTAATAGGCTCATGCATTCCATAATTGGTACGGTGTTGAGATATATGCATTAGTTCTAGACTACGAGTGTTGTGACCTCCACCACGGTAGTTAAGGCTAGTACAAGATAATAAATCAGGTGCATCAATAACGCCCGTTAAAAGTTGATGAATAAATACAATATCATTATTAATTCTCCTTTGTGCCAAAGTTTGAATCTGAAGAAGCTTAATCCGGTGTTCGTAAGGAGGAAGATTATAAGGATCGGACCACGGTAGTCCTTTCAAGGCGAAACGTATAAAATTACGCTGTACTGCTTCTAGTCTATTCTTATGGACATCGTAAAAAGGAGTCCATACCTGTGATGCGTATTCAAGATGAGGGCGAACAAGACTGTTGTAGAGAGCGAGGGTAACATAAGGATCCTGAAATTCCTTAGACCAACGTTTAACAAACCCTAACATAGAGTTTGCCTTGTTGACTATTAAATTTATATGCTTCGTAAAATCAAGATTAAAAGTAAAATGAACCCCTAGGTCTTTGAAACTATCAACACGACGCAATGTGTGCTGCGATATTTCATAATCAAATGAACTAGGAACTTTTTTTTTAGAAAAAATGATCGCCTGACATTTTATAGGGTTGAGATTTAAACCGTTTTTACTACACCAAATAACAAAACTGTTAATATCTTCTTGCAAAAGTAAACGATCACTCACAGATTTGATGCTTTTGAAAATTTTCATATC
Organism: Dasysyrphus tricinctus; assembly: GCA_963921185.1. Lineage (NCBI taxonomy): Eukaryota > Metazoa > Arthropoda > Insecta > Diptera > Syrphidae > Dasysyrphus > Dasysyrphus tricinctus. The sequence goes on from OY992530.1 coordinate 148,678,350, forward strand.
ATCCGCAAAAATTAGAATTTCACTATAACGTATATAGAGGGATACGTCGTTGATAGCTAAGATAAAAAGAAGGGGCCCCAAATGACTACCCTGGGGAACTCCAGATTTGGCAAAGAAAGGGTTGGAGACAGAGCTCCTAAATCTAACTTGATAGGATCTATTATGGAGATAAGAAGAAACCCAATTGATGAGTTTAGGAGGGAAGCCAAACACCTTTAACTTAAACGTGATGATATCGTGTGAAAGTTGATCGAAAGCCTTAGAAAAATCTGTATAGATGCAGTCGAGTTCTTGACCATGTTCCAACGCAGTTGAGCACTTGTGCAAGAATGCAAGTAAATTGGTTATTGTCGATCGCTTTTGCATGAATCCATGTTGTTGATTGCAAATTATATTCTTACAGTTGAATGTCAAACTATCGCACATTACTTGCTCAAAAAGCTTAGGAATGCAAGATAGCTTGGAGATTGGCCTGTAATTGCATATATCAGATCTGTTACCCTTTTTAAAAACTGGTGTAATAAATGCTTTTTTCCAAATACTTGGAAATTTACCGGAGCTAAGTGATAGGTTAAACAAATGAAAAAGAGGGGGTGCTAATATTGATTTACATTTCTTCAAGATAATTGGTGGGATGCCATCAGGTCCAGACGAGTAATCATCATGAAGTAAGGACATATAATGTAAAATTTTTTCGATTATAATTGGGATATTATTGATGGTAGTTTGTGGGCAGTCTTTTAAGTAGAGAAAAAAGTTCTCATCAACATCGACAGGGGTATCAACGAAAGACTGGCGAAAGTTGTTAGCAAACGCATCACAAATATCCGGAGGACTATTTAAAATAATATTATTATAAGTAAAATTGACTGGATAGCCATCAGATTTCTTTTTCAAGTTTACGAAATTCCAAAAACTTTTGGGGTCAAGCTTTAGGGAACTTTCCATTTTTTTAAGGTATTCAGCGTATAAATGATTGGAGAGGTTTTTAAACTCATCAAACAAGGAAATATACAATTCTCGGTCCTCAAGGGACATACTTTTTATGAAGTTCTTCCAAGCTCTGTTTCTTTTATTACGAAGAATTTTGAGTTCTTTCGTATACCATGGATGGCAGAAGCTAGAGTATTTGGGTATTTTATGTGGAACTATGTCATTAATACAGTTGGTCAATACTTGATAAAAGTATGAAACTGCAACGTCAATGTCGCCTGAAACTGGTATATTTTCAATACCAGATGCACTTAAATGCTCAGAAAGCAACTGAAAGTTAGCTTTCCGAAAGTCAAAAGAATATGAACAGTCTTGTGAGTTACTATTATTAAGTAAATGCCCGTCCAAGTCAAGAAAAATGTCAAGAGGAGGATGGTATTTATCTATGTTTGATATTGCAGTAGTAGACTCTACCACTACAGTACTAACAGCGTCAGATGAGAAAACTAAATCGAGTATTCGATTTAAAGAGTTTTTAATACAGCTTATTTGCTGTAAGTCCGTACCTAAGGGTATTCAAACAACAGCGTAAAGCCGTCGTAACGTTGTAAAGTTTTAAGCTTCGTTATTCTGCCACAATTTGTATGGAAAATTTGACAGATGTACGCAGCTTACAACTTTACAACGTTTACGACGACTTTACGCTCTTGCATGAACACCCTTACCGAATTCCATTCAACCATTAAGGCTCTCCCAAACCAACGCGAAATCATAGCGAATCATTCGCAAAGTCAGTTTTTGTTGTTGTTTTGCATTGTGTATCTTTCATATTTTGTATTATTAGGCGTTTTCCTTTGGAGGTGGCGAAGTACTTGCAAGTACTTTGCTATCTTTTTTCAATGGAACACATCCAAACTGCTTTCCCATGTAAAATGTATCTACTCGCACATGAGAGCATGTGCAGTTGGTAGTACTGGATTAGGGTTTTCATCTACTCATAAGTACTTTGCCACCTCCAAAGGAAAACGGCTATTGTAAATGATTTCGCGTCGTCGCACAATGGGACCTCTTGTATGGAGAGCGTGCTCAAAATGCAAAATTGAAACTAACGGTTTCGAATAAAATTATAATGAGGATTCAAAGTTGACATGATTGCTTATCAATATGTCAAGTTTTGAAGTTTTGGGAGACAGAAAAGTAATAGAAAATAAGCGATAAAAGTAGCAATTCGTGTAAATTCTAAAATCCATTGTGGAGTTGTAGGTCATTTGAAAATTTGGAAAAAATAAATTCGCGGTGAATACAAAAATATAAAAAATATGTTGGCATCAAATGAAGGTCAGTGGAAAATGAAAAAATATTTTTATCAAATTAGAACAACATTTTTCCCTTACATTTTAAAAAAATTGAAAAGTTACGTAGAAAATATTCAGAAAATCTTATTTCGGTTTTGCGCACCATGCTCTCACTTTTGACTTCTGTTTCATATAGAGGAATATTGATACTACTAGACCACGTATTCAGTTTTAAAAGCATTGTGCGCAAAATCAAAAAAAAAATTTTTGAACATTTTCTACGTAACTTTTCAATTTTCTTAAAATGCAAGTGAAATATGTTGATCTAATTTGATAAAAACATTTTTTTTATTTTTACTGACCTTCATTTGATGCCAATATATTTTTTATATTTTTGTATTCACCACGAATTTATTTTTTTCGAATTTTCAAATGACCAACAACTGCGCAATGGATTTTAGAATTTACATGAATTGCTGCTTTTATCGCTTATTTTCTATTACATTTCTGTCTCCCAAAACTTCAAAACTTGACATATTGATAAGCAATCATGTCAACTTTGAATCCTCATTATAATTTTATTCGAAACCGTTAGTTTCAATTTTGCATTTTGAGCACGCTCTCCATACAAGAGGTCCCAGTGTGCGTCGGAGAATGTTTCGCGTTGGTTTGGGGGATCCTTTAGAGATCGATTTCTTTTTTGGGTTGAAAAAAATTTATAAAAGAATCAATTTTTGTATGTTATTGTGTGCGTTGGCCATTGACAAATTTGCCATTGAGGCAAAAAGTAAACAAATTAATGGGCATACAAATACTCAAAAGTGCATTCAGATTTACGCTTCATTTAATACGATTAAAAACAAATATATTTCCGGGAAGAGTAGCAGATATAACCCTGAGGCCACACGAGCAAGTACTTGCAAGCAAGTTGACTGCATACATTGCCTATCAAATTCGTGATTTGCATTCCACTTCCCTCCCACTTGCTTTCCACTTGCATTCACTTGCTTGTCTCCCAACTTGCTTCTCAACCTTCTCCGAATCGGCAAGATTATCATGTAGTACTAAGAAAATTGAAAAATTCCGAGCCCTGCTAGATATTTTTGCCATTGGTTCTGAACACTTGCGTTCATGAGCTAAATGAGAATGAACACGTCTAATTTATATTTGAGAAAAATAAAGGAAAGCGAAATGTCAAATATAATAAATAAATAAAGAAGGAAGATGGAAATAAAAAACAGCAACTCTCAGAAATTTAGATAAAATCTCTTTTAAATTAAATGTATTTATTGTTATTTAATGCTATACATGGTCATAAAATATAAAACTGTTTAAAAAATAAATAAAACAAACAATAAAAAAGGTAATTAGGACTCTATTTCCGCTGATAATTAAGTTCTGGCTGTTTTGTACGAAAAATCATAAATGTATACTCATTTTGCTTACAGCTATACAGATATTTTTTGGTGAATTGAAAAGTTGTCGATGGCCCTACTTACGGAAGATAAATAAATGATTCAGATGAACTACAGCGAGGAAGCCAGTGTGGGTAGGTATTTTCATATTGTATGAAGTATAGCATAGCATGATGCATGACCAACTTATAGGTCCAATGAATGGATGACCAAAAGAATGCTGATGTTAGAAAACGAATATTCCAAAATTCCTGAGGCTAACAAAAGAAAAAATCTTGCTTTATATTTGATTCAGAGCATAACAAAATGTGTCCCCCTTTTTTGCTATACTCTGAAGAAAGCCCTTTTTTGGTCCCAAGACTTGGTATATTCGCAGGCTAAAAAATACTCCTGCAAACATCTGTTTTGAAAATATTCTTTAAATGGACAAGTACAGTACAATATAGTCTTGCTTTCCAAGTTTTTGGAAAAAGCTAAAGTTGAGTATTAAACTTACAAACACAAACAACTGTAACATGCTGATAATATGTGCATGCTGTTAAATGCATTAAAATCTTATTAGTATCATTGTGCTTATCGACAATTTGACAATAACAAATTTGTTCCAACTTTCCGATTGAATATATCTATCTATATTCTTTAAACTTTTTCAGTTACATAATTAACAGGAAATGTCAAAACGTCAGACTCAATCGGTTTCACCATTGACAAGAAAGCGAGACCGTTCAACAGAAGCACAACCAGTAGGACTCGTTTGTGAAATGGCAGACTCAGAAGGTCAGAATCAGCCTCCCCGGAATGTACCAAATGGTACGTCAGCCAACAATGAAGATCAAACAGTCATACATTTGCTCAAAACTATCGTTGAAAACCAACACAAGCAAGCCATATCAGTTCCGCCATATACCAGGAATCAAGGGCCTGGGTTTTATTCACCTCATTGCCATTGCCAATTGCATTTAAATGATTGTCAAAACCAAATGCAAAACCCTCTTTCTGAGCTTCATAAGGCTGATTCTCCTGTAATAAATGATGAGCCATCAATAAAGAGTTTATTAATAACTATGCTCAATAACCAGACTCAACCTGGTTCAGCATATTCGTGGAATCAAAGTCATTCATATTTTAGACAACCATCACTACAGCCATGTCAAATGCATGCAAATCACTATCAACCCCAAGTGCAAAATCAGTCTTTCGGGTATGTGCCAACTTCAACAGCAGCTTCTACCAACAAAGAGGAGCCATCAACAAGAAGCTTGCTAATGACTATTCTCAAAAATCAAACCAAAATGGCTGCTCAATTAGAAAATCTCATTCAAACTCAGGAGGAAGTTATAAAAAAACTCGATTCACAAACTCTACAAACATTTTCACTACCAACGAGAACAACGTTTAAGAAAATTGATTCCGTTAAAGATTGTCATGAGTTTGAAGAAAACTTAAAAAACCTTGAATTTGCCCAAAATATGGTGAGTAAATCGTAGTTCTATCATGTAGTAGTGTGATTTAATAAAAACTAGCAACAAATACAAAAATACAAAAATTAACTATAAAAAGTTTTATAGTTTTCACAAAAAGTGTTGACGTCCGCCGCGCCGTCTGTCAGTTGAAAAAAGTCTTTATAATAATAAGCACGTTGTGTTTTGAGCACAATTAAATCCCTTTTAAAATAGAAATTGAAAAAATTCAAACTAAGTAATCTCCATAGAGGCGAAAGATCCAGTTTGTTTAGACTTGAAATTTCAACGCTAATTATTTGTTCTTATTTTGTATTTGCTTTTACTGTAGCGCAAGTTTTGGAATCGTTCAACTGATTTTAATCAAATCTGACACTACGATGATAAAGACCACGACAAAAGTGGTTTCCGCAATTCTGTCTATCTGTCTTACCCTTGAACTACAGCCTAAGCCAATGAAGCGATTTTCTTCCAATTTTGAACTTTTGGTTCCTTTTAGTGATTCCTTAGATTGGAGATTGAAATTCTTATTTGCTTCAAAAATAATAGCACTTGTCATATAACCGTCAAGGAAAAGCTTATTCATCTCAAAGACGGTTCTAACGATTTTGATGAAAAAAAACCTGAACGAAGAAATGAAGCGTTCAATCTTAAGTACACCACAGTTAGGCCTAGTCATAGCTATCATTCAAACTCATTGAAAATTTTGTTCTTCCATTTTGAGGTGTTAAGAAAACAAAATCATTTACTATTTTAATGGAGAATTACAGCTCAAGACTAAATAAATATTTCTAGCCAAAAAAAAATTGAAATGGGAGCGACCTTCCACATAAAAAGACTGAATATTTCAGTGATCATTGGTAATGTATTATTAATTTAAAAAATTGCCAAATCAAGATCTACGATAACGTTTTCAGGTTCAATCTTAAGTTTTTATGACCTTTAATGCGTTTCGCCCAGGTAAAACGATTGCGCTTATCAGTTAGATGTTTTTGTACCATAGGTGTGCAATAAGCAATCAAGTGAAGACCTAAGATTGGTTTTCCTTTAATATACCTATTAGAGACATAAACATTGTTTATTTAGTGTGAAGAATAAAATTAACCCCAAAGCCAATATCATTGGTTGTTCTCAAGACATTTGAGACAATTTTTTTTTTTTTTAATTTTTGGTAAAGTTTCTGGTATTTTTTTTACTTAAAAAAAAAACTGCTTTAGATTTTCTTCAATATACCTACTATCAACTATCAGTTACAAACTTGTGTGTATAATTAAATTACCCCAAGCCAATATCATTGTTTGATATCAAGATATTCGAGTCAAAAACTTTCTTCGACAATTTTCTTCAAAACTGTACGTTGATCTAATTTTATATTCTTAGCAATTCTTTATTTCCTCGAAATGCGTAGCATAAAATCAACCCAAAGTAAATAGCATCATTTGTTCTCGAGACCAATAAAACAAAGCAACGTTTTTTTTTTTTAATTGTCATAGTAGAAAAACCGCTCATTAAATTTTGTTTAAAGTCCTTTCTGCACTTTATCTATAAAATTAAATTTATCCCAATTCAATTATTTATTCGTTCCTGAGATAGTGAACATCGACACAAACAACAATGGGTGAATGCAGATCAAATCTCTCAAACTAGAAAGATCGCATCTTTCGTCTTCAGATCTGTTTTTTTTTTTTGTAATAAAACATGCAAACATAGAAAAGTGCAAATCTTTTCCCAAAAAGATCGAAGCAGAACTGCCATTTAGTGCCAAACGAACGTTTTCAGAAGCATTCAGAATGCTTCCAGACGACAAAATGAAAACGCTATAAATACTGCTGGGTGAAGTCCTGCCAAAATAAATTGTATACCAAGATCGTGCTTGTGAAAATTATTTTGTTTTCAAAATAATATTTTGAAAATCTAAAGATGTCTGATCATGCCCGGCTTTTTTTTAATTTTTTAAAAATCCGTTTGGAATTTTGGCTGCAACGTAGATGAGAAGAAGAGGACTTCACCTTTGCCTTTGAATTTAGCGTTTTTGATAATAAACTTATAGACTAACAGGTGTAAGAAAGGTTTGAGTGAATTTTAAACCTGTCCTATTAACTCGCATTTTTTAAACTTTTCAATTTAAATTTTTGTTCATAATATTCACTCAAAACGCGCATTAAACTCGGTAGATTTAAAATACATTACAACCGGATGTAAAATTGTTTAAACTTGACTATACACCAATTTTTAACATACGCAATGTCAATAATTTGACATTTGCCAGCATGTGTTTCCTGTTCGTTGTTGTATTTCAAATTTTATCGTTCAAAATTTGAAAATCCTGATTTGGCGTTTGAAAAACAATTCAAAACAGTGAAATTATTAACCCTGTTCCTTGGTTTAGTCCCAAACAGTTTCAAACTGTTTCAGACCGCCAGATTTGGTGCGGACCAGTACAATTTTTCAAGTGTGAACGACTTCGGACTAAATCTGGCGGTTTCAAACTGTTTGAAAGTCGGCAAGGAACAGACCTATTGTCTATTAATTTATCTCAATTAATAAATTGATACAAAAAAATGTCGAATCGCAAAATAAAAGGTGGTAGTTATGGAAGCAATAACGAGGAAAACGTTTTTCCCAAACCGGAAATATTAAATATTTAATCATCGCGCAAGCCCGCTTGTATATGCGGTACACTCGACGAGAACGCCGCACAGTGGGACGAAAAGCTGAAAAAGTGGACATCGTGCTGTAACTTTTGAATAAATGGATGGATTTTGATGATTTTTTCGCCATTGTGTTTGTTAAATACTATAGATTAATAAAACATTGAAAAATATTAAATAAAGCATACGATTCCATATCTAGTAAAGTACATTTAAAAAAAAAAAAAATAACCAGCATACAAAAATGGAATTTTAAAGTTTACTATATATTAATTTAAATTTTAAATACTAACATCTTTAGTTAAAAAATTGTTTCTCAAATAATCAAGTAATAAAAATTTTAATTTGTTTTGTTGAGATCCATATACCCATTACAGATAAATTTAAAAATCCTCAAAAATTGAATCTATAAAAGTAGATAAAAACTAAAACAATTTTTCTATCTGTTTTAACTATAGGTAAGGTAGGTACTTATGATTGTATCCAATACTATGGTTTTTTTTATCAAAATCATGCACAATTTTGAAAATGAGCCTTTCTTCAACTGTTATATAAGAGAAAATGATATTTTTTCTCTTAAGAACATTTCAAATACCCCTCTCTAGAATATTTATAAAAGTATTATATATGTATTACAAGAATCTATGTTCATATTTACGTACAATATACATAATATCGCTTTTAAAAATCAATCAATTTCAAATATTGTTTCCCGATACAAACTGCTGAAAACTAAAATACATAATTTTAAATCCAAATAAATAGCCTTAGAATTATATAATAGCATTAATTTTATTTCACAAAATTTCTTTAAGAAAATTGTGGAAAATTAAGACATGCAATAGATAAATGAAAAACAGGTTGAAGTAAATTTAAAAACAAAAGAATAGTATTCAAAATCTAAAATAAGCTTTAAATGCTATTTTCACTCTCGATATCGTCATTCGGATCTGATGGATTTCTCGGAGAAGAAAAAAGATACCGGAAAGATTTGAAAGGAATTTAAAAGAAAAAAATGTTGTTCTTCTAAAAACCGTTACACATTTCGTTCAAACAAGTAATCTCACGCTTTAACATAGGTTATGTTAAAGCGCTGTTACGAAAACAGCGAAAAACGGATATTTTCAATTTTCAAACGGTTATATCCCAGAAACATGACGTGATAGAATTTTTCTGACTTCGGATTTGAGTTCAGCACACCTAAAAATACTGTAAAAGTATATTTTGGTTTCTGTTACAAAAAAAAAGAAGAAATTTGAGCAATGACCAGTATAAAAGTTAGAGATTTTTTAAAGTTCATAGGTTAGCGGGGTCGGATCCGGTCGGATCCAATTCTTGTTAAATATTACTCACCGATAGCATGAAATTCCCTAAAGGTGAATTAGAAAGCAGGCATATGTAAGCATTTTTTTAAAAGCTTGTTGGAAGTTCTAGATATTTTTTTTAAAAAGTAACTTTAAAAACAGGTGTTTTCGAATGGACCAATCTGTAATTTTATTTTTTTTTTATTTTATTTTTTTAAACTAATCTTCCTTAGTCGAACAAAATTTATTTCATTGAGTTATCTTAAAAATTGAATGAAAGACTCGAAAAACAAAAATATCTAATATCACATTTTTTTAGGCTTACAAAAAAAGTGTTAACTTAAGCCATTATGTCATGAAAACCGTTATGTTTACAAACAAAAATTTTATAGCTTATGAAAGAGTGGACAGTTTTCAAAACATCACATATAAGAACTATGTTCATATCACAAAAAAAAAATTAACCTCATGACCAGAAATTTGTACTGATCGTTCCACTGTGCGCCGTTGATTCTCCATCTGGTGCAGAAATGCATCTTCTGACGACAAAGACATTGACATTTAATTTATAAAGCCTTATTTTGTTGCTTTTATTTTATTTTATCTTTAATAATGTATTTGCGTAAAAACTTCAAATATGACTTTGCTTGGCTAAAATGAGTGAATGTACTGAAAATCTAGTTTACACCCGGGTTTAACTACTTTAACAGCTCCCTGGAGGGCAGTTAAAATTGAATCGGGTTACACGCGACAAAGTTTAATAAATAGGGTTTATTACCGAGTTTAGAGAGTGAATTTTATGCGCTTGGGTTGAACTTTTGAGACTTAACTCACTTTTAACCAAGGTTTAAATTTAAAACCGGATTAATTGAGTGAATAATATGGCTATAAGAGCCCACAGCAGATTTTGGGTGTGAACGATAGCAAAAAAAGAAGTATAGGCGTCGAAAGCTTCATTAAAGACTATTAAAAAAATCAAAGTCTTGCAGTTCACAACTGGGGCCTTTGCGAAAAACAGTGCATCGAAAAAAAATATGAATGCAACTTCGAGGATAATCGTGTTAGCCGAAATTGGTTTTCACTCCTCCATTGAGAAGCTCCTCGGATCACATATCATGGAATCTGAGACCATTTGAGTGTATAGTTGGAGAGACGGCACTACTTGAAGTGATCAGAAAATGACTTTTTGTTTTGTTTTGCAATGATCTTATTAGATCTTTTTTCTGCTCTATTGGCGAGGGGGTTCTCTTAATCTTTGTGTGTTTATTCGTTCTCCGAAAAATCATATTTAAATTTTAAAATTGATTTAACACAAAGCAGGGGTTATTTCGGGGCTGATGGAAATACTGACGTTTTGCGAATGATGCTGAGAGTTTTTTGTAGCCGAAGACAATGTTTGAAAGTTTGTTATAAACGCGCAGAGCTTGCATGACAGCTATTTTTCCACAGCAGTGGAAATTGAAAAAAATAATTGCAATCTCTCTGAGCATTCAGAGCTAAAAATTTGTGTTTTTTTTTCGTTCTGAGCGTGTTGTGAGCTTTTTCAGAGCACGCTCTATGAGCTCAGAATAAAATAACTGAGCAGACAAAATGTTGAACACATAGAAAGTTAAAATTTTGTTTCCAGAATTTCAGTACGAGAATTATAACGCGTTTTTCTTATACAATTGAACGGAGAATCTTGTCCCACCAAAGCATTCCGCCTCCGTCAACTTGACATTGAGCGGTCAGTGAGATTTTAGTTGGTGAGACCATAGGCGCGTCTCACCTTGTAGTTACTCAAACTTTTCCCACTGCGATAAGCTTCGCTTACAATAAAATGGCAGTTAAGGAACGATATTGCTCTTCATAAGCATTCAACGAATCTATCGGCCGTTAGCTTGGTCGGGCTCTTAAGGCTTGTTTCACACATATTCTTTTTTATTCGGTTCGGTCTGTATTCGGTTCGTTTTCGGTCGGACCTGATAAGTGTGAACCAATGAAAACGGCAAGAATAAAAACCTAATAGAAACCGAATAGTACCGAACGTCCCCTCGACACGAATCGGTTTCATTCGGTTTCAAGGGCACTCAAACTTTTCGTAGCGTTCACACATATTCGGTTCTATAAGGTTTGTTTTGTTCTTTTTTATTTGGAATTCACAACTAGTGCAGAAGTATGTTGATATTTTTGGAATTCAAAATTGATATTTGAATACAAACTTATAGGAACCGTATATGTGTGAAAATACAAAACCGAAAACGAATCGAATAGAGACCGAATGAAACCGAATATGTGTGAAAGGCTTGTTTCACACATATACGGTTTCATTCAAGTTTCATTTCAAGTTCGAAAATGCATGAATAGCGAGTATGGAAAATAAAATAATTGATTTTTGTTCGTACGTTATTTCATTTGTATGTTAAGCTAACCTCATTACTAGTTTAAATTTTTGATGTAAAAGCAATAATTGTTGATATTTTATATTTTGTATTCTTTTTCGTTTCAGTTCAAACATTTTGAATCGGTTTGTGGGGGAAATAGCGATCTATATGGTGACAATGTGGCTTATGCCTTAATTGACCATATATTTACTCGTCGGCTATTTACTTTGGTAACTTGGACTGGTCTATCAAGGGGAACTGAATCAAAGGAAAGTTTCCTAAAATTCGAGCGTATTTTCCAGTTTTTCTTTGACTTGATTAGACGAGTTGATTCAGAATATAGCATTAAATCGTTGAAGGATTTCTTCCAAAAAATAATTTCGAACTCAAAGAGGCGTTTCGAACATAAAAGATCACGCATTTCACGTGTCAAACTAAGTTCTGGTATGGTAGTCAAAAGAAAGAAAAGATCACTGCCTGCCAAAGAAACAAACTACGTGCGACGAAATTCTAATGTTGATGGGGAACAAGAGATCATTAGTGATGAAATAACAGACAACGAAGATGATTTTAAAGACAACATAAGCATGTATTCTAATGAATGTAATGTAAGTATATTAACTTAATATTATTATTCGTTTAGATATATTGAATCGATTGTATTTTTCAGACTGATGAAGTGACAACAAATCAGGATGTTAACTGCATTAAAGCTGAGGATGAGGAAGATTAACAACAAAAGTGAAAGACAAAAGATGATTAATATATATTTACTTTTTACTGTATTATTTATTTTTTATGTTCACAAATAAATAAGTGAAAGATGCTTATTTAGCTCTTAAATGTATATTCTTTGCGTTATGTATTTCTGATATATGCTAAATGAGAAATGTTTGTCAAATTAATTTTAAACTTCTTGTGAAAGATTGATTCTTAATTTATAATGATCCTGGTAAAAATTCTGTTTGAGTAGCTTTTACCTTGATGTGCTGTAATCGTGACCCTACAAGGTGATTAAAATTAGTTTGAAGAAGATATTTTAGAGACTGGTATATTTAAGGGAAGGGAAAGGGAAATATCAAATTTAACAAAAATGAGCCAATTTGATTGTGTTTTCCAGAAAGAAGTTTCGAGATTTCTAAAAACAGTAGATCTAAATGAGCTCTTTTTTTCAGATGAACACAATACAAAGAAGTCGCTTGATTCAGTTGATTAAGCAACATTTCCCATACACTGAACCATGTGACGTTGACAACGCCCTTCAATGGGAGATTATTGCTGAGACTTTGAATGCCTTAGGCCCCTCACAAACGATAGACCAATGGATAGAGGTAATTTTGAATTTTGCAGTATGTATTAAGGGCGGTTTTCTCAAATGTTGAATTATGAATATTATGTTGAATATTAATTATTATTCGTTTGAGATCGCTGTTTCTTAAATAGAATAAACATTTTTTTTTTAAGGACTGGGAAACTATTAAAAACTGTGCTAACGAAAAATTAAAAGCTATAAAATCAAAAGAGAGTGATGGTATTGAAATCCCTGAGGATCTGCAACTGTCAGAGGAAGATCATCGGGTGATAAAAATATGCAGTTTCGAAACTGATTCCGATAAAATGGCAAAATTGGTGAAGATGCTAGATTGTCGTGCTGTATCACCTTTTCAAAATGAGTCCTCGGAATCAGATGGATCAGTGAGTTTATAATATTTTTTTTTTTTATTTTAAAAATATACTCAAATGTACTTTTTGTTTTATTTATAGGATAGTGAAAACTGTGAAATTAAACCAATTCAAGAGGTCAGAGTTGATGAATGTTTAATTAATATCAATGAAACAATACCGGAAAGAAATATCGCATTAGATCAGCTTGAAGAACAGAAGAAAATAAACGTTCAATTAGCCGAACTTTTGGCGATTTTAAAAATGCCAACTCAAAGCTCAGATGCTCAGATATTAAACTAGTCAGATATTATATTGTAGAATATAAAAATAGAAATAAGTTTAGACTCGATGTCTGATTTAAACAATAATATTACAATCAAGGAAGAAAATCCTTTTAAAGAAGTGTTCATCTAACTATTACACAAAATTGTATTAAATACTCCTAGTACCTTAACTATTCAAATTTTGTTCGTCTTCAAGTCTATTACGCAACTCATTCAAAGGAAAATTTCCATAAAATAGCTATTATTACAAAGAAAAAATCATAAATGTATATTTCGCTCTGCTTTTCATTGTGTTGTTTACCAAAAAAAGATATTTAATATTTGTTAGATGTTTGTTTTTGTTGTGCCTCTAAGTTTTGCGTTTTTGATTTTAAAACTCTACCACCCCTATTAAGGTTGTCAAATATCAATTTGATAGTTGATAAATTTAAAATTCAATGTTTAAAAATCCATCTTATAAAAGTTTTGATCATTGAGCAGACAGTTGCTAATAACAAGAAAATTAAAAAAATATAAAACAATTGGTGACCAGTTTATTGATAAATTGAGTTTAAAAAAACAATTTTCAAGGTTTATCAAATATCAAATTGATAATTGACAACCGTGATAGGGGTGCTCATGAATATTTTCCTCCTCCTGTGTTTTTTAAAAATCCACAGGAAAGTTTCGTTTTGCTTTAGTTGCGTATTAGGCTTTAGTTAATAAAAAATACTACAAATCGACCAAATATTTCTGAACCGATATAATAAAATGAGATTTATTGAAAAGTAAGACTGGTAGTTTTTCTATGATATGATGCACAATTTGGATCTTAACCTTCGTTAGTCACGTGCACCTCACAGATGCATAGTTTTTCTATTTTTGTCATGAAAAGTGGTTGGGCGCCCCGACCCCGGTATTTTTTGTTTATATGTATTTTTAAGTGTATTTAACTACAGCTACATGAAAACAAGGAAGTTTCACAATATTGATATTGTCTATTCTTTTTTGTGAATTTATTTAAAGTTTTTTTGTTTGCTTCCATTAGGTACGTTTTTATATTATTTATTATCTATTTTTTTTTTCAAATGCAATATAATTAATTATTCATATAAAATTAATGACTTACAACGGTGTCCAAATGTTTCGAACATTTTTTATTTAGCCAGTTTATATTTCTGAGATCTCAGAGGACTCAGAGGGCTAAGAAATATAAACAGTATTCCTCTCAAAAATTCCTCACTTTTCCCCTTAAAAACTGAGACTGAAATTTGTTGGATTCGCTTGGTCAGTTATTTTTTGTCGCAGTAATAGTCCAGTCAATTTGTGCTCAAAAAGACTCTTTGGGAGCAAATTGTGGGGTAGTTTAGATTTTTTCCCTCCTTTATGTTTTCGGGGATGCTGAACCCGAATCTGAGGTTTGCCAACAAAATTTCGTGACGCAGCATGGACAAAAATGCAAAAATAAATTTTTTGGGAGTTTTTCACTAATGGCCCGAAAACTACCAATTATTCGAAAATAAAATCAAAGTACCATTGAAAGTATACATAATTTCCAATAAATCTCTATTTAAGGTTTTTTCTGCGTCAATCCATTTGGACTCAAGCGCTAGTCGAAAATTGACGTATTTTTTCTGTTCTCGAAAATCCACTCGAAAGCACTAACAAATTACTTTGTGTGACAAAATTTGAATTTTTGTCTGTACATGAACCAAGATATACTTTTGTGATGGTCTTTGATGCGCTGAGTTCGAATTTAAAGATAACAAAAAATGCATTTTTTATGCAAATTTGGGGTTAATATTTTTTTGTGGAGGTAATTTTGTTCAAAAAAGTGTTTATGGTCATTCTAGAGTTTGAACATTTTATTTCAAAATTCTTTTTGAATTTTTCAAATACCTCCATTCGTCTTCGAGAAATCGTTAATTATCGTCTTACTACATAATTCGAAAAATCCAGTCAATTTGTGCTCAAAAGGGCACTTAGCGAGCAAATTGTGAGATATGTGAAGAATTCTGGGGTGACATTCTGTATGGCAAAAACGAACAAACATTTTCGTTTGTGCGAACAATTTGTTTCATGTAACTTTAAAAACGAAAGAATCCGATCGTGCGTGCGAAAGAACTTAAACGACAGCTATTTACTTCACGTTTCCAAGTTTAAAAATAATTTAGTTATATTTTTGGAAAGCTTTAGCGAATTTACAATCATGATGGCTTCTGATGCATTTAGCTAACAATAATAAGATATAAAAGTATGTATCACTTTAGCAAAAAAAAAAAAATCGCTTACGAACAAACCACCTTCACTCACGGTCTCAAATATTCATCAAGATTAATATCAAACATCATTAAATACCCATCGTCAAATAATATGAAATATATAAATAAAGATTTTACACCAAGAAGAAATGATTAGTCAATAGTTTTATAACAATAACTAAGCCATGGGCCAGATTCTGTAATAAACGAAACGAAAGCGAAGGTTCGTTTTTCAAAAACGAAAGAAATCGTGCGAAAGCGAAAGTTGGCATTCCATATCGCATTTCGTTTAATTTATTTGGTTCGCTCAAGTTTGAGAGCCTCTGTTTTTCATTGCCTACTTTTAGGTGCTTTGAATTTGGTTAGAGATGACACAGATGCAGATGGTGAATAGTCGAACACAAAAAAGTGGTGGAAAGTATAAATAAATATATAATTTAGGATACAAAATTATATATAACTTGAACGAAAGCCGCTACAATTAATTAAGGAGAATATAAGTATCATTTTAAGCCATAGTCGTCTTGATTCAAAATAAAGTAGTTCTTTTTTTTATATGGTGGATTTTCATAAATGGTAAAATGTGGTGAAAAACAAGGCACCGATCTCTAGACCTGAGAAAATAAACGAAAAGAATAAATAAAAAAAAAAACAATTCTGTTGCAATTTGTAGGGAAGTCATAATTTAGCCAAATAACAATCATGGGGTGACATTCTGTATGGCAAAAACGAACAAACGTTTTCGTTTGTGCGAACAATTTGCTTCATGTAACTTTAAAAACGAAAGAATTCGATCGTGCGTGCGAAAGAACTTAAACGACACACAGTGGTCTTCAAGATGCGGCAGGTTTCACTAAAATGGATCCCAAAAGTAATGATGCAAATTTGTAGGAAATAATCTCAGGATTCTAAATTTGCAAACTTCAAAATCGTACCTGATCCGTTTTTTGAGATATACTCATATTTTTATATACGCGGGAAGGCATTTTGACTTAGAATGGGAAAAAAATTGTTAAAAATCAACAAATGTACACACTATAATGTACTATATCTTTTTTGAAAGTTAAAATGCTGTTCTTGAATTGTATGTTTAATTTAAATGGATTGAGTAAATAGTTTTGGAGAAATTCAATTCCAAAATCAAAATTTTAGAAAAAAATCAAGTTTATTTTTTTTTCTTCAAAAATTTGCATAATAGGGTACAAATTTTTTTTCCAAAATTCAATGCTCCTATAAATTTTCAATATATTAAAAAAAAACCGCATGCCAATAAGTGTCTTTGTTCTTTAGAAATTGAAAAAACAAGAGAGGTATTTTTATTTCTAAGTTTCATTTTTTCTTAAGGAAAAACTAGTATATGGTCGATGAATGAACAGATTCTTAGGTTGTAACCATTTTTAGCATGACCCAGAACCAACGACGTGGACGTTTTATTTTTTTGTATTTTAAATTTTTTTGTAATTTTTGTCGGGTTTTGTATTTTTTAAATTTTTATTATTTTTTTTTATTTTTGAAATTGTTTTATATGTTGTATTAATTTTCTCCTAATACAAAATCAGTCTCAAATCAAATGCATAAAAAGACGCAAACTGCATGCAGAGACAACCTAACAGAGCAACAAAAAAAAAATTGCATGTACATATACCACTCCTAAAGTACCTCATCATCAGAAAGGCGTTAGTTGTGAATTTGGCAAATGAGAACAAAATGTTCTGCTGTACTTAACGGGGATCATGTACAATATGGTCATGAAATAGTCTGCTCGTCGCTGTGCTGTGCATTTTACATAGGAATGCTTTCTCCTGCTTTTGCATAATCAATTGAACCATCCGTTATCTCTCTCAATATAATCTTTTGAGCTTTTGATTTTTAACTCTGTCTCAAGTTTCATTCATGTCAGGACTGTTGATTGAGTTACAACATATATCATAGATTGTTGTAGAATTATTTTTAAATATTTAAAAAAGTTCAATCAATTTAAGTTTAGAAAAATATTTTTGTTTACTACATTAAAGAGGTGGATAGTAAATAAAATTAACATCATTTTATTACTCGCGCTAATACGCTGCTGATAAGGACGTCTTCTTTTTCAATATGGATTTAAGAAAAATGTGCTCTCATGATGAAAATCGAAAAAAGGTTTGTGGTCCCTGTGGAAAAAAAATAGTTTTTCGTAAAATATTGATTTTAAGCTATCTGACAAAAAATATCCGTTAAGTATTTGTAGAACTTGCTACCTTACTCTTTGTGATGCCGAAAAAAATGCTAATACAAGATCTTTTCAGGTGATGCCAGAATATCAGAGCATGGTATTACCAAAAACTACTCGTTCAAATTTAGTATGTAATTGTTATATTTGTTTAACAGATAGGTATAAAGGACATACTAAAGTTAAAAAAGGAAGGGGAAATAAGCGTAATTTAAACAATAATAATAAATCCTTACTTAATGGTCTTCATATTTCTAAACTTCCTACAAAAGTTCAAAAAACAAAGAAAAAAACTACGATTAAACTTTGCAGTAAATGCAGCAAACAAATTGGAAAAGGTATAAGCCACAAGTGTTTAAAAATTAAAACAAAAGTGTCACAAATTATTAAAACTATTCCCGAGTCAATTCAAGAAAAAGTTGCATCATTTATAATTAAAAATAAAATCGGTGAGGAAAAATGTGGAAACCGTCACATCAAAAATGGAGAAGTTGTTTTAAGCACTAAGGGGTCAAAAATGAGAGTCACCATCAATCCAACAAAACAAAACAAAATTAATTTTTCTGAAGATTCTTTAGATAATTTAAGAGCCAATATTGGTATGTCCAGGAATAAAATGAAAAAGGTCACAAATTACCTAAAATCTAACGTTGGAAGAAATTCTGTACCAGCTCATTTTACAGAACACATGTTAAAAAAATCAGAAATTTTAAAGGATGTATACAAACAAGTAATATTTGAATTTGAATGCGAAGGTAAGAAAAAAGAAAAGAGACCTGTAATATTTGCAGATGCTGAAGAACTTTTGGATGCAGTTGTGACAAAAAGAAAATTTGAAGGAAATGTTTTTAT
This sequence comes from Dasysyrphus tricinctus, assembly GCA_963921185.1. NCBI lineage: Eukaryota > Metazoa > Arthropoda > Insecta > Diptera > Syrphidae > Dasysyrphus > Dasysyrphus tricinctus. Next base: position 148,697,021 of record OY992530.1, read on the forward strand.
TAAAGTTATGGCTGATGGCGGCCAAGGCTTTTTCAAAATCTGTATGTCAGTATTTCCCGAAAATTATTCCACAAACTCAAAAAATTCTGAAGATAACTCAGATGATGATAATAATAAAGAAAATAAGAGGACGCTCTATTCCGAGGGAGGAACTATAAGCAAAAGTGCTGGATTGTTGAGCGTTAAACGTGTGGTAATACTTTGTTTGGTTCCTAACATTATGGAAACCTATGAGAACATAAAGTTGTTATTCAGCATAACGAATATCAACAATATTTCATTCAAATTTGTAGCTGATTTAAAAATTTTGCTTACAATAAATGGCCAACAAACTGCATCGGCAATGTATCCATGTCCCTATTGTCTCAGCCATTTAAGAACAAAAAATAAATTTAACCAGGATGATTATGAAAATACTGCTCCTTGCACTTCCAGTAATATAAACAAAGGTAACCCTATAAAAATTAAAACATATGGTGATTTAAGGAATGACTGTGAAAAGTTCCTACTTTCTGGAAAGGACATAAAATATGCTCAACAATGTCACAGTACCATAAATATGCCTTTATTTATAGAGAAAGTGACAGTACAGCAGTACTAGAAAACTGTATAGTTCCTGAACTACATATTTTGCAAGGCTTCGTTAATCATTTATTTTGGAAGGGTTTAGTGCCACTTTTGGGAAGAGACATGGCATCAAAGTGGCCAAAAGGTTTAGGGCTTGTTTCTTAAAACTATCACGGAGAGGCATTCGAAGGCAATGCTTGTAGGACGCTATTGAAAAAAGCTGACGGGCTAAACTGTCCTGAAATATACAAAAACGTGGGATATTTTTCTATTGTTCCTTACATAAATGCTTTAAAAATTATGGACAAAGTAGTTGACTCATTGACTGTGCATTTACATCCGGACAAGTAAAAGAGGGTTTGGATGTTAATATAAAGGAACTCGGAAAAGCTTGGGATACTATTGAAAACGTCTCCGAAACTTAAAAAATTCATATTTTGAGGACTCATATCAAAGTATGCCTCAAGTTTAATGAATATAATAAAGGCCTGGGCTATTGGTCAGAACAAAGTGGAGAGTCCATTCATCGAGAGTTTTTGCATACGTGGGAGCGATATAAAATAAATGCTATAATCGATAACAAATTGTATCCATCCCGTCTTCTGAAAGCAGTTGTGGAGTTTTCTTCAATTAATACGTAACATAATTGCTTTAAAATTTCGAAAATAACTATAATACAACATATAAAATAATTAAAAAATAAAAAAAAAATAATAAAAACTTAAAAATACGAAAAAAAAATAAAAAACCCGAAAAAATTACAAAAAAAAGAACAAACAAAATTTAAATAAAAAAAAAAATAAAAAAGAAGCCAAATTACCACTACGTCCACGTCGTTGGTTCTGGGTCATGCTAAAAGTGGTTACAACCTAAGAATTTGTTCATTCATCGACCATATACTAGTTTTTCCTTAAGAAAAAATGAAACTTAGAAATAAAAGTACCTCTCTTGTTTTTTCAATTTCTAAAGAACAAAGACACTTATTGGCATGCGGTTTTTTTTTAATATATTGAAAATTTATAGGAGCAAAAAAAAATAAACTTGATTTTTTTCTAAAATTTTGATTTTGGAATTGAATTTCTCCAAAACTATTTACTCAATCCATTTAAATTAAACATACAATTCAAGAACAGCATTTTAACTTTCAAAAAAGATATAGTACATTATAGTGTGTACATTTGTTGATTTTTAACAATTTTTTTCCCATTCTAAGTCAAAATGCCTTCCCGCGTATATAAATATGAGTATATCTCAAAAAACGGATTAGGTACGATTTTGAAGTTTGCAAATTTAGAATCCTGAGATTATTTCCTACAAATTTGCATCATTTCTTTTGGGATCCATTTTAGTGAAACCTGCCGCATCTTGAAGACCACCGTATGTCGTTTAAGTTCTTTCGCACGCACGATCGAATTCTTTCGTTTTTAAAGTTACATGAAGCAAAAGCAAATTGTTCGCACAAACGAAAACGTTTGTTCGTTTTTGCCATACAGAATGTCACCCCATGATTGTTATTTGGCTAAATTATGACTTCCCTACAAATTGCAACAGAATTGTTTTTTTTTTATTTATTCTTTTCGTTTATTTTCTCAGGTCTAGAGATGGGTGCCTTGTTTTTCACCACATTTTACCATTTATGAAAATCCACCATATAAAAAAAAGAACTACTTTATTTTGAATCAAGACGACTATGGCTAAAAATGATACTTATATTCTCCTTAATTAATTGTAGAGGCTTTCGTTCAAGTTATATATAATTTTGTATCCTAAATTATATATTTATTTATACTTTTCCACCACTTTTTTGTGTTCGACTATTCACCATCTGCATCTGTGTCATCTCTAACCAAATTCAAAGCACCTTAAAGTAGGCAATGAAAAACAGAGGCTCTCAAGCTTGAGCGAACCAAATAAATTAAACGAAATGCGATATGGAATGCCAACTTTCGCTTTCGCACGATTTCTTTCGTTTTTGAAAAACGAACCTTCGCTTTCGTTTCGTTTATTACAGAATCTGGCCCCTGTTTATATTTTACTCTCCTGCTCTGTCAAAAAGCGGAGAAAAATTACTGAGCGCGTTAGCGCTCAAGAATTATAAACTGGCTAATTGTCTCAAATTGGGAAAGCACCTCACGGGTACAGCGCGACTATCGATGGGAGAAAAAAGGTGTACAAAAATGTTAGGGATTTTTGTTGTTGATTCATTTTTTTCTGATAAATTTGACATTTGACACAAATGTTTCATACAAAAACTGACCCGTCGACCGGCGTCGTCGAAAACACCGACAGTGCCTTACCCCAGGCGAATTGCTGCTTGTATGCTGACAAAATTTGGGATTTTTTTTCTTGATTTAGAGCCGATTTTGACCCATCCAAGATGACCTTTTTTTTAACGACCACCTCTAGTATAAAAATCAGTTTTGTTTGGGTAGGTTTGCAATTTTTAAAATGTTGGAACAAAATGTAGCTAACACTGGGGTCTGCAATAAAAGAACCAGATCAAAATTTGCTGAATCCAAAACGCGGTTTTCGCAAAACACAAGCTTTCTCATGCATTTTTTGTAACTTCAGGTTTACGTAAAACACAAGTTTTATATAAAACCAGTCGAAAACTTAATGGATTTCAGTGATGAACAAAACAAACACTATCTCCTTAAAAGTTCAGCGGTGTGAATGGTTTTCGAGTTTTTGAAAAGTTTTCGCCGAAAACCGGTTTTGGAGTTTTATGTGAAAAGCCTTAAGCCCAGCTTTCGTGTTGCATTTCTTTGGCTAACCAATGACATTTTTTTTAATATAAACCTTAAAAAGCTACTTTTGTCCACCAAACTCGACGGGTACAATGGAGCTAAAGTTTGCAGTGCACATATACCCTTACTAATTATAACGACTCTCGAATGGTCTATAGCCTTAGAACTTTGGTTCTTAATGTCAAACTAAAAGCTTTGGAAGGGAAATTATGGGAAATTTCCCTTATGGAAAGTTCTAGAAGCATATACATGAACATTCTACCAATTTGCAGAGTTTGTAAATTCAAGTATAAAAGGCACAGGTTTGACTGGCAGCAACACAGTTTGTTTTTAATCGTGAATTAATAAAGTTGGTTGTAATAAAAGTGAAAATTATTTAATTTTGTGAAAAAAATAAGTGGACGTTTTAAATAAAGTAAATAAGTCTTATTAACGAACCTGAGAAAATATTTTTATATATTCAAAAACCAGCCTTTTAGAAGTAGGTAACTAATGTTAATTTTTGCAGTTATTTTCAATTTTGAAAAAGTAGGTGGCAACCCTAGCTGCGGAAAAATTCTTTGAAGCTTCATATACTCAGTTCAGTCTAGCCATTTATTAACCTAGCGAGCACTTTTGACCGCCTTACCAAACTGTAAACTAAATTGTAAATAAATACATTTTAAAGGTTAATTTTGAAAAGTTCTTTGCGGCTATCCTGCCAGACTGTTATTTTTGTTCTTCTTTGTTCCAGAGCTGTAAAATTTCAAGTACAAGTACCAGTATCATTACCTGTACCGGTACTGGTACTTGAACTTCAGAACCCTGGTACTGGTACTTGAAAAAATGCAAGTACTTGTATTTTACAAGTATTTGGGTACAAGTACCCAGTACTTAAGCACCAAAGTACTTGAGCAGTATCTTCAATTACTTCACCAGTACTTTCAAGTAATTACAAGTAGGAAGCAGGTACTTTTAGTACTTTCAGGATTTTACTTATGAATTTAATTTAAATTATAAGGCTTTCAGATCCTTTTGTTCCCGAATGCAAATAAAACAAGTTATTTCATCCTTTTCCCGACATTTCGTTGGGTTTTTTCCAACTTCTTCAGGGCGAGAGTTTACTTTTAACTTTAACTCTTGTTATTTGAAAATATTAAAATTTTACAAACTGTACTGGATTAAATAAATAAATAAATAAATAAATACAACACTGATTTTATACAAACACATATTTGAAAATTTTGCTCAAAGTGATCTTTTAAGGATGGAAAGTTAACAGTTTTCTTGAACGACAGTGCTTTGGGTGGCCAGCTTCGCGGTACTTGCACTTGCATTTAATTAATTACCAGTACCAGGATACTGAATAAGTACCAGTACAAGGTACTTGAGAGTAATGAAGATATGAAATACTTAAATACTTTACACTACAGGCAGCGCCGGTTTTAGGGGAGGGCAGGTGGGGCTACAGCCCAGGGCCTCCACAAAACAGGGGCCCCCACAATAGACTTCGAAACAATTTTATTTTCAAATTCCGATGAGTAAGCACCGCCAAAAAACTCGGTGGATACCAAATTCTGACTGAAAAATTATCACAGAAAAAAGTGGATGATTTTACGTTTTTAAAAAGCTTAGCGATACTCATTGTTCTTTTTGAAGTGAAGCTTATAAAGTCATTGTCGAGAGTTGTTCTCAAATCGAAGCAGCTCAAATCAGCATATCTTCTGATATGGAGTAAAATGATCGACCAAAGTGTACAAAGATGATTTTAGAGCATGGCCTTGGTAATGGGTTTGTTCAGTTCAGGAAAAGACCAATCTACCGAGCATTCCAAAAAGTTGAAATTGCACAGAGAATGTATTTGGCTTTGATGGCATCTAATTGCATTGTAGAGCACTCTTTTTCAAAGATAAAAATTAGCTCTGAGTTATGATATGGTACAAAACCGTTTATGAAAGCTATCACTACCCAGTTCGCAAGGTTCCATTCGTTCAAGCTTTAATTTAATTTCGTATAATTCTTGTTTTTGTCTGTATCGATTTATAATATATATTTATATCCTTTGTTGCCCCAGTGCCTCCACACTTCTAAATACGGCCTGCCCACAGGTCTGTTCTTAACTAGTGTCAAATCAAGCATACACAAAGCTGTAGCATTTTATCTAAAAGTTTAGTCAATGTGGCTGGGAGCCCTGCAACAACAGTGACTACTTACTGCAGCCTCAATCAAGGAAGTATTCTTTTATGTATGTGTACCAGGTACCACCCCATTGAGATTATGCGGTTAACCGTTTTCATTACAGTAGATATCATTCTTATATTATGACATAGACATTCATGGGAAGTAAAATTTATTATCAAGTTGAACGATTCTTCGCCAAATTATAGTCATCAGCATCATCAGCATTTTTTGGGCATAGGTAACTTAAAATTTCTGAATAAATTAGGAAGGTTTTATGCGTTTTCTAAAACTTGGTATTTTTTTAAAACTAGTCACTTGGGGTGTAAATTATAAAGCAAACTTATCATGCATATGCCCATATGCATGTGTTCGGTGTTCGTGTTGTATACCTACATATTTGATTCAGAAAATCTAATAGCCACGTGGCTATATTATATGCATATATAGGTTTTGTATAGTGTACAAAATGTCACTTATATGCACCACCTTATTTCACATCATAATTCAATAAAGAAGCTACAACGAAATGTGATACTTTTTCGATATCAAAAGAAATTAAAAATAAAATCACCCTAGTATACAACCGGAAGTATACGCCGGAAAACCACGTTAGGTCTCACAAAATTGATTTAACTTCAAGTAGAAAAGTTAGAGGCAGCTAACGTTAAACTATATAAACGACAACGACGACGCTGAAATTATGTTCAAATACGGGAAACTTATTTCAATCTCTTAATCCGTAACAAAATCCATTCGAATAATTTTCTGCAATGAATTTGAATCGGTTGACAGTGTAAAGCACCTGTGAGAGAAAATTAGCATATAAACTGCTCCCTAATCATTGTCTTGCCTGGCCTGAGTTAGCTTTTGCATATGCGAAGAGTCGTATACATCGTATATAAGACATATCCGCGTTGTTATAAATTCTCCAGGCATTAAAAAAGACAATTTCTATTTAAATTGTTGTGTTACTTATTCCATAGGTCAAGTATTGGTATTCCAAAAAAAAATTTTATAGGACCTACATATGTATGTACCTACTTATACTTTCGATATATTTGGCATTTTCCACCCACTTCGTCAAATCTTATGTTTGACCTTTGCAAGATATGAGTTTCCTCAAGCTTCTGAATTACTAAAGTATAATCGACCGAGTCCTTTAAGAACAAATTGTTTTATTTTTTAGTGAATGTTTTTGAGTAAAAGTTACACTACGTAATGTTTTACGAAATCATATTTACAACAAAGCTGATATTTTTGCTGGCTGTGAAGAAGACGATAGCAGCTTTCATCATTCCGACCAAACCTTGCCTAATTTGTATGTTAGGTGCCTGAGTCTGATGTACTTTGTACTTTGCCGTACGTAACTTGTTAAATCTTAACCATTGACAAACAGGAACAGCATCATCCAATGAGCAAGTCCGTGTGACTCGTTCGCCTATTCCAATTTTTTTAAGGAAAAAGAAAATTGTAGGTACTAATTCGCTTTTTCTTTATTTTATTCTTTCTTGCTTTCTGATTCGATTTGGAATGAAAAGGTTCTTTACCACAGAAAAAGCCAAAAAAAAAAATCCAAATGTAGGAATCACCCGACGACTCTCATGCACCCAGAAGGGTGCGCGCCACGCTGGCCATATAAAGTTAATAAATCTTATTTTTATCATTGGGCTATAAATACAGAATTTTTAGCCATTCTCGATTTATGGTGGTTATTTATGCGCAAAAGTATTACTTTTTCCTTATGTGTGGTTGTTGGTGCGGAGATGGTCGCCATTTCCCCCAGGACAATTCCAAAGTACCAAAGCCACCATCCTTTATAATACTATACCAGTTCCAGCACTATACCCAGGACTACCACCAGCACCATCTATAGCATCAGCATCACCCCATCATAGTCCACAACTCAACTCTTTTCCTATTTTATACTATTTATTGCCAGGTTTTTTATATTTCTTTATATTTTGTTCATTCTTTTTTGTCTTTTGTTATTACCAAAAAGGTCGCGAATTATTCAAATTTATTAATAGTGGTTGTTTTTATTTTGTAGGTGTTTTACCGTGTGGGGATAGTAAATAAATAATAACTTATCATGATTGCGAGGAAAGTTATATACTCTACTCATTTCCTTTTCTGAATGAAATAAAGTAAAAAACAAAATAAAAATATATTTGAGAAAAGTTATGTTTTCATTTTAAAAATCTCACTCAAGTCCTTAAAATATACACATGCACATCTATCCTGATAAACACAATCTTAATTTGGATTTTGGAATGAACAAAGGAGTAAGGGTCATCCTCATCCTTGTTATGATCAAATTAAAGGTGTTTTTATATGAAAAAATTTTCTCTAGAATCTTACAACATAACACCAATGTAAAGCTCTATAAAACACCGAAGTTGCTTTACAAAAGTTCAGAGTCCGATTCTCAAAAAAAAAAAAAAAAAAAATTATTAGGAAAGAAGAAATTTGAAGTTGGACTCTTGGTATGTCTTAATAAGGAATTATGATGATATCCACAAAATTATGAATCATCCAACAAGTATGGGTAGAAGGAGGCATGTCCGACTATCAGCTCCATATACGTACATTAGGGTGGTCGTTAAAAAGGGTTATCCCGGATGGGCCCAAATTGGCTCTAAATGAAGAAAAAAAAAATCCCTATTTTTTTCAGATTCTTATTATCATCCCCTATAGCCGCTGTAGGGGTAAATTTAATTTCCCCTTTTTTTTTTGCATACTTGAAAATTCGCGTAAGATCTGCATCTGCCAAAAAAATTGAGAGCATGTAGGTGGGAACTAGACAAGAAAAAAAATCCTATAGAAGGGGTGTAATATCTCTCCCCGCTTGGAAGGGAGGGGAAATTTAATAAAATATTTGCATAAAATAGAAAAAATTGATTAAAAATCAGAGGCAATACTTACAGTAATGTTTTGTATGTAGCTTTTTGGAAAGCCAGAAGTCCATTCTTACGGCTTGATTTTAAATTAAATTTTTTGATGAACATTTTTGGCAAAAAATTGTTTCAAACTCAATATTTTGAAGAAAAATTATTAGTTTTTTTTTTAATTATAGATTTGAAAACAGATTTTGCTGAAATTGTTTATTCAAAGCACTTTATTTAATAATCAACTATTAAATTGGACTTCTGGCTTTCCAAAAAGCTACAAAACATCACTGCAAGTGTTGCCGTTCTTTTTAAATTAATTTTTTCTATTTAATGTAATTATTTTATTAAATTGCCCCTCCCGTCCAAGCGGTGGTAGATAATACCCCCCTCCAGTAGGATTTTTTTCTTGTCTATTTCTCACCTACACGCTCTGAATTTTTCGGCAGACTTTACGCGAATTTCCAAAAAAAAGGGGAAATTTAATTTACCCCTACAGCGACTATAGAGGATGAAAATAAAAAATCTGAAAAAATTAGGGAATTTTTTTTTCTTCATTTAGAGCTGATTTAAGCCCATCCAAATATTAAATCTCAAAAAAACCCATTATAACGACCACCCTAATTTACATATATCCCATCTTAAGAAATCCGACCGATGCGATGTTCTATACAAAAGTTATTGAGGTTCTGCTCTACAAAACCACTAGTCAGCAATTACATAAATACAAATAATGGTAGGGGTGGCTCTGGCTCCAAACACGATAGATCGAGACTATAGAACAATTCTTCACACTGAAGCAAATCCTGGTTAAGACCAACGAATTTCAAGCCAGGACCCACAAATCTTTGAAGTGATTTAAAAAGCTGCATAATGGCACCACTATTTTTGTTTGACAAAACAAATGAGTTCAAACACTCGTTAAAATGTGCAGCTTGGGAATAGCTCCACTCAATGATAATCTGACCAACTATTTTGAAGTTCAGTTGCAGTTGAAGTGCAGTTCCGTCGAGTGCGGTTTAACCTTAAAGAAGAAACTGAGAGCTGCTGATACTGGGTTTCTTTCGAAAGAAAAATTCTTAGACCGATAGTTAGTCCCGTGCTAGAAGGGCGAATGGAGGAGATGGTAGAACCACAAGCTCTTTAACCTGAACTAAAAGATATGGATGTAGCCCAAAAAGACTAAATTCATCAACAACCATTAGCGGAACTAGGATTTTGCAGTGAGGGGGCTGTTGGAGACTCCTATTTAGACAAACCATATAAAAAAGTGGCTCATGGCTTCTTAGGATTGAGAGTTAAAGTGGCAAAAAGTTTCCTTTCTTTTTTGCATTTTTTGAAGTTTATAACCATTTCACATAGAACCAAAATCTCGATTTTGGGTAACAAGTTTTCAAAATCGGTGTGAAAAGGTTATCAGTTATAGATCCCGTAAGAAAGATGAGGGTCAGAAATTGAAAAAAAAAAGGAATCACACTAGCGATGACTTCATTATACTATATTGCGGTCATTGCCTTCTGCCTTGATATCTTACAAATGCATACACTGCATTACGCAACATAACAATCCATTCACATTTTCGGTCATTGCCTTTTGCCAACTTATTTTTCAAATGCTCTCGCATTTCATACAAACTCTACTCCATAGAATACTATAAAATATTTGAGTAGATGAGCAGGGGCGGACTGGGGATCAAAGGGCCTACCGGGGCTTTAAGAAAAAGGGCCACAGAATACAATAACTCTCAAAATGGTTAAAAATAACTTGATATTTCAGACATTTTTCGAAATAAATTTTTTTTATATTAATTGATTTTTTAATCAACATATTGATTGATATATATTGGATTTAAGTTTAAGGTATAGTTTTGAATTCTAAGGTTAGAGTTTAATTTTTTTGAAACAGCTATTTTTAGTTTATGGCTGCGTCACCTGGCAGTAATTAGTTTGAGTTTTTATTCAAGCAAGCATACAAAATTGCTAAGATGTTCTTGTAGGTCTCATGCAGTAATATTACATTAATTTTACGACCTTAAGTGGATGTGACTTTCAGTTTAGTCAAAACAAAATTACGCTAGTCAAAAAAAAATTATGGGAATTAAGGGAGATATGAAACAAAAAGTATACTTAATGTTCATATTTCTTATTCTTTTTTTTTCAATAATTTGTTAGAAATTATTTTTATAAGCTACGGTTACTGTGCAATCAAAAGAAATGAAACGCATTTAATATTTTCAAAAAATAAATTGGGATTGGGTATGAAATCCCGAATGCCAAAATCCCGAAAAGGCAAAATATCCCGAATGCCAAAATCCTGAAAGACAAAATCCCGAATGGGCAAAATCCCGAATGGACAGAATCCCGAATGGCTAAAATCCGGAATTCCGAATGCCATAATCCCGAATGTCAAAATCCCAGTTGGCTTTTTACTTTTTTGGTATTAAAAATCGTGCGCACGATTCTAGCCTTCAAAATATACATTTTGTAATGTTAAGAATATTATTTATTTTCAATGAATAGTTGGTCAGTTTTTTAACAATTTACTTTTGAAAAAGTTTATCTACTATCAAATTGATAATTGGCAATCATAATAAGAGTGTGTAGCAACCCAAGCAGATGCTGAGAACAATTTATGACACAATCCCAAAATCAACTTGTCCAAGTAAGCTATGCTTGTTCTAGAACAAATAGATATTAAGCGGAAACGGAACAAGAACATTGTCTTCTTATTATTTGTAAAGAGTAGACATAGATTCGTTTGGATAAAACTTAAACTAAATAAAAGTTGCGATTGGAAACTATTGTTTTTTTTTTTAATCATTAAAGAAGAATTCAATTAATGTATTATATCTCAAAATTTATAAGTGACTATTTATTTTTAAATTTCTTTTATAGGCAATGTCATGATGCCAAGGCGAGCAGAATTCAAAAGCCATACAAAACAGTTTGATTTCTTTAAAATTACTGAAAGTAGATACTAAAAAAGAATTGAAATTCAGGACTCAGTCCCAAAAATGTTTTCGGGATTTTTTGTCATTCGGGATTTTGGCTTTTGGGATTTTGTCCATTTGGCTTTTGGGTATTCGGGATTTTCATTTTTTGCTTTTTGGAATTCGGGATTTTGTACCCTTCCCAATAAATTGAAATCGAATTTTCTTCATTTTTTTTCTCGAGTGAATCAAATAAATTGTTTAGCTTTAATTTCACAATTTTTCACTGTAGCATGATATTTCTGATTGAAATTTTTGATATTGAATGAAAAAATAAAGGCTGGTGCTTTTGATCACCAATATCTCAGCAGTTTCAAAAAATTAAATTAAATAAGGTAGGTACTTTAAGAACTATTTCTCCAGTAATAGTAACTGTGATTAATAAAAATTACAAACAAATATTTTATTAATCCATTTGCAAATTTTCAATTATTGAACAATCCTAATCTTAGGGCAAGTATGTTCACACCCCGTCAACTTTGATCAATGATTTTTCTAGTTGATTATTATTGAATGCGTTTGTTCAGCAAAATTTTCAACAGAAAATCTATAATTTGAGCACTTTATTTGAGAAATCACTAATTCGCTGATTCTGTTTGATAAGTAGAATTTAATCAAAGATTTCCTGAAATTTCTTCTGCTCATAATTGGTTAAGACGTTGTGCTTTTTGCAAAGGATAAAATTTGTAGAAAAACAACAACTTGGGCAAAATTTTATCACTAGGTATCACAAAATGCCAGCACTACCCAAACTTCTAACTGCCCGTGTTCTTTTACACAAAAAAATTAACTTTCTAAAGCTCACTCACCATAAACAAACATCAACTTTGTTTATGGTGAGTGACTGATTACTTCTAACAATTTATTTGACAGATATACTTGAAAATCGGAAGATAGATAAATAGATAATAATAGATTGATAATATAAATTTACTTTCCATATACATACATATTTTTTAACAAAAATATGATTAAGCTGGTATTCGAAATTAAATATGACAGTAACTTGTTTTTAAGTCGTCTGTCAGGGAAAATCGGAAGATGATTATTTCAAAAACCATGATCAAATTTCAGTTTGATCATGGTTTTCGGAAGATGCTTATTTCAAAAACCATGATCAAACTGAAATTTGAGTGAATAAAAGCTCAATGATGACCACAGATTCATAACTATGGATTAAACAGAATCAGTGATAATCTAGTTGCAGATCTAACACACTGTGAACAAACTGGCCCTATGCTAGACCAAGAAATTTTGGAAATCACGTTTTATCAAATATCTCGTGTATCGTGAACCGACAAAAGTAGTATTATTGAGAAATAAAAAAAAAATGAAAGGTACCTTCTCCCAAAAAAGAATTAATAATATATCGTACTTCTTTGCCTTTGCCTATTATAAGCTTAACAAAACAAACAAGAAATTGGAAAAATTATTTTCTGTTATCTTTTTACATTTTCTCAAAAACTAAGAAAAAGAATATAAAAATGAAAAGTGGTGCTTAACTACACAAAATTCTGAAATAACAATCAACTTGAAAAAAAGGTTCACACGTTTTTCAAAAAATATTGACTTTCAAATTTAATCTCTCAAAAACTTTCCACTAAAAAAACTTGATTCAAAAAACAAATAAAAGAATAGAATATTAGTTCTCAAAAAAAAGGAGAAAATTGCAGAAAAAAGACTCTTGACCTGTTAATTCATCATTTTATAAAACATCTATTTAATTAACAATCATTGACCAGAGACTTTAATATTTTAAATATTTTATTTTACTAACTTCTCTTTTCTGACAGTAAACTCCACGGATATTAGCATTGCGGTTTCAAGGTGATCTTGAGTCATAATATTTCTCCATCGATTTTTGATGTGTTTAAAATTTGAAAAGGATCTCTTGCAAGTAACTTGTGTACATGAAAATGTCAGCATCAAATTATATGCTAAGAAAAACCTTTTGTACGTTTTTGCGCAATCTCCACATTGTTCTTGTTTTTTCTTGTTTCTTTCTGTTTCTTGACGTTCGTCCTCTGCCTCATCATTAGCCGCATTTTATTATTCACATGATCTGATCCGGATCAATTTTTAACAAGTAATTGCAAAAGCAACATGGGATCCTGGTTTTTATCTGGATCTATTTCAGTGATCCAAAAATTGCTATGTGAATAATCTCAGTAGCGCAAAGAAAAGAGACAACAGATACATGAAACATAAACGAACCTAAGGTAAAAAGAGACGGCTATTTAACACTCCTGTCACTATGATCCTGTTTGTTTTATTTATCATGATCTGATCCGGATCAGATAAAATATGGCAATTTATTCTCATCTTTTGAATTCAGGTTATGCACCTAACTTTCAGACGTTTTAAAGTACTCATCATTGTCATTTTTATTTATTTTTATTTTGCCTATTTAGTTTTTTGGAACTGTAAAATTTTTCTATCAACTTTTGAATAACTAAAGATACGTAGAGGCTACCAACCGAGCTTTGGAGGAATCCAAAGATTCATAGAGTTCACCAACCAAGTTTTTGGGGCCTCCAGAGATCCGAAGAGACAACCAACCAAGGTCTGGGGGCCTCCAGAGATCTGTAGAGGCCACCAACCGAGGTCTGGAGGCCTCCAGAGATTCGAAAAGGCCACAAAACGAGATCTGGGGGCCTCCAAAGATCCGTAGAGGCCACCAACCGAGGTCTAGAGGCCTCCAGAGATCCGTAGAGGCCAACAAACGAGATCTGGGGGCCTCCAAAGATCCGTAGAGGCCACAAACCAAGGTCTGGAGGCCTCCAGAGATCTGTAGAGGCCACCAACCGAGGTCTGGAGGCCTCCTGAGATTCGAAGAGGCCACCAACCAAGGTCTAGGGGCCTCCAGAGATCTGTAGAGGCCACCAACCGAGGTCTGGAGGCCTCCAGAGATCTGTAGAGGCCACCAACCGAGGTCTGGAGGCCTTCAGATATCTGTAGAGGCCACCAACCGAAGTCTGGATGCCTCTAGAGGCCACCAACCAAGGTCTGGAGGCCTCCAGAGATCTGTAGAGGCCACCAACTGAGGTCTGGTGGCCTCCAGATATCTGTAGAGGCCACCAACCGAAGTCTGGAGGCCTCCATAGATCCATAAAGGCCACCAACCAAGGTCTGGAGACCTCCAAAGATCGGTAGAGGCCACCAACTGAGTTCTGGGGGCCTCCAAAGATCCTTAGAGGCCACCATCCGTAGAGGCCAACAAGCGAGTTTTTGGGGGCCTCAAAATATCAATTTTGATCCACAAAAAGTCTATATTTAATGTGAGTCCAATTTTGTTATGACAATTTTTTCTTAAAAAAAAAAAACTTTTTGCTTGCCCGGGGGCCCACCGGGCAAAATCCCGGTTGCCCGGTGACCCAGTCCGCCCCTGTAGATGAGAACCAAAACTCGTCAAATCCACTTTTATCAAAAATTGAGATTTTGATGTGGATTTGTAGCTGGGCATATTGAATAGTTTTGAAAGAAAATCTGACAGCTTTACCTTCCTTTTCCCTTTAATATTGATTTCAAATACCGTTATTGTTCCCAAAACACAGTGCGATTTGCATCAAAACTTTCTATATCCATTGTTTGCAATAGGTTTGTTTTCAAAACTCTTCTTATCCATCATAGGCAATCGATTATGTCATTTAAGAAGGAACTAAAACGTTAATGGATTTTTATTGTAAAAATTTTTAAATGGGTAATGGAAGATTTTAAAGTACTGTAGAGGTATTATATTAGATGGTGCAATTGAGAGAGGGGGGTAGGTGTGGAAACTGACCATATCCAATCAATTGTAGCAAAACTCTTCATACCCAAATTTAATTGTTAAATATCTTTTGCACGGAACTTCATATATATTTTTGCTGTTAATCATAACACATAGATTTAAAAATCTCTTATTACAAAATAAAATCTTTTTTAACAACTATCATTTAGCCGTATTAAGTTTTTCTCCATTTGCACAAAACGAAAATATAGGATATGACGAGTTTTGGTTCTCAACTACTCATTGACACTTGACGCTTCGACTCATGGTCAAGTGTTTAGATACATTTGTCTAAGTTCAAAGTACTGTTTATGCAAGATCGTAAAGAGGCGTGTGTATCGATCCATATTTTGATGACATGACAAGAATACTTGCATGTTCGAATATTGTCCAGCAGAATTTATGTTATTTTATGTGTATGTAGGTTAAAGTTCTTAGTGTAAGTGCATAAGGAATTAATTTTGTATAAATAGGCTCTGTCTTCATTAATAAAAATCACTATTAATCCAAAGATCGAGCCGTGCATTTGGCTGTTCTTATTTTGATCTCTTGTTTCTGTTTAAGCTCGGCTCTCTAGCCATCATCCATATTCGGCATGGGGAAGCCTCTACCCCCAACAGCTTGTTAGAGGAGGTAGGGTCATTATTACCAACGACCATTACACCTTTTTAACTCTTAAAATGTGAATCTCAGGAGAACATTTTATAAAGCAAACAAAAGTAATTATATTCTCTATGTAGAAGAAGCCGTTTGTAAGATATTGGCTTAAACCAGGACACTGATAGTAATAAACAACAACTGTTTGATTTCAGGAAAACTATAGCAATTTTTTGGCAGTGCTCCGAAATTTCTTTGAACTCAGCTAAACCTAAAAGATATCAACAGACGAGCCTAGTAAAAAAGGTGACATTTACTCTTAGGTCAAATTCATTAGGAGCCTTAATGATGAGATCTATCGATAGCCAAGTAGATTCAGATAAAATAATAGCATTCTTTACTGAAAATTTTACCAGAAAAAGACTTTTCAAGACAAAAGAGTAAAATTTTTCACTCAATCTCTATCTTTATTGTTTCTGACAATTCTCTAAGGACTTGAACAAAAACACACCATTTATGTCCATTTATACTAGCTTCAACCTCGTTTTTTCGTCTACCTGGTTTTGCGTCCAATTCTCTGGGGGCTTCACAGCAATACAGCTTTTATGTTGAGTGTGAAGCCCCAACAAGTGTTGTTCTTTGTACAGTATCCTTGAAGTTTGGAAAAATATTGTTGTAAAATTGTTCAGCCTCAACATATTTTTTTCATCAAACTTTCTCAGGGCTTGGAAAAAAAAAACACATTTGTTAGCATTTAGCCTCATTTTTACTTGCGATAAGGTAAGTTTTGGATTCGTGCAAAACAAAAATTTTGAGATAACGATCAAACATGATATTACGATGATAGAGGACACCAAAAAAGGGGGTGGCACAATTCTGTCTGTCTGTCTGTTCGTCTACATAGCCTACACGGTTTGATCGATTTTCTTCAAACTTGGTACGGTACATAGTGGTTTTTGGTGATTATGCCCACACGCTTTTTTCTTTTTTTTTAGAACCAAAAATAACGGTACCTGCTATACATTTTTTTTTAGCAATTTTACATAATCGCATTTTTCTCAAAAACGGCTCGACAACTTTTCTTGAAAAAATTAAATAAATTTATTTCAGTAAAGGCTTCCTTTGAGTGGAAAACAATTTTTCAAAAATGGTTATTAATGGTACCTCCCAAAGAACCTTTTTTTTAAATTTTTGATTTTCTTCAAAACGGTACGACCAATTTCAATTATTTTTTTATACAGAAGCTTCCAAAAAATATAAATAGTTTTGTGTACCAAAGTTTTTGAAAAAATATTTCTTGGATTTTAAAAAATGTTTCAATTTTTTTTTGGAAAATCAAATATTTCAAAAACGCCATGATAGATGTTTTTGAAACTCGATGCTTAAGAGTTTTTACTACTTTCTAAAATGTTTTTAAAAAAAACTTTACATTTATGAAAAAATAACGGTATACTTTCCATACAAAAGTAAAAAGCCCCTATAGCCGCCCCATCGATCCGCCACTGTCAACAACACTGACTCGGCCACATTGAGCGAATGGACAACAATGCTCAAACTACGGGTCACCATTATTTCGAAAAATTCATTTGGCATTGTGCATTAATTTATGTTTTTTTTTATTTGCAATCTTCATTTCGCAATTAACGTTTTCCTTTGTATTCAGAATGTTTTTCAATAATCTCGCAGTTCACATTTGGCATTTTTACCTTCGCTTTTGTTTGAAAGTATCTTCAATTGTTTTTGCAAAATTCGTATGGCAATTTGTAGATAAGTTTTTTTTGTTTAAATTGTTTGTTATTTGGTCATATTTTTTTTTTATGAAATAACTTTTCGTCATTTTATTAACATGAAATTTCGGTAAGTTGTCTTATTATTTCATTGAAAGATCGTTTCACCGGCTGTTTTGATCCTTTGAGCCTTTGCGAAATTTTAAGGCATGTAATGAAAATTGCAAAACAATTGGATTCCAAATAAAGTAAGCAAACGAGAAAATGCCAAATATAAATAGAAAAATATCTAAAATACCAAATAAAATTAAAATAATAAAATAAGAAATAAAAAATTTGCAAGTTTTCAAACACAATTCTGAATGAAAATTGTGAAATAAAGAATGCGATATAAAAGTTTGTCAAATCATTTGAAAGTCCAAAACGTAGTTCGCCAAAAGTGGAATGCAAAATAACGAATTGTTAAATAAGAAAAAAACAACACGAAATGAACCCTCTCAATAGAAACATTCCATACCCCAAATGGTCCCGGTCACCGACTTTGAGGTGACGACGGGAGACTCCGTTTAAGAAAATTAAAATTAAAATATTATATGAGTAAAGTAACTGAAGCTAGCTTATACCTAAGCACTTTGCAAGATTGCCTTTAGGAACTTACTCTTAGTATCAAGAACTCAAAAACTAAAACCAATAACATGTGTTTCCAGTATCATATATCATAGCTCTATGATAAAGGGTGTTTTTTTAAGACGTGTGGTTTTCAATCTGGCAATACTGATTGAAACCCACCATTTTCGGAGTTGGTCCTTTTGACTGCTGTCACTTGTTTTATGCTCAGTTTGGTTTGTCATTTCATAATGAATAGACTTACTCCTGAACAACGTTTGCAAATCGTGCAAATTTGTCACCAAAATAATGGTTCGGCTCGCGCATCCCACGCTGGCGCTGCTTCCAATATTCGGTCTACATAATCGCCCAGCAGAGTCGGTAATTCAAGCAACCATGGATCGGTTTCGCATCGCATTTACTCTAGTGGATAATGCGCATCCTCAGGATGCGGGCCGCACAGTGTGCACCGAAGACGCTATTGCTGCTGTGGAGCAGAGTATTGAAGAAGACCCGAATGAGTCCACCCGCCATCGCATCGAAAATTGGTGGTCGAAAATTCGTGGTTAAAAAATTGGGCCTCTCTGCTGGAATTTATTTGAGCCAGCCGCGGCGGCCACTTGCCCGAAATCATAAAGCTATATTCTTGGCCATAGCATTAAATTATATGCGTTTTATTTTTTTCTTGAAAACCACACGTCTAAAAAAACACCCTTAATTTTTAAAGGATTCATATTAATTTAAGTACAAAACACATAAGTAAAAGGCATTTTTAAATATTAACATGCGCAGGCTTTCGATTTTCATTCTTCAATAATGGAATTATTTACCTACTTAAAACAAGCTGCAAATTGCTTTTGTAAAGCGATAACAATCAAAAATGAGTTATAGGTAAGTAAAGTACCCCCACCAAAAACCAACAATCAACTTAATTTCCAACAACCAAGCCACTTGGTTACTATTCTCCCCTAAGGAAAGGAGCCCATAACACTACACCTTAACCTTTTTAATAATAGACATATATAATCTTAATATGACTTGACTATACACGAGCAACAGCAACTATGCAGGCAACTTAGACATCTTGAAGGAGAAAAAGCGTCCTTTAAGTCAGCCAACCAAACCCTACAATAAACCATATTCCATATTTTTTGTTCCGCTGGTAACATGAAAATAATTACAGTTCGTCATATGGATACACGTCAACAAGCAGTGAAAATGAACATTTCATTTTCGTGAGCACTAATCGGCCAATCGGAACTTCTTGCATTTATTGGACCGTTAATGTGTGTATTAAAAGTTTGGTGCCTTTCTTGGGCTATTGGATGGCAAAGATGACGAAAGAAAAAACTTAAAAAGATTTTAATATGAGCCTTACATTCTCAGGGGTCAGGGCCGCATTTGCAATAAATAGAATGAAGAACGTTTTGACAAAAGAAATTTCTAGTAACTACGATTTACTTTAGTTAAAGTTTAAAAATGTTTTTAGGCCAATATGCTGATACGAAACTAAAATATTTAAGTAGAACATAAACGTTTATGTGACAGTTTACGTAGAGGAAGAAGTAGAACATAAGCTTCTAAAGAATCGGCAAATAACGGGTCTTAAATGTATAAAGATTGTATGCATTTCATACCAAAGTGTCTTTTATAGTGAAGTTTATTCCTTTAACATTTTAAAGTTAAAACAAGGCCTTTCTAATTATCAATTTGAAAGACTTTATAAACTAGGAACATTTTTCAGGATTATTAAAATAGACAACGTCTACAAACTGACCATTCATACTTTTTGAAAAACTTCGTCATTGACCAGTAAAAACAGAAAACAGTTGTTATTTTTGGATTTTAACCAAATTCTTAAAATAATTATATCTTTTTAGAGCTTAATTTTAAGATAAAATTTTTAATATTTTCGTATATAGGGTCAAAAGATCTACCAACATTATTCAAAAAACTTTCCGATAACATTTACCTTTAAGGAGTTATTCTCGAAAAGCCGATATTTTCGTCAATTTACTTTTTTTGGAATAGATTAATTTCCTAAAACAATAGTCTTACGAGAAAAGTGTCTTATGTGTCTTATATATTATGTAAAGCATTGCATGATCTAGAAAACGTACTCATATTATTTTTCGATAGCAGTCACCGCTTGAAAGTTATAGACCGAAAACCAACTTTTTCGTCACTTTTCGACCTAGAATAACTTTTATTCTCGAGTGGGATTGACGAGAAATTTTTGTGGTTGAGTTCTTAAGTCAATAGAAAGGTTCTGACCCATTTTCAGCCTTATAGGAATTTTGGCTAGGTCAAATATCTATTTTGACAGGACTAGCACAGGCCCCTTAATAAAATTGAATTTAAAATGCGGCCCTGTACATCTTGTTTGTAATGGCTATATGCTTCGTGGTTTTGGCTTACATTAAAATAGGAGGCGTACACCGTATAACTGGGTTTTCATTAGGAGCTATAAGTGTAATCTTTCCATAACAAGTTGCCAGCTAAGGAAAATAAAATAATGCCTGACTTGATTCGCCGTAAACGTGTACACCATTCTCCAATGTCCAGAACACATTAAAACCAAACGAAGAACGTCCAGCTAAAATGAAAATAATGGAGGAACCTGCTGTTGCTGATGTAGTTGTTGCTGGTGTGGTGCTATAGTGCTGGTGCTGGTTGAACCTGCATCAAACTCCTTGGGCCAAAGACAGACCATCGAAGCTTGTTATCTTAGTCGAGGTTTTCGCATTATAAACCAACTTCGGTCGACTTTTGTTTTATCCTCTAAAGAGAGGCATATTGGAAAATGGGATGGAACCCAATTTGCTGTTATTACAAGAATTTTATGGCTGCCCTTAATGAGATTCATGAGATTTTCATTGTGATGGGTAAGTCAACCACACTTTCTTTTTGAGATTTTGTTTTGTTGGCATGGCAAATATCGCTTGTGGATGCGGTTGTTGCTATGTGATGATGCCCATGCCGTGCCATATTGGATACGCGAAATTTGTGTTCGAATGTAATAAGGATTTGCTTTCAGGTGAACTGATTTCGATCAAAATACTCTGAGGGCTGGACTGGGGGAGGAGTTGGGGTTTTATTTAATCGACTTAACAAAGGTTTGGTCATAATTTTTTGCCTTTATTCGACAGAATACGTAAGTCAGGAATTTTGACACTGATGGTTAAGCGCGTTTAGATTAGTTTCTTAGTCAATGATTATGGATTTTGTACGGATACAAATAAAACGCATTTCTGCTGGAAGGCATGCCTAATTCTACAAATCAAATATTCTGAATTTTTTCAACTTGAGGTTGATACATTAAGCACGTACATATATGCAGGTTATTTATTTTTGAACTGTTTAAAATGCTATTTCTGTAGGTATATCTAGTTACATTTTCAATCAGTCTTAAAATGTTTCTGTAGTCTGTTCTGTGCCGTGTAGGGGTATAAGGATAATTGAATGAGGGGGAGGTGTTTTGTTGTTTTGAAGTGTGTATCTTCTTCCTATTTTTTTGTTTTTTTGAGAGATTCCATCGTCATTTTCTTCTTGGAGAATTTTAGATATCTCAAAAGTTTCAGAAATGGGGTTTTTGTTTTTTGGTTTCGTAAACGGTTTTGTTTAATAAGAAATTCAGTTTTATTAGTTTATTCGTAGTAATACCATTGAGTTTATATACATAGAGGAACCACTTCGATTAAATGAAAATACTACGTTAAAGCAACTTCAGATGTCGCCTTGTGCATCCAAAGACTGCAACCATTTTACTCATAAAAGAAAATTAATCTGTGGATCATGTTGCTAGATGTCACCTTATTTGTCCTTATACTTGAACCCTTTCATCATAAAAACAAAAACAAAAAATTGTGGATCTCATGAAATGTGGGAAGCAAACACCTACCTACACCAACACAACATGAACAATGAATAGAGCAGTGAGCATGAGCAGGTTGCAGGTAGAAATTCAATTTTCATTCTTTTGTGGAATGGGATATGGGAATGTGTACTTTTTGTTGTTTTTCTTTGTTGTAACCATCAATGTATCTACCTATACGCATAAAGGGCTAGCTTTGGTATTTGGTGGACATGGCAAGGTTCAAACCTCAGCAGCAAAATTTCGGAGCAGATTTGTTGAAAATGCGGAGTAGGTAGGTATTTTTATAGAAAATTTTGAAAACGAAGGAAAAAACTCAAGTTGTCAAAACTATATTTTCAAAAAAAATAAATAGGTATTTTTAACAGCAAAAAATATCATAAATCGCGATATGATCGAGATCGAGAAACGACGTACAAGCACGGCCGTAGCCAGGAACAATCGTATGGGTGAGCTCAAGGTATTTTTGGTTGAGCTGAAATTTTTTGACGAAATCATAATATTGTCTATAAAATACACAATTTTGATTGAGACAATACATCTACCTGATTACAAATATATGTACATAAAATCACAAATATGAGCAGAAAGTTTTTGAAAATGTTGGATTCAGTGTTTTATTTTTTGGCAAATTTACCCAAAATATCATCCATTTCCATAAATTAAATCGTCTTTTCGAATGCAAGAAAGTAACGACTGCACACTCACAGGCTCTGACCGGTCATTTATGACCATCGTATAGCTTCTATTTGCGAAAGTGCTGAATATGATGACTTATTTCGTAGATGTGCTGATCCCTAATGTGTCGATCGCTTCAAAAACAAGCTTTAATGTGGCGAAAAAATAAAACATTTGAAGTTGTTTTCTAGGTCTGCAGAAAAGTTTTCGTTGGTTCAAAAATTTCCAGCTTCAAAATTGTGCTCAATTATGTATACCAACAGAGGTCTCTCCATATCCACTGCATTAAGGTTGTTTCCGAAGCCTTCTTCTTGCACATTTCTGTTGGTGCACATTTAAAATTTAATTTTGAGGCATTATTTTGTTTGATGTTAAAGATGTCCAAAATCTTAAAATGTCCCACAATTTTTTGGGTGAGCTGAGCTCACCCTAGCGTAGGCCTGGCTACGGCCCACATAAGAGCATTTGCATGAAAAAACTGGTCAAAATTATTTCTTTGTCTAAATGACGTAATTTTCATCTGAAACTTAAATTTACACCGTTTTAAAGCATTAACATTCTTTAAAACAGAAATGAATAATTGTGGTTTTTTTATTTTTTCTACCCATGGTCTTAGATATGCCTGAAACTTCTATATTACATTTTTGACCAAAAAGGGTAATATTCAAATATTTTTTTTTTTTTAATGGAAGGTTGAAGGTTTGGTTTGCCATATTGCATACAAAAAACTTTCGAATAACTTTGAATTATAAAAAAAAACTTGTTCATAAATAGAACCTTTGGAAAAAACGGCAATTTTAAATAATTTTTTTCTCAGTAAGGAGGAAATATGAGGAAAATGTTTTGGATTCTACAAAACACTGAGACCTTATAGTATGCTTTAAAAATAAATTTACAACCCGACAGCACCCGGCAATATAACAAAAAAACTTAACTGTAAAAAAACTACATAAACTTCTCGACTTTTTGATGAATTAATGTTTGCCCAAGAGCATAGAAATTAGTCATTGAAATCAAATAAATCTAACGTTGAAATTAAGTATACACCATGGTCTCTCACATTCATTGATAAAATTTTTTTCAACTCACTTCAAAAAACATAAAACAACATCTTCAAATTGGTGAAAAAAGACCGTATTGCAAATTCAGGCGTGTCTACTAAATTGGTGTAAATTCTGACTAGCTGCCCGAAGAGGTGGCGTGGTGGGGGTCAAATTTGAGACTGGTTTATGATAATACGGTTAATTAGCTACAAGCAAAACCAAAATGGGGGGGCTTTAACAATAGTTTGATTTTTTCAATTTTGACCGGTTTTTGAGGTAAAATGCTCCTTAGTGCGGCCGTGCGTACAAGATAAGAAACAAAAATGATTCCGTTTAAAATTAAACTTTCAGATGTAAACATTCAGATTTCAGAGTCGGAGATGGTTGGAAAATTGAATAAAACGGTGTTGTGATTTAATTTATGTTGTTTGACAATGACAAAAGAATTTTTTAGTGTGGAAAAAAGAAGTAGATTTAAAATTAGTGGAGTGGCGGAGTAGTTTTTGTTATTCCTCAAAATTGGAGTAAGGTCTGAACGCTGGACACGAGCCATGCATGAGCATTTAACAGGCAGACAATAGTTTTTTTTGTTTTTGGATAAGAGAAAATAAAATGTACCTTTTTTTGTTGTTTTTTTCTTTTCGGCAAATGAAAAAGCCGTTTGTTTGGGTCTCAAAATATTAAAATTTTACAAAGAAAAATATAAATGTATTTGTGCTGTGTTTGGATTTTCAACTATTTTTTTATAGCTTTTTTTTTAATTGAAAAATAGAAACTTGGTAATATAAGGTAATCCATATTATATTGCCAATTTTTTGTTAGTGGGTATGTAATGTACCTGACCTAACTAACTTATCTTAGAATAAATAAAATGCAACAGGGTGTTTAAAAAAATGTTAACATTTTGCAACTTCGTTATTCCTTGAGCGATTTCAGTGAAATTGAAGCAGGTGATAGCTGATACAGAATAAAAAAGAAAACAAAAAACTTAAAACAGGTTGCTTCAAAAATGGCAGAAGGCTAAGTGAAAGACATAGGGGTGCTAGAAGCTGCTAAAGTTGTCAAAAATTTCCGAAAATTTACCTGATTCGGTGACTTCTGCCGATTTGTCAGTGTACTCGTGTACGTAGGAAGTGATCAAATTCTAAAAGGCAGAAGACAGACTGGAAGACTTGTAGGTATTTTTTTTTTAATTTTTTCTTTAACATATAACATTACAGACAAAAAAATGCAAACAAAAAATATTAAAAATCAACGAAAGAACGTAAGATAATGTGCTATAGCTTTTTTGAAAGCTAATAATCCATTCTTTTATTTGTTTTTTAAATCAAGTTGTTTAAATGAATATTTTTTTAGAAATTAATATTCAAAATCAAAATAATTGAAAAAAATTGTAATTTTTTTTTCAAGTTTGTATTTTTCAAAATTTTGCGTAATTAAATGCTATTGTTGTGTTCAATATTCAATGCCCTTATTAATTTGTAATCAAATACCGAAAACCAAATGTAAAAATCTTGCAGTTTTTGAGGAATTATCAAACCTATTTTTTATTAAATTTTTATTTATCGACATTATCGCTATCGACTGTGTCAATTTCATTGAAATCGCCCAAGGAACAACGAAGTTGCCAAATGTTGTAATTTTTTTTTTAAATAGGTACCCTGTTTTGAAAATATATTTTTTTTCTGTTAAAATTCTATCTCAGCTATCACAGTTTCATTGAGATTGCTCAATGAACAACGAAGTTGCAATTCCATTTAAAAAAGTATTTTTCTATTGAAGAAAGACTTGTTTGCAACGTATTATAGACGTCCAGAAAATAAGTTCCCGATGTAAAGATAGCCGTGTCATTGGTATTGCAATGTTTGCTGATGACACGGCTATCTTTACATCGGGAACTTATTTTCTGGGTGTCTGTAATACGTTGCAAACAAGTCTTTCTTCAATAGAAAAATACTTTTTTAAATGGAAGATTAAAGTAAATCCCTTGAAAACGCAAGATGTTTGGTTTACAAGGCGTCGAAAATCTTGTTTTCTCCCAAACAATGTACAACTTCGAATGGGCTCTGTTAACATTGACTGGTCCGAACATTGTCGATATCTTGGGGTTAAAATAGACAAAAAATTTAATTTCCAAAAACATATATCTACAACTATTGACAAAATAAATCTATACAAAAGAATTCTGTACCCATTAATATGTAGGGCAATTCCATGGTAACTCACGTTACATTTGGGAGAGTTTCACGTTCTCTTTCATTAAAATTTCCATACTTATATAAATATAAATAAAACAAAATATAAACTCTATACATGGTAATGATTTCGACTGTTAAGAAAAAATAAAATGTTTGCGAAAAATATATTCTTTCTTAGAAAAAAATATTAAAACATGTTGGTAACTCACGTTACCCTATTCGGACACGGGTTTTGTAGCAGTACTGTGGATATTTTCTAAAAATTAAACAAACCAATAAAGCTTAACTGATTTGGTGAATTAGATAAAAGAATTTATCAGCCTAAATATATCTGTACACAAATTTTAAATTATTGAAAATATTTTATACAAATTTAATAAAGTACATGGTAACTCACGTTACAAAAAGTCGGTAACTCACGTTATTTCACGTTTTTAATTTAAAAATTTAGGGCTAAGCCGTTTATAATTTTATTTTATTTTCAGCCGTATGCTTGTTACTTGTAGGATATTTTTTATTTCTAATTTTAAAACTAGCGAACAATAGACAGGGGGCAAGATAAATTTTCCATTTTTCTATCTTCATGTCCACTTTTTCATGGAATTACCCTGTAGAAGTTCTAGACTTAGCAAAGAAAATAAAATTTTACTGTACAAATCAATATTCCAATCTATCCTCCTATATGGTGCTCCTGTTTGGTACGATTGTGCCAAAACTCATAAACTTAAGCTCCAAATATGTCAAAACAAAATTCTTAAAATGATGCTTGATTTACCATGGTGCTATTCAACTAACAGGCTTCATGAGCAAAGCAATGTCAATCTTTTGGACTCCCTTATCGAAAATCTAACACAAACATTTTATGTAAATTGTTCTTTCTCCGATAATGAACTGATTAAATGTTTATCTCCACCATAAATTTATATACGCTTAATGCCATTTATACTATATTATATGTTTTTGATGGAGGCTGTGGATTCGGGCTGAACGAATTTGTCAAATGGATTTATTTTTGTTTGTCTCTAATGAATACTTTTGACAAGGTTTGATTTTCCCGAAACCACAGCTTTAGCCATCATTAACTTAACCTGGGAGTTTTGCAATATTAGTTTTAAGAGTTGAATAAGGGTTTTATTTGTAGCTTTCCCTTGAATAATAAATACTAAAATCTATTATACAACTTATTATTATTATATATTAGCTTAAATTTATAGTTGAAAAGGAATGTTTATCCTAAATCTCTAAAAATAGCATGTTCTTACCAAATGTAAAAGAAATAATGTATATTGCTACTTTAATAAATAAATAATATAATAGGTATAATATAAGTTGCAAAATGTTGACATATTTTTGAAACACCCTATTTTGAAAATATTTGTTTCTATTGAAATTCTATCTTAGCTATCCCTGTGTCAACTTCATTGAAATCACTTAAAGAACAACGAATTTGCAAATTGTTGACATATTTCTGATAGTTTTCGAGAAAGACAAAACTGAAATGTATCCCCTTTTATCCTCTAAAAAATGTTCACTCTGTCTAAATTTAGGCGACTTTAAATTTTTAAGACGTCAAAGCAAAGCTCATGATTTTGTTCGTAGTTTTGCAATTTTTGTCTGATTTTCCAGGACCAGGCTACAGTTCATCAAATTGCATACAACAAAAAAACATTCTATCCAGGTAGGTATGTACCTATGTACCTAAATAGGCACAGTACAAATTTATAATTTTCGTTTAGAAAATTACATCATAGAAACACAGTCTTGTAACTACCAAAAAGTTTCTGATTCCCAATAAATAGAAAGAACATAAAAAATATCTTTAAAGTATAAAATCAAGACCTAAACTATTTAGGTATGAATGCACATTTCCCTTCCTTTTATTTTAAAATTGACGCGACCATCACCGATCGACATACAAACGCACAAATTACATACATAACGCATCCCTCTACGCTTTGAAACAGATAAAAAATAATATAAAAAAGCTGAAAAGGGATATTGTATAAGTCTGCGTACATAAGCCACAAAATTTGCCATTTGCTTCCCTTGATTTTTTTTTACAATCAATGCGTTCCACAAAATTTAAAATTCTCAATTTAGTGTATGTGGCGACACCTTCGGGGGCTTTAACGCAAGATTTCGTGATTCCTCTATGTATATAAACTCAATGGTAATACCTGCCACCAACTTCTTTTTTCATGCTAGAGGTGTACAATACATATGGCCTCCTACATCTCCATTGTATTTCTTTTTGTGTTTTTTTTTCATTTTATTCAAATTTTGTATCTCAATGCAATAATGTTTCGTTGGTACTCGAAAATCGACCGACTGATTTGTATGAAATTTTCAAATTTTGTTCCAGCTGTCTTAGGGAAAGTTAGAGAAAAATTTAATCAAATTCACCTATTACCATGCCCACTTTTCTTATTTATTTTGTTCAGAACTTTAAACCTATCATTGAAAGTATTCAATCTCCAATCAGTTCTTAAACTATCAAAATTTTTATTGTAATGTTTATCAATACTGCCATAGTAAGAAGAAAACGTATGTGTATTTTTGGCATTTCGAGATAAATGCGTTTTTCTGTTTATGTATGAATTTTTTTTTATTTTTGAATGATTTTTTTTCATACTTTTCCTTTATTTTCGACATTTGGCCCTTTTGAATCGCAATATTTTGTTGACCAATCACTCGTATGAGACAAAATTTAACTTTTTATTAGTAGTCCAGTCAATTTGTGCTCAAAAACGCTCTTTGCGAGCACATTGTGGGGTAGTTTTGATTTGTTCGCTCCTTTATGTTTTCGAGGGTGCTGAATCCAAATCTGAGGTTTGCCAACTAAAATTTCGTGACGCAACATGGAAAAAAATCCAAACAATTATGCAAAAATGCATTTTTTTGGAGTTTTTCACTAATGGCTCGAAAACTACCAATTATTCGAAAATAACATCAAAGTACCATTGAAAGTATACACAATTTCCAATAAACCTATATTCAAGGTTTTTTCTGCGACAACCCATTTGGACTCAAGCGCTAGTCGAAAGCTGTCGTATTTTTACTGTTTTCGAAAATCCACTTAAAGCACTAAGAAATAACTTTGTGTGACAAAATTTGAATTTTCCTCCGTAGCATGAACCAAGATAGACTTTTTGGATGGTCTTTGATGCGTTGAATGTGGCTTTGGAATTGCTCTAGCACGTCACGTTTTTGAGATATTCGAATCTAAAGGTTAAAAAAAAATTAATTTTTAATGCAAATTTGGGGTTGTATTTTTTCTCGAGGCAACTTTTTTCGAAAAAATGTTTATGGTCATTCTGAAGTATGAACATTTTACTTCAAATTTCTTTTTGAATCTTTAAAATACCTCTATTCATCTTCGAGAAATCGTTAGTTTTCGTCTTAAACTACCTAATTCAAAAAATCCCACAGTTTGCCCTTTTGAGAACAAATTGACTGGATTTTTAGAATTAGGTAGTAAGACGAAAACTAACGATTTCTCGAAGATGAATGGAGGTATTTGAAAGATTCAAAAAGAAATTTGAAGTAAAATGTTCATACTTCAGAATGACCATAAACATTTTTTCGAAAAAGAATTACCTCAAGAAAAAAATACAACCCCAAATTTGCATAAAAAATTAAATTTGTTTAACCTTTAGATTCGAATATCTCAAAAACGTGACGTGCTAGAGCAATTCAAAAAGAAAATCTCCAAAAAAATGCATTTTTGCATCATTTTTTGAATTTTTTTCCATGTTACGTCACGAAATTTTGTTGGCAAACCTCAGATTCGGATTCAGCACCCCCGAAAACATAAAGGAGCGAACAAATCAAAACTACCCCACAATTTGCATGGTAAAAATACAATATGACTGGACTATAGGTCGTACATTTCAATCTTTACAAACTAAACTTAAAAATTTTTCGAAAGACTTAGACATTTAAAAATAAAAATTAAAAAACCGTTATTTTTGAATTTTGACCAAATTTTTAAAATTACTATATCTTTTCATTTATACATTTTTGAAAAAAGAAAAAAAAATATCTTGTAGATCACCACATTTGATACAAACTCAGCATAAAGTAGGTACTTTATGATAGCGTTTACCGTTTGAGAGTTATTCGTGAAAATTCTATATTTTCGACATTTGGCCATTTTGAAATCGCAATATCTTGTAACCGACCACTCGTATGGAAAAAGTGCAATAACCTTATAAGCAGAATATTTAAACGTCTACTAATTGAGCATACATTAATTTTGAACAACTTCGTCGTTTACGAGTAATAATCAGAAAACCGTTATTTTTGGCTTTTGATCAAATTCTTAAAATAATTATATCTTTTTAAAGGTACACTTTTGGAGTTTTCGTTTTATATTTTCGTGTAAAGAGTCAAATGGTCTACAAACGTTACTTGAAACACTTTCATAAATTATTTACCGTTAAGGAGTTATACCCGAAAAACCGATATTTTTGTCAATTTACCATTTTTAAAACAGCTGTATATCATAAACCATCTGTCACATGAAAAAATGTGTATTAATATTTCTTGTAGAAAATTGCCTGATCTCCAAAATTTAGTCATACTACTTTTCAATAGCATTTACCGTTTGAAAGTTATAGGTGAAAACCCATTTTTTTTGACACTTGACCTTCAATAACTTTTTATGCTCGAGTGGGATTGACAAGGACTTTTCGAAGTTGATATATCATGTCTAAAGGAAGGTCTATACCAATTTTCAGCCTTATCGGCGTTTTGGCTAGGTTTGCACATTTGTATGTCTATTTTGACTGGAATATTTAGGAAATGATAAGTAATCAAATTATTATTTTTTTATCGAACATTCACTTGTTTATGTTTAATAGAAATCTAGTTAAATCAATTTCATTTGAAGACTTTCTGCCGTATCTACAAGTAAATAATTTTCCTTTCCGGATTTACGAATATTTGTTTCGAAGTTACGTTTATTTTTCTTATGAAAAATTCAGATATGTACGTCAATTTATCTTAAATAAAAATGTTTTTTTGTACATTCGTCATATTTCGTAAGCGTTTTTAACCACTTAAAAAGCAAGATGATGATAAAAACCCTAACAAGGATGTCCAAACTGGCCCTGACTTAAACTAGTCAAAATGTCAGTTATGTTTTTTCTTCTTAGCACGGCAGAATAGGTGTGCTTAATCGCAAGAAAAATTATAGCCAGCACGACAAAATTTCCCCTAGCAAACAACAAAGAACCCAAGTATCGATAAGGCTTTATACTGCCTGTGGATATAAAAGTTGAAATTCGTTTAGTTTAAGTTTGGGTTGAATATAAAAGTGAGTGTAGCGTTTTCTTGGTGCATACATACTGTGCCAACTTTAACTACTAATAAAATTCACCTTATATTGAATACATCCATGGAAAATGCAGAATATGATCGTGTGCTGGTTTTATTTTAGGTTGTGAGATGTGTGTGCAAAAGTTTATTTTCAAAAACTCGCAAATTTTGTATCTTATTTTTTCGTCTTCATGGCGATGATTCTAGGCACAGTTTTATATTTTTGAGTATTTAACCTTTTCAGCTATTTATATCATCAACATTTTGGTAGTAAAAAATTTCTATATGTGTGTTTTTAATCGATTACCCACAAAGGAGAATGGGCATATTTGGGCGTTAGCGGCCATCAATGAAATTAGTGTCAAATGAAAGGTATGTTACTCAGTTACAACTTTTACTTATGGGCGTAACATTGCACTTCAATTATAGAAAAGAAGATATTTCAATGTTAATATAATACAATTGCACATGGAAATATCGCATAGAAATAATATTATTAGTTTGTGTAAAGCCTTATCCTTACTTCAAAACATATCGTGGAACTGTAGTATTGTGTTGTAGGGGATTTCAGAAGCTCTCAAGGTCACTTTGTGATTTTTAACAGATCCAGTACGGATTTCAACAGCATTTTTATTTTTTTACATATATTATTTTAATCAGGATTTAGACCAAATATTTGAAGACGTTACTATAGCAGGTTGAATAATTGGCGCTTTCCAAATGCCAATACATGATAGCGTAAATACATCTACATTAATAATGACCACTTATAACGACTTGGCGGGCTATGATTTTCGCAAAGACAAAAAGCAACATTAAATGGCCTGTTTTCGACGAAAACCAAATTCGATTACACGCAACGGAATCAAGTAGGATTTAGAGCTAGACTAGATGCACTTTTAATATATAAAATACCTATCAAACATTTTTTTAATATAATGTAAATTAAAATATACGGTATTATGCAAATATACTTATTAATGGTGTTATATGGGCATTTTTACAAAAATAGAATACAAAAGATTCCTGAGTTCACTTTCCATTATTATTTCTGCATTCATTGGTAAGAGAGCAGAATACTTTGTAAAACTTGATTAAAGTGTTAAAATAAAAATGCATTTTGTTCGTTTTTGAAGTACACCACAGTGAAAAAACTTCTGCAAGGTGATTGTAGAACTCAACCACATCCAAAAATAACAAAATCATTCTTGGCCGCTCACGCCCATGTTTCATACAAATTTGCTCATTCTCCTTTAAGAACTACATACTTTTATATTTGCAGCTATTTGTATGTTTTATAGTTTTGAGGAACAGTACGTATACACCATAGTGTACCATTTTAATATGAGCCGAAAACCTTTGTATTTCAAGTTTAGATTTTGTTGTTCGGTTTAAAGCGATGAATCTAATTATTTTTATGTTCAGTGCCATCTTTAAGAAAATTTAAACAGTTTTTAACTTGCGATATAGGTAATATAGCGCAAGTTTTGGATTCATGCAAGCAAACATTTTTGAGATAACAATCAAACATAACATTACGATGATAGAGAACACAAACAAAGTGGATGGCACAATTCTGTCTGTCTGTTTGTATCTGGATCTACAGCCTAAACAAATGATGTGATTTTCTTTTCCTAACCCTCCAGAGGTGAAATTGAAATTTTTTTTTTAGCACTAAAAATAACGGTATCTATACGTTGTCATTAAATGATGATATAGTTATTAAAACTTTTGTTTTATTCCATTGTTTAATTTGTTATTAGTAATATCGTTCTTCTTAAGTGTGTTTTTATTTGGACAAATTCAAAACGTCACCAAGAAATATGCGACATTTTGATTTTGCCCACTCACCAACCAACTAATTTTCCAGCAGACTGGAAAGATTATTGGAGTGTCCGATGGCAGCGTTCAGTGCTGTAGAAAAGTAGTTCAGTTCTTCTCGACGCTCAAGACTGCTTTTCAACGATGCAATTATTCTTGCGATTTTTACTTAATGTTGGAGTACATCCAAAAATCGTATGCAAATACCCTGGCTTATTTTTTTATCGATACATTTTATGCAAACGTCAAAGTTTGCTATAAATTGTCACACTTTTTTATCAGACTGACTGGCAGTCAGCGGGCTCTAATACGTGATCGAGATTAGCTCTGTTTGTTTGCAAGCACGAAGGGAATTGGATGAAAGAAACGATGACGGTGCTCATCAGTTTACGGAGAATTTTCGGTGCTTAACTTAAGCACGGAGAAAAATTAAAATTACACGCCAGAAAACAGTGTTTATCCGCTTTTAATTAAAGTGCCAAGAATTCTATGCGTTTAGCTTAACATGCCGGCTCCAAGTGTCTCCCAATTGCCTTAAAATCAACTTTTTCTGGAAAAGTAAAAATTCATCAAAAATTTGTGATTTCTTAGAGGCTTATTAATCCATCAATGGAATTTTACAGTTGATGGCTTGAAATATAGGGGATAAACTATATTCCGATCCAAATGTCACCCAATCGCCTTAAAATTACCTTTTTCTGGAGCAGTAAAAATTATTGAAAAACTTCAGATTTTGTATGGGGTTTTTAATCTATCCATATCGTAGCCATTCTTCAATTGAATTTGACAGTTTTTGGCTTGAAATGTAGATTAATGAGCTGCGGAGCGAATCTGACACAATTTTGACATTTGGCTCATAGGAAATATGTCCAAATTGAGTCTGATTCCCTTCGCAGCTCATTCATTGGATTCTGTAGTCGGGGTGTATATTTTGACAGAAAAAGTATATTTCGATCCAAATGTCACCCAATTGCCTTAAAATCACCTTTTTCTGGAGCATTAAAAATTCATCAAGAATTTTAGATTTCTTAGAGGTTTCTTAATCCATTGACATCGGAGCCATCCGTCAGTGGAATTTGACAGTTGATGGCATGAAATATAGGGAACAAACTTTATTTTGACAAAAAAGGTATACTTTGATCCAAATGACACCCAATTGCCTTAAAATCACCTTTTTCTGGAGAAGTAAAAATTATTCAAAAACTTCAGATATTTTATAGGGTTTTTAATTTAATACAACGTAGCCATTCTTCAATTGAATTTGACAGTTTTTGGCTTGAAATGTAGGGAGCAAACTATATTTTGACAGAAAAAAATCATCGACATCGTAGCCATCTGTCAATGGAATTTTACAGTTGATGGCTTGAAATATAGGGGACAAACTATATTTCGATCCAAATGTCACTCAATTGCCTTAAAATCACCTGTTTATGGAGCAGTAAAAATTATTCAAAAACTTCTGATTTTGTATGGGGTTTTTAATCTATCAACATCGTAGCCACTCTTCAATTGAATTTGACAGTTTTTGGCTTGATATAGAGGGCAAACTATATTTTGACATAAAAAGTATATTTTGATACAAATTTCACCCAACTGCCTTAAAACTTTTAACATAAAAAGTGTATAACGGCCAAAATGTCAACCAATTGACATAAAATCACATTTTTCCGGAGCAGTAAAACTGAAAATTTCATATTTTTTTGAGCTTTTTTAATTGTTTTTAAATTCGGATCAAATAAAATCGATTGATTGAAATAAGCGAATCATTTTGGAGATAGATCCTAGAACGATTTTCTAGAATTTTGCTAACTAGACGATAGTGTTATTAGCACTCGAGTTTCGAGGGGTGGACGTAATAGTTGCTATTAATACACAGAAAACATAAAAATATCACTAGACCTGTTCGTGTATTGTTGAAAACACAGTTTTTTGTATTTCAATTTTTACGCTAATTGGGGCAAAGTTGAAATTTGAAGAGATGGGTGGCAATGTTTCGACTCAAATGCCCTGGAGAAAATGCGTTCGAATTAAAACAAGTTAATCTCAATACAATTAAGGGTGGGTGGAAGAAAAGATATTTTAAAGAGCTCCCTTGAACACTGAATAGAAATGTACTTTCCATCAGTTATTAAAATAATACTATAGATAAGAAAAGTGCTCCAAAGCACATGACATTTATCAACGACTAGCTGGCCCGCCCCGGCCTTGCTCGGTTAGGCAAAATTTTCGAATGATATCCTCTACATATAACCTTTCAAATACAAAAATTACATTTAAAATCAGATTCCATACTTTACAAACCCCATTTCACACTATAAGTATTTAAATTTTGGAATGTCTTCAGTCCTTAAGCCTTTAAGAATAACCTTCTCAACTGGAAATTTTTTTTAAATCAAATACTCATTTATAATTTCTACCCTATTGTATGAAGTCAACATCCTCTTAGTAAACTCTATCAAACAAAAAAAGAATTTTTGTTATCTCATATCATTTTTGTTTTTACCCCATTTATCCCTACAAATAGAATTTTTTAACCGCTAAGTTTCCCCTTAGAATAACCTTTCAAACTCAAATAGAAATTTTGAAACTTCGAAACATAAAAATCTAAAACTCACAAATACCCCAAAAAAAGTACAAAAATTTAGATTTTAACGATGCAATTAATTTGTATTCAAATAAAATTTAGCCTATGTTACTCAGGGACATTATATCTTTCTATTCATTAAAGAGTTTTAAGGATCGGTTGAATATTTCCACAGATTACCCCCTACATAGGTACAAAACAAATAAATGTTTCGTCTTTATAATATAGTAAGTAGTAAGTATAAGTATAAGTATAAGTATAAGTATAAGTATAAGTATAAGTATAAGTATAAGTATAAGTATAAGTATAAGTATAAGTATAAGTATAAGTATAAGTATAAGTATAAGTATAAGTATAAGTATAAGTATAAGTATAAGTATAAGTATAAGTATAAGTATAAGTATAAGTATAAGTATAAGTATAAGTATAAGTATAAGTATAAGTATAAGTATAAGTATAAGTATAAGTATAAGTATAAGTATAAGTATAAGTATAAGTATAAGTATAAGTATAAGTATAAGTATAAGTATAAGTATAAGTATAAGTATAAGTATAAGTATAAGTATAAGTATAAGTATAAGTATAAGTATAAGTATAAGTATAAGTATAAGTATAAGTATAAGTATAAGTATAAGTATAAGTATAAGTATAAGTATAAGTATAAGTATAAGTATAAGTATAAGTATAAGTATAAGTATAAGTATAAGTATAAGTATAAGTATAAGTATAAGTATAAGTATAAGTATAAGTATAAGTATAAGTATAAGTATAAGTATAAGTATAAGTATAAGTATAAGTATAAGTATAAGTATAAGTATAAGTATAAGTATAAGTATAAGTATAAGTATAAGTATAAGTATAAGTATAAGTATAAGTATAAGTATAAGTATAAGTATAAGTATAAGTATAAGTATAAGTATAAGTATAAGTATAAGTATAAGTATAAGTATAAGTATAAGTATAAGTATAAGTATA
The DNA here is from genome assembly GCA_963921185.1 of Dasysyrphus tricinctus. NCBI lineage: Eukaryota > Metazoa > Arthropoda > Insecta > Diptera > Syrphidae > Dasysyrphus > Dasysyrphus tricinctus. The sequence goes on from OY992530.1 coordinate 148,733,560, forward strand.
AGTATAAGTATAAGTATAAGTATAAGTATAAGTATAAGTATAAGTATAAGTATAAGTATAAGTATAAGTATAAGTATAAGTATAAGTATAAGTATAAGTATAAGTATAAGTATAAGTATAAGTATAAGTATAAGTATAAGTATAAGTATAAGTATAAGTATAAGTATAAGTATAAGTATAAGTATAAGTATAAGTATAAGTATAAGTATAAGTATAAGTATAAGTATAAGTATAAGTATAAGTATAAGTATAAGTATAAGTATAAGTATAAGTATAAGTATAAGTATAAGTATAAGTATAAGTATAAGTATAAGTATAAGTATAAGTATAAGTATAAGTATAAGTATAAGTATAAGTATAAGTATAAGTATAAGTATAAGTATAAGTATAAGTATAAGTATAAGTATAAGTATAAGTATAAGTATAAGTATAAGTATAAGTATAAGTATAAGTATAAGTATAAGTATAAGTATAAGTATAAGTATAAGTATAAGTATAAGTATAAGTATAAGTATAAGTATAAGTATAAGTATAAGTATAAGTATAAGTATAAGTATAAGTATAAGTATAAGTATAAGTATAAGTATAAGTATAAGTATAAGTATAAGTATAAGTATAAGTATAAGTATAAGTATAAGTATAAGTATAAGTATAAGTATAAGTATAAGTATAAGTATAAGTATAAGTATAAGTATAAGTATAAGTATAAGTATAAGTATAAGTATAAGTATAAGTATAAGTATAAGTATAAGTATAAGTATAAGTATAAGTATAAGTATAAGTATAAGTATAAGTATAAGTATAAGTATAAGTATAAGTATAAGTATAAGTATAAGTATAAGTATAAGTATAAGTATAAGTATAAGTATAAGTATAAGTATAAGTATAAGTATATAGAAGTATAGAAAAGTAGCTTCGTCAAGTATTTTAGTGAAAGAAAGTTATCTTCTTCAGTTCAACTTAATTGAAAAATGCTCTCGAGAGCTCTCCTCACTTCTGAGGGAAAATTGAATAAAACTCACTCGATTTGCATTGCATTTCCCCAGCTATTGTCCTCGGCATTTAATATGGCACATTTAAATAAACATTCACAAATATTTTGAACAAATATTGAATTTAAACTGCCAATAACATTAGGTTTGTTTGAAGTCGGAACTGGGTAGCACTGGGTCACCCTGAAATTACTCTCAGGTGTCTTATGTGGTACTATTTTTACTCCAGTTTTTTTTTTTTACTGTGCTCAATGTGTGTTCGGGCGACACTGAATTCACTCTCAAACTCCCCTTGTTTGCTCTCGGGAGAAGAAATCAGAGCTGCAAAGTTGAAATCTGCTCCTGAAAAGAGTGGAATGTCAAAGGAAAAGTATTTAGTTTGCGAATTATGACGATAGAAATGGTATGTGTGAGATTTTCTGTAGACGAATTTGTTACAATTTATATGAAACGAAATGTATAATGGAAATTTAGTGCTCGTATGAAAATTTTGAAGCTGCACAAAATAGTACCTAAGCAACTTATTATTTTTATCAATGACATTCTCAAATCTGCACTGCGGCAGAGAACATCGAACAAACTTTCAGATGCAGACTTAGCTTATTTTCTCAGGCTATTGAAAAATTTTGGGATTTTGTCTTCTATACGCTTTCTCGATGCGAGAACTTCTCGACTAATTGTAAGCAGGGCTACCTCTGAAAATTTTCGGAAGGAGTCAAGAAAAGGAGTCCTGGCTGAAAAAAGGAGTCCCATCAAAACTTCAAGAAAAACATCAAAATTTATCAGTGTTCTAATTTAACATGGTTTATTTAAGAAAAAATAACAAATAGCTTCTTTTTTAAACAAAACAATAAATAAAAACTTCCATCTTTTCAATTTTTTTAGTAGACATAAGTTAATCTCAAAATAAAAAACAAAAATTACCTAAGTTTCTTTAAATAAATAAACAGTTGCTCTTCTTAACAAAACAAAACAAGATTCTTAATATTAATATAATATTACATATCGAATATCACTTATATTATCTATGTATTTATAAAACTAGTTTTAGAAACATCGTTTATATATTTTTAGGCGGTTTGTTAGTTTTTTCTAAATAAGAGTCAATTTATAAAAAAATCTTTCTGCGCAAGGGCTGCTATGGTCAATTTTAAAATCTTTATAACAATATAAATTTTTTTAAATATATAATTTTGAAAAATTTTTCCAATTGGTTATTTAAATTGCACATTTCAAACCAAAACTTTCAATGTTATTCAATTTAAAATATACTTTAAAACGACTATATTGGGCATTTATTTCTGGTAATTTGTATTCTTCAATAATTTTAACTGGATGAAGGGTAAAGTTATGGGATATTCGGATATCAAGGAAAAATAGTTTAAATCTTTTTGCATCTTAATTACTTGCCTTTGAATCTAATATTTTAGAATTGAAAGCTTGTTTATCATTGGAATTAAAACACGAGATTATTCGATTATAAAAATTTAGTAATATGTACTAAGAATTATTACTTTCAATAGTATCACAGAAATTAGAATTACATAGATATCGCATCCAGTACAAATAAAAATAATCATTTTTTCAATATTTTGTTTTTTGGCGTTTTGTATTTATTTCTATGTATGTAAATCTATCTTTTTTAACATCATATATAGTCTAAGGCTCACACAAAATTGATATTACTGAGACGTAGCTCTACGTCCCACGATATAAAAAGCAGTCATTTTTGTTTGCTTTGCGTGCGATATCTATGTAACTAAAGTATTTGTGCAGTATGTTTTTCTTCATCCGCTTTGAATAGCGCTGTGAGCCGAATGCCGTATGTAATGAGAGAACATCTTTTATTGACGAAATAAGATGTATAATAATTTGAGATGAATCGCTCTGATAATTTGTATTTTATTTAAACATTTAAGACATATGAAAGGAAGCTTAGGTAAACGAAATTGATGCTGCTTAATGCAGAACTGCCTTCGAATTGAGCACTTAAATGTCGGAAAGGAACCCATTGCTGAATTTTTCTTTTTGTAACCACTAGAAATTTTTCACAAACTGAATAAAATTCAGAACCTTATAACAATTTTTCGCTGGTAATTTACAACTACAAATTTTGTATTGAAGAATCTGGAATTTTAAAATTTTGTGGGCTACCAATTTGTAATTGTAATTACAATTTTGTAAGATGGTGCAATAGGCCACAGGTGTTTTTTCCAATACAAATCGTATGGATACCCTAAACCTGCGATGAGGCATGTCTTAACATGAATATTAAGAGCTCAAATTTTCATAGACGTCTTTTTTCGCTCAACTGAAACTTTTGAACCTGTTTGAATGAAATGAAACAATTTTTTTTGAAACTGTGTGATGTAAACAAAGGGTGGAAATGAGCTTCAAGCGAATTGAACTCGTTCATATCATATAGAATTCAATAAATATTTGTGCGTTTATGAAAAAGAGTCCTAAAATTGTAAAAGGAGTCAAATTTCAATCATTTTTAAAAAGAGGAGTCCTGGAGTCCCAGCGTTTAAAAGGAGTCAAAATGACTCTAAAGAGTCCCGAAGGTAACGCTGATTGTAAGTTACAGAACGTAGGCTCAAATTGTAAGTTATTAAGTTAAGGCCAATTTTGTGATTTCGATGTTCATCGCAAACTTTTAGTAACGTGAATTTCTCACTTCAAATCAAACAATTTTGTGTTATTTCACTTTAAGATATTGGGTCATATGCAAAAAGATGAGTTCAAGCTGTTTTCTCACTTTTTTGAGAACTTTCTTAGCTTCGTATGCAAAAAAAAAGTTCCTGACCGAGTTAGATCTCACGTGGTGAGTTCAATCTCACAGTGATGAGTTCGATCTCATTTTGAAAGCTCTTATGAGATAGAACTCGGTATGCTATGCAAAAAGGTGAGAAAACAGTTGATTCCGTGAGATCGATCTCACAAATTATTGAGCATGGGTTTTCTCTTACTCAGCTCATATACAACCGTCAAGATACCAGAATTTCAGCTTAATTTTGTTACAAATTAAGTTTATAAAAATTGGAGATTGGAAATTGGAATGCTATGCATCTACCTACTCTTGTCAAAAAAAGGGAACAAGATATTTTTCAATTTTGTTTAGTGATTTTTGAAGAGCTGTATTTTGGTTGTAGGTGGCCGTATTGCGATGAAAGAAAAATCATTTTGCGGTTTCATGTTTCCTGTACAGAGGATTGTTGGCAAATATTTTTTTAAAGTATGTAGTTACCGTTATTGCTCAAATTTTCTATTCCTTGTTTTTTTTTTATATTTGATCACTAATATTTCAGCAAATAATGACAACATACAAAACTCAAACTCGAATGAGTGCCTTCTACGTAGCTATTCTAAAAAAAAACTTTTGAAATTGTATAGGATTATGTTTTCACACTTTACCGTTAGAAAATAAGAGTAAAAATAAATTGAAAGCCCGTTCAATAAATTAACATCAAAACATAAAGGAGTATTTAATGTATATTAATATGAAAATCTGCAACACCATCAGGTAATAGTTCGATACATATTTGCAAAGAGGTAAACAAATAACCAAGAGACAATCACAAAAGTTGTTTTTTTTGCGATTTTCTAAACGGCGAAAGAAAATCCATAAAATCCTCTAAGATTCCTTTAGAATATTCCAGTTTTTAGAACCGCCCTTCAATACTGTATTTTGTCACTATTTGCTTAAATATTAGTGACCAAAGACTAAGGTATCTCCTTCAGTTTAAGCCAGATATCTCAGGCAAAAGAAAATTGTACACCAACACAAAATAAAGTTAAGTGAAGCTGAAAAAACATGTTACATGATTTATACATTCAATTGACATGTAGCATCTCATTTCATTGCTTAAACCCCTAGTACTCGCAAAAGCTTACGAACATAATCCAACTGAATTTTAAACACCAATTTTTCGTTTCCGCGTTCAGAGAAATATATGTTTTTTCTTCTTCTACGCACTGCACAGAAATAACAGTCACAACTATTTAATACGAAGAGCTTTGAGATCGATCTCATATTCATCGAGTTAGAGCTGTTCAGAGCGAACTAATTTTTTTGCATATAAAATCGAGTCCGAGTTCGGCTCTGCTCGATCGATCTCACATGTGAGTTCAAGCTCGTTAACTCGGACTCAGAGATCTTGCTCATCTTTTAGCATACGACCCATTGTTGTTCAGTGGCATCTAGAAACAAAACTTGAATGTTTTCAATTAAGGTACACTTCCCACTTCACAACGAATGCACTCGCAAGACTAAAATTCATTAGTACCAACCAGTGGCGTAGCGTGGGTGGTGGTATTTAATAATTAAATTTTACTGTGAAGTTTCGGCGCTCTTAGAAAATTATTCATGTCTATTATAGAATTCGCAATCCAGGCGGGAAGCTACTCGATCAGTAATGCTTTACATCAGATTTCAATAAGTGAATCTCCCGATCGTTATCCGTTCAATTGTAATATCCCATTGTAAGTTTCGTAATAAGCATGATTAATTAATTTTGCCCTTCCCAAAATATATCCGGGGCGGTATTGAAATCAAAAATCATGTCACCAACCAAAAATTATTATCAAATTCATTTAAACAATAGAAAGAATAATATTTGAATGCAACAACAACAACTTGAGTGGTAGCAAACTCAAGTTCAACATTTATATCATGCAAACCCGGACCAGAATAAACTATAGCCAAACTTAATTGTTAAAATACTTTTATAGGATTGATATTTAAATTTCCATAGAAAAGAAATTTTACTATAACGTTTCACGCTTGGTTATGACGAGGCTTGGATATGGCAAGTTTTGGTTCTCATCGATTTATTTTACAAGAAACCCTTTCAATAGAAAGAAATATTTGTATTAATATATTTTCTTATGAAAGCTAATGGACTCTCTTATGTAAAGGGAGAATTTGTCAAGCCATAAACTGTCAAATTCCATAAAAAAAAATGAAGAAGTCCACAAATAGAACTAAATATTTTAACTTTAAATTGGGGACTCCCAATGGTAGCACATTGAAAACTTTTCTGAACAGAGCCCTTTCATTTAAATTATTCGCCAGACGGATAAGTCATTACAAATTTTGACCAAAGCGCTTTTAAGATTGTGAGATGAAATGAGAAAATAGTATACGTGAAAGGCGAAGAAAAAACACAAACAAAAACGAGTAGACTGTTCTTCCTTTTACTTTCGGAAACATTATGCCGTCTTACCAAAATAAAATAACGGGAAAAAAACTTTGTTTGAACTTTGCTTTTCTGTAAAGATACCTACCTACTCGAAATGTAGTAATCAGAAATTGTTCATGTGAAAAGTTTGAAATTTTTTAAAGTTCTTATGCTATTACATCCACAGTACACAAATCTAAAGTATTATACTGCGCAGGTTGTCAGTCGGAAATAAAAAATGGCTGTGAACGTGAGGAAGAAAACACATGTAATAACAACAACAAATTCAAATTGAAAATGTCAGAAATAAAAATGGCTGGGAATGTGATGACTTAAATACACGTAAAAACAACAACAAATATTGACATATCACACAAATTTTGATAAATGAGCAGAAGAAACGAAAATCAAAACTCTTATGATATTACCTTTAATATGTGTAATGTGATATACATACATCCACGTAAGTCTAATTAAAATTCTGATTCTCAAAGTGTTTGATTTTTTAAATGGTTTTGAATAAAGAAAAAGTTTATTATCATGAAGCTATCTACTTTTCCTGATACCTATAAAAATGTTTGTTTATGGGTCATTTATCATTTCTTTGTTAGACGTCCTCGAAGTAAGAGTTTTCGAGTGCAATTTGCCGACACAGCATTTCAAACATTTTATTTTTATTTATTTTAAAATTTGTACACTAGTCAAAAACTTGACACCAAAACGAAATACCAATAGTTTTATAACAATAATGTAATGATATGTAGGTATTTGTTATTTGACTAGTTATGAGATATGGTTATGACTTCCTAGCAAATTACACTAGAAGTATTTTTTGTTTGTTTATTCTATTCTTATTTTTATTCTTTGAGAACTAGAGATGTGCGCCTCGCTTTTCACCACATTTTGCCATTTATGAAAAGCCACCATATAAAAAAAGAATAATTACCTACTTTGTTTTGAATCAAGATGACTTTTATTTTAATGTCTAAAAATGATACTTATATTTTCCTAAATGAATTGTAAAGGCTTTCGTTCAAGTTATATACAAACTGTTTCCAAAATTACATAATTTATACTTTTCCACCACTTTTCTGTGTTCGACTATTTCACCAACACTGTTAGGATATAAAAATTAAATTTTATTTTCAACCATCTATGTATGTACATATATGTATTTTTACTTAAACAAAATGTGTAATAATAATGTTTTTTCTGACTGACATTCAAAAATAATGAATACATACGTATACATACATATGTGACAATAATAAATTTAACTTTGCATGAAAAGTTTTTTTGCATTTTTATGTCTATGTATATATGTATATGTAATTTTTATTTTTTGTTTGTCTCGAATTTGTTTGTTTTGAATACATTTTGGGGGGCGGCAAAATTAGACACCGCCCCGGGCGGCAAAAACCCACGCTACGCCACTGGTACCAACCCCTTTTTTGAACACAATTGAATTTGATAAACAAATACAAACTGACTTTTAAACATTGGCCCTGAGTAATAGACCCGAATTTAGCCTAAAGTCGACTTTTACAAAAACATCTGTAGAAATAAAACACAAGTTTCACTGCTTAGATCAGATAATTTAAAACTAAGCTTGAGGTGCTTGTAAGCATTTATTGGTGAAATTTGTGTTTTAGGTATTTCTACGGATGTCTTTGTTAAAATCGACTTTAGGCTAGATTTGGATCTATTACTCAGGGCCATTGACTTCTAAACAATTTTGAATAAAAGTGTCAAGGTAATGGTTTCCAACATTATATTCTAGTGGCTTTGAATGCCTCATTTAGTCTTTGTAGGTATTCGTCAAAAAATTTAGACACTCGTCTCTAATAAGAATTCTTTAATAAGAGAAAGAACATGTCCCAAGCAGATGGCCTTGAAAAAAAATTTAGAAGCGTGAATCGGTCATCAGTGAACAGTGAGATACCTAAATGTTAATTTTGTATGATCATTTTAATATTGCTTATAGACAAATTATAAGAAAAGGGCCTAAGTGTCTTTTGGTACTCTGGAAAGTAAAAGAAAAAACTGAAATGGAAATATGTACAATAGCTTCAATATGTAGATACAAACTTCACAAACTTGGTTGCAGTTTAGCGTTTATTTGAAAAATCAATCAAAGTCTGCATCTGCTGTAACAGCCGAAGGTGAAACCATACACGCCATACCAGTGTTGGTGGTGTTGCAATCGTCGTCGTCGGTCGTCGTTTTTCTCTAGTGGATCCGATTTAGATCACTGCCAGGGCCAACAACGATCACATTCATCGAGAATCCGATTTGGATTGGAGTTGGTGCTGTTTACTAATCGTTGTTGGACTTTGGATTTTCTTTCTTTTTAGTTTTCTTGTTAAAGTTTTCGCGTGCACTCCCACCACAAGGCGAGTATATTATACTCTGGGTCCGGATGCAATCCGCAGTGCGAAAAAGGACTCTCCCGCGAGACGGCAATTTGCACGATCACATTAATTTAATATGAAAACCTGTGCACTTCTTTGATTGGGGCGGTCCTAATAATTTTACCAGATAAATGGAGGTGCAAACCATTTAAGTTATTTTCGATCTTTATTATTTGCGTTCGCAGATAGTTTTGAGTGCAGCCTCAGAGCAGTAAGAGTATATCGTTGTGGTAGAGATATAGGAAGATATTAGAAAAAGATGATTCTTAAGGTGTTGCAGTGGGTATTGTTTTTCTTTTTACAGCCTTATGGTTTATTAACTTACGTTTATTTAAAAAAAATTAGCTGTGGGAATATAAAGTTAAGGTTAAGTTCAAGTCGTTACCAATTATATGAACGAAACATTATTGTGCGATGAGATGGAGCATGCGATCATTGTTAATTTAATGACGAGGCGATATAAAAGTAAATCTTAGGGATAATAAACTAAGCATTATAATAGTGCGTGGCATACCTTACCTATAGGTATTTTTATCTTTCATATAATCTTTCTGATATTGATTGGTTGTAATAAAATAGTTCACTATCGACTAGTTTGTTCGCATTTTGAAGAATGATTGAGGAATTGCGATTGATTGGAGTGAAAGTTATGGCGTTTCAGATTGGATGCAGAATAACAGTTCTTATTTTGAAAATAAGAGAAAATGCTTCTGGATTTAATTCCTGATTTGAAACCAGAAGTGTCAACACAATATCAAATCGATCTTTCTGATTGCCAATCGAAAAGGCCATTATTCTGTGCTTATGCTCATTCACAATGGATGAACCACGCTCTTCGCTCTCGTCTTGTCTCATTATCAACCAGGCTCGAAAGACCAAGAATAATAAGAAAATGATTGCCAAAGCCTGGAAAATTATTCATAGAATTTTATTTTATTGATATGAGCGTATTCAAAGTCCCCCGAATTATTATTAGCTTTTTGTATTGAAGGATGGTGTGTGGCGCATGAGTTCAGCATAGAGAATCAACGGTGCCATAAATAGTCTTGAAGGAGCTCGGGCCTATAAGGAGCGGTTAACCCGGCTCCTCGCCCTTGAAGTTATATTGTAAGGGTCTGGTCCTTCAGTTTGGGGGTTGTGCCGTCGTCGTGCGTCGGGGTAACTTCCCGGCCACGTAAAGTGACTTTAATAGCGGATCAACAACAAGTCTCAAATACGGACAGGTTTACTGTTGACGAACCTGACACACAAAATAAGGACAACGAACTTTGGATCTGCAGGTGGAATGTTCTGTCTCTCTATAGAACATGTGCAGCCGAACTTTAGCGCAAGCCCTAGACTGCTAAAGTAGACATCACCGCCATGCAAGTGTGTGTACGGTGACTGTTACCGCCTTTAAGGGCAGCGTCTTTTTGGATGAAGATTCATCGATAGAGGCAGACTTAGGCAAGAAGTCTTGAGCTTCAACTATGTGGACGAGTGCCTCACGACAATTCGCATCAAGGATTAATTCGCCAACATTTACCTAATATGCGCGCATGCCCCCACAGAAGAGAAAGATGACGACACCAATCACGAGTTCTAAGAGCTCCTGGACAAGACATATGAGCAAAGCCCTAGATAAGACGCTCAAATTATCTTGGTTGATTTTAATGCCAAAGTTGGAAGAGAAGACGTCTTTGGTGGCGAAGATATAGCCTTTAGTGCGGGGGCGAAACGTTGTGGTAGTTAGTACGCAGTTCCTGCTGCATATCTAAATACACAAGAGGACATTGCGATTTCCTGATCAATCAACCACCAGCCAGATTGACCACTTACGGTCAATGGAACGCACTCCTCCAGTATCAAGGATGGCCGAACGTTCCGAGGAGCCAACGTTGACTCCGACCACTACCTCATTGTAGCCAAGGCAGTGCTACGGATGTCCAGAGCAAAGCCAAAACAAGGAAATACTGTGAGGACGTTCGACGTTGGATGGCTACGTTCGCAGGAAATCAGCAGGTTTTTTTCCGATTGAGTCTCTCTTGCCCTCTTTAATAGTCTTATGCCGGCAACTGCAAGTATCGAGAACCAGTGGAAGAACTGGCAGGAAGCCATCAGAGATGCCGCGTCTGACGTGCTGGGCCTCCTACAACCACCACAGCAAAACCCCTGGTTTGACGAAGAATGCCGGCAAGTACATTCAGCAAAACAACAGGCATACAAAGTGGCGCTGCATAGAAGGACCAGAGCTGCTCTCTAACTCTATGAGCAGAAGAGGAGAGACGAACATAAGCTTCTTAAAAGAAAAAAGGAAGAGCATTAGAAGAACGCGATCGAGGAAATAGAGAGATGCCAATGCAGGAATGAAGTTCGGAAGTTTTGCCAAAAAGTAAAAAGAACCTCCTAGGGTTACAAGGCCCGAACCGAAGCCTGCAAGGATGATGAGGGGAACATCGTAGTAGAATCCCAGTCGGTGCTGAGGATATGGAAAAATCATTTCTGCAAATTGTATAACGGCGATGACGAACCGAATTCCGCTACCATGCAGATTGCACCATTCAGCCTGGACGATGCACGTAGGCCAACAATTCCGTCCACCCGATCTCGACGGAGTAAGGATAGCTATATCTAAACTTAAGTCCAATAAAGCTGCTGGAGCTGATGGCCTTGCAGCTGAGCTATTCAAAGCGGCTGGCGATGAATTGGTTAGGAGTATGCACCAGCGCATCTGTAAAATATGGTCGGAGGAAAGCATGCCGATGAATGGAACCTCAGCATTGTTTGCCCGATCCTCAAGAAAGGCGATCCTCTGGACTGCACCAACTACATAGGCATCAGTCTACTTAACATAGCGTACAAGATCTTCTCTGCCGTACTTTGTGAACGCCTGAAGCCATTCGTCAACAACCTGATATGCCCATATCAGTGTGGCTTTAGGCCAGGGAAGTCCATCATCGACCAAATATTCGCACTACGCAGATCTTGGAGAAAACCCAGGAGTTTCAAATTGATACCCACCACTTTTTTATCGATTTCAAGGCCGCGTATGACAGCATCTATAGAGACGAGCTATATAGAGCAATGTCTAGTTTTGGCATCCCTGCGAAACTCGTCCGTTTGTGCAGGATGACGATGGAGAATGCACGCTGCTCCGTCAAGGTCGGCAAAGACCTCACGGACACCTTTGATGTCAAAAAAGGTTTTAGGCAAGGCGACGCGCTGTCATGCGACTTCTTCAACATCGTTCTTGAAAGAATAGTGCAAAACTCTCACGTCAACACTAGAGGCACAATCTTTCAAAAGTCCGTCCAATTACTTGCTTACGCTGACGACATTGACATAATCAGACGAACAAAGTGTGATGTCAGTGGTGCTTTTGTGAGTGTTGAGGAGGAAGCCAAGAGGATGGGTTTAACGGTGAATGAAGGCGAAACGAAATATATGCTGTCAACAAGAAAGGACACCCAACACCGACGTCTAGGACAGAACGTCAATTAAGACAGCTTTAATTTTGAGGTGGTCAGTGACGCTGTCTACCTAGGATCCGCCATGAACTCAGCGAACAATACCCAGTACTGAGATCAACCGAAGAATTACTCTTGCCAGTCGCAGTTTCTTGTGGCTAAGAAGGCAATTGAGAAGCAAAACCCTCTCTCAAGCAACTAAACTGTCCATGCAGAAGTCGCTTATGATCATGGTCCTTATGTATGACGCAGAGGCATGGAAACCTTTAACGCGTTAGGCGTTAACTTCAACTTCATACTGTGTTTACCCTGCAGAAGTAAACTCACCTAGGCGAGTATTCTTCCTATCTAATCAATTTATGCCTTTATACTGACTGATCATGAATTTGATCACAGCCAGCAGCAACTGCAACGCACCCCGGAGGTGCCAGCCCATACCACAAGCATGACCAGGCAATTGGCGGGGACAAAAATCTTGTGGTCCCGCAGTACCTTCATCATTACTATGTAAAGGTGAACGTTATTTCTTGGAATTATGAATATTAATATATCCAGTAACTCAACATGCGCAATCATTACAAGTAATGAATGCAGCTTAAATGTTTCTTTGCTGTGTACATTTTGTACCTGCAGAAGGAGGGACGATAACCCTTGATTCGTGTATAAGAAGAAAAACCCAGGGTCGGGGGCCAGTTCTGCTTATACCAAACCTACTGTCCTACTGTGTTTCGCTGCAACTGTTTTGTAAGGAGAGGTCGTAAGCCGGTTGTCTCGGCATAGATAGTAGAAATTTTCACTCATTCGAAAATCCGTATGTTCTGGGTAATTACTTCATAGACAACCAAGAAACTTCCAATCCAAACTACCGTAGCGCGTAGGTACGTTGTCCAATTGCTATCTCGAGGAGGTACACAGTTCGGCAATATGGACTAAATCGCTTTTTCCGAAGAAAAACCAACCAGTACCTAACATCATTATAGCGTCCCGATTCAGCATCTAGGCACGCGTAGTAGAGGTGGACAGCGTAAAAGGTGGCGCACGCAAAAGAGGAACTCAACCAACTTGATGTGCGAAACTGGAGACAGCTAGCTAGAAATCGAGCCGGCTGGAAGAAGCTTGTTGGTTGCGGTCCTGGTCTACCCTGGACTGTAGCGCCATCTTTAGTAAGTAAGTAAGTAAATGGCAATGGATTGGTCACACTCTGAGGAAACCAAACGATGAAATTGCAAAGCAGTCCTTTGAATGGAATCTTCAGGGTGCACGGCGGGTTGGAAGACCAAGAATAACATGGAAATCAACTGTTGCAGTAGAAGCAGAATCCCAGTGAAAGACGTGGCCACAGTGAAAATAAAATAAATAATAACAAATAAATTGGGTGGCGCAACAGCTCGGGGAGAACCAGGGTCTGGTGACTTTCAACTCTCAACCATTCCTGTGTACGTGTTGTTGGCAGGAATGGAGGGGACCTATAGTTTTTTATCGAGTCCAAACGGCTAGATGAGAAGCATTTAATCATGACATGTGTACTCTTTTAGGATTTGTCAATTTCTCGCAAGAGTGAGTACCTCGGATAAAACATTTCTGTTTTTAGGTGGCAGAGGCTGGAAATCGATAACCCACACCTTCAGCATGACAGTCCAACGCACTAACCATTACGAGGTACTTTCATAGTTAAAATACCCTGCTGCAGACCTTGAAGGATGGAGACGTTTTGCTGGCGCCATATTTCCCAATCGGGGTTACAGGACACGATGATGTTGATGATGATGATTTCTTACAATCAATCTTCTAGCAAACCTTACAACTTTAATGGGGAAAGATCAAGATCACCATTTCGCTCAATGAACATTATAGCTAAGTTGGATATATTCCTTTCCTATAAATTTATATGAAATTAATTATGTATCGATTGAATGTCACAAAGCAAACACCTTAAAACCATTACACATACTTTATTATAAAATCGATCTCATAGTTTTCAATTTAACACCATTGATTATTCTTGATTTCAATTTCTGATTAGGTTTTGTAATTATCCAAATCTTCTTGACTTGTGACATTATTTAACCCAAAATATATATTTCACTTGAAATGAGGGAGGTATAGGGATAATAAACTGCATGAATTCAGTCGAGACACCCCTTCAAACCCCATATGATAGGAGTAACAGCTTTGAAATGCATCACTAGCATGTGCCATGCACAATTTAATGCAAGAACATTTCCACCACTATAATTGGACCGCACACGGAAATTCTGTAGAATCCCCAACTGCCTATAACTAATTAGCAAAATACTGTCAACAGTCTACACCGCGAATTGGGGTCTTGCATCCCCATTACTGGAAAATTTTGTAATTATTTTGCTGGAGAAGCAAAGTAGGATAGAGGTACACAGCACTCACTGTAGCGATTCTCCCACATCATCAGGAACACGAACAACGATGTGTACGTTGGAATTGCCTTAATGACGTATCCTATGCCAAGAAAGATACACAAAAATAGTACCACAATCGCAAAGCATGGTGGTGGGTGAGGAGTATACGACTGCATACACCGCAATATAAGGTGTAAAACAAAGAAATTATTCGCGCCCTCTTTACGCTAAGCATATGAAACCACTTGCCAAATTTAATGAGCCTCGAAAATAATCGATTAGGCAAACCGTTGAACCGCAAGGATATCCTTTAATTCCCATTGAACCAGAAGGAGGTGGTGCATATAAGATATGAGACCCAGATAGGTGTGTTTTGTGCAATGTGGCTCATATAGAGAAGACTACGTTTCGGTTGTTTTATTTTTCTTAACATTGTGAGTGGGGCAAACTTAGTTCCAAAGTTGGAAAAAATATTTCTCTTAACAATTATTTAAATAAAAACAAAAACAGATTTTTTTTTTGATAAAAGAAGTTTAAACTTTTTTTTCAAATTGAAAAAATTAAATTTACAAAATATAGAAAACCACTAAATGTATTTAAATGAATTTCATGGGCCAGCTTTTCAGTGCATGATCATCCCAGTCTCGGGGTTTAAACTAAGTTAACTCCAGAAACGTATTTTTCAGTCAATCGAAATCCTAAGTTAACTCCTCTTATTTGGTGAGTTTACTCAGGGGCTGAATTTAGGGCATTTTCCGCTGTGGCGCCATCTCTATCTCGATGCGTGAAATGGGTAGAACAACTGAAAGTTAAAGTTTATCGTCAACTGAAAAGCTGTTCCTGAATTGATTCAGGGTTTATTTATTTTCAGGATTAGTTGACTCTGATTTAACTCAGACTTAACCCTGAACTGAAAAACTGGCCTCAAGAAACCTGGGAGTAAAGAAGACATTTATTTTGTTAAATTTTAATTTATAACACAAGTTCCCATATATGTATTTAATTGTTTTTAAATTTTATTTTCGAATTTAAAAATACATGAGATTTAAGTCCCATTTCGAAACAACTTTGTCCTACTGTGTGTTTTGTTGTATTTTTGGCTCTTCAATTCGCGCTAAATAAGCTTAGAGTGCACGTTTGCCAAAATTCCTTCGTCGTATTTTATACCCACCTGCAGCACTCAGCACACAAAAAACCATGGCGATTGGCGTCGTATTGAATTTTAATTAAAAGATGTTTCCCTGCCAGATAAATCTAGAGCGCAAATCTTCAGGACAACGACTTTGTTTTGGGCCAGAGCCTGGAAATATTTTTCTTTTTTATTTATTTGAATTTTTTGGTAAAAAGGGACTCATATTATAAAATATTGAGTGCGTTGAGCTTATGCTTCACAGAAAAAGAGGAAAAGGAGGCTTATGCTCACCTGTTTTCAGTACAACCATAAGCATATGAAAACTCTAAGAAAAAAAAATACTGAACATCTTGTGAATCAGTCAGGGTGTATTATATCGATAACCGCCCTGCACCGAAGGCAAATCGTTAACATACGAATTATTTAATCCGTGATCAACGAGCTTGAGAGATGTTTCTGTGGCAAGAGCAATGGCCAATCCTTTTGCGATCGACCAATAATGGATTTTTTTTTTCATAAAGTATCTTTAGTTTTATTTTTTGAAGCGCCTGATTTTTGTGACGCCTCTTAATCAGATGAAATAATATTTTTGATCCATTCACGTTTGAAGGCAACGTCTAACGATAAATCGTGGTTGAAACTGCCTTTTTTTAAAGTATTTTGTTGTTGTTTTAGCGTACATTAGATTTTTTGTTTATATTCTGTAGGGATATTAACTTAAACATAGGCTTCATTATCGAGCTGTAATTATAACATTGAGAAGAACTCTTAAAGTATTTGATTATGGTTTAAATACCAAAAGGTCATTATGGGTCAGAGCCAAATTAACATAATCCTACAGTACTGTTTGACAAAAAATATGCTAGGAAGGTACAACTTCCCTATTTTCCTCTTTTACGATGTTAGTATATTAAAAAAATCATGTGACTTTTAAAGACCGAAGCTGTCTGTATGAATAGAACCATATAACCATGCTGCCTATTAATCTGGCATTTACACTCACTTCATTATTTTAAGCCGACCTAGATGCGAGCAGCTCATAGCGACAATTTCCCGCAACTTTCGGTGCAGAAAAACTCCTCGTCGCTGCTGTTGTTTATTGATAAATGATTGTAGTTGTAGCTATAGGTATACCCAAAGAAACGGATAAGGGTATTCGCCAGGTTAATTTTCTTTTCTTAGGACACATGCAAGGGTTCATGGGCCTGAAAAATTTGTTTGAATTGTTTCATTTGTTAATAACAAATCGATACTCTATTAGCTTTTAAAATCAGACTCGATTTTGTTTTCTCAGTACACCGATCCACAACCATAGGAAGGGATAATCAAGCCTCAGCACAGTTGTGTCTATTTTTAATTTTAATTTTAATTTTAATTTTAATTTTAATTTTAATTTTAATTTTAATTTTAATTTTAATTTTAATTTTAATTTTAATTTTAATTTTAATTTTAATTTTAATTTTAATTTTAATTTTAATTTTAATTTTAATTTTAATTTTAATTTTAATTTTAATTTTAATTTTAATTTTAATTTTAATTTTAATTTTAATTTTAATTTTAATTTTAATTTTAATTTTAATTTTAATTTTAATTTTAATTTTAATTTTAATTTTAATTTTAATTTTAATTTTAATTTTAATTTTAATTTTAATTTTAATTTTAATTTTAATTTTAATTTTAATTTTAATTTTAATTTTAATTTTAATTTTAATTTTAATTTTAATTTTAATTTTAATTTTAATTTTAATTTTAATTTTAATTTTAATTTTAATTTTAATTTTTATTGCATCGCTTGACTCTAGGATCTATTACTGTTTCACGCATAGTTTCTTTTTCAAAGAGTGAAAGTTTAACCATCCTTGCCTTAGATAAAAGGTCCTTAAAGGTTGTGATGCTTTCTCGGGATACACCGTCTCTGATGTGAAGACTGGAAAACCATATGCAAGGTCGATCATCATATAGATTCTCTTGGTGCTGCGTTAGGCAATTTTGCCAATAAAGGCTTTTCTTGCAAATGAAGTGATCGTTGATTCCTAAGGTTTTTGTTTAGTCGCAAAAAGTCCCATTTATGTATACAGTCAAACTTCTTTATAACGAACCCTCAAGGGACCAAAAATTTGGTTCGTTATAGAGAAATTTAATACAAAATTCGCAATAAAGAATTTTTCTGAAATTATTAAAATATTGTAGGCTTTAATTTAACTAAGACATACACAACTCACAATGTATTATTTTATCATGATGTACTTATCGTATAGATCTATTATCATACAATGTTATTCTATTTACTAAAACACATAATGTACTTACCTTATCATACCAACTAAGAGTAGGTACCTATCGCTTATCGTATGATCTTTCTATGTAATATGTATACCTTACTATTTATTTAAACAATCGGATGATCATGCACATGCAACAGTAAATTGTTAATCTTATCTTATGTACTAATATGCAAATTATTAAATAAACAGGCAGTTCTTGTCCATCGTTGAACCAAATACGTTGTTCATCTTTTATTTGGCTGGCCTCCTATAAATCAGAAGTGGATCTGTTTACCCGAAAATTTTTCTTATTTTGTACAGTCGATACATTTTTTTTTATTCTTAAGACTAATAATTATCGTGTGTGGAAAAAAAAAAGAAAATTATGGCAAAGGCACGAGCTGAGAAATTTGTGCAGGAGGCAACAGTAGCATCTTTAAAAGAAAAACTAACCAGTTTCGGTCTCAATACTGACGGCAATAAGGCCGTGTTGAAGATGAGGCTGCAAGAGCACGTGGACGAGCTAAACGAACCTGAGTTAATCATTCATTTTCCATATGATCAAGACGAAGTGGCATCCAATAATGAGGAAGAAGACGATCTACAAGTTGAAATCAACGCACTTCAAGAAAAAATAAGAAAACAACAGGAGATTTTAGCGCTCAAGGAAAAACTTGCAGCACTGTGTATGCCGAGTGATACTGCCTCGTGTTCAATGTCATACAAAGATATTGAAGACACTGTTCCCTATTTCTCTGGAGACGATCATTTTTCAATTAAGCAATGGGTGCGGAGTTTTGAAGAGGCTAGAACATTTCATAGATGGGATGAGCAACAATCATTTATTTATGCGAGGCGGAGTCTCAAAGGAACCGCCAAACTGTACCTCCGCTCTTCCCGTTGCTCAACTTGGATGGAGCTTAAATCTAGCCTGCTTCAAGAGTTTCACCGAGCAGTGACGTCAGCTGATGTTCACGATACCCTCAGAAGCCGAAGGAAGAGGAGGGACGAGAGTATTCACCAATATACGCTTGCCATGCAAGAGATTGCATACCATGCGGATATTGAAGACGAGGACCTTATGCATTACATCATAAAAGGGATTCCTGATGCTTTTAGTAACAAACAACTCCTTCTTACTGCAAAAAGTATGGATGACCTCAAACAAATGCTTAAGAAGTATCAGAAAATGAAATCGCATACCACGGAATATACACCTGCTTATCCAACACCGACTGCATCTTCATCAGCTAACACGAAGCGACTTCTTAATGACAGGTGCTTTAATTGCAACGAGTCCGGACATATTGCCAACAGCTGTCCAAGGCCTCGTCGTGAGAGAGGAAGTTGCTTCAAGTGCGGGAAGCAAGGGCATCTGGCAACAGCTTGTAAAAACAACAGTTTACCTGCTAATCCATTTGCTAAGCCATCTGCGGTTCTATTGGTACAGCAGCCTGACAATCAACCAGGACCTGAAGAAGACGAAGTAATGAAGAAAATATTCAACGACGACTTTACACTTTATGTTAAGTACAGATTTTTGTGTAATTTTACTAATGATGTTTTTGAATTTAAAGCAAATACTATGGTAGATACAGGAAGCCCAATAAGCTTCGTTCAGGAACAATTCATACCATCTTTTGTAATCCTGCCACTAGAAGATGACAGCGTTCAATATTTTGGAATAAACGAAGCAAAACTAACAATACTTGGAAGAGTTAACTGTATAATTTATGTAAGTGATAGTTCTTTAAGTTGCATGTTGCATGTAGTTAATAATAAAACAATGACTTACTCTGTTGTTCTTGGCAGAGATTTTTTACAAGCAAGCAATATTAAATTGAGTTATGATAATTCTAAAATTAAATTGATAAACCATGAAAAAAATGTCGGAACAAATATTTTAAAAACTTATGCTACTTATTCTAAAAATTATGCTAAAAATTATGCTAAAAATTATGCTAAAAATGATGCTAAAAATTATGCTAAAAATGTTGCTACAAATAATTTAAATGATTTTGAAAACTTTAACGAAACAAATTGTGATGGTAATTTCAAGAGCAAATATGATAACTTAGAACCAAGTGACGATAATTTCGCGAAAGATATTTTAAATATAGATACTTGCTATGACAAAAACGATTTTAATTTAAAAATTAATAGTAATTTAACTTATGAAGAAGAACAAAGAGTATACGATATTATGAAGCAGACCAAGTTAGATAAAAATATTTTGCATTCAAATGCCTCTTATGAAATGAAGATTAATCTTTCAAATGCAAATGTAAATTTTAATTGTGCACCGCGGCGGTTACCTTATATGCATACTATCGAATTGAGAAAAATTTTGGATGATCTTTTGAAACGGAAAATAGTACGGGAGAGTAATTCACCATTTGCATCGCCTATCGTTCTAACTAAGAAAAAAAACGGAGCATTTAGATTGTGCATCGATTATAGGCAGTTAAACCGTGTAACGCAAAAGGATAATTACCCTCTTCCCTTGATTGAGGATCATTTAGACAGGTTAAGAAATAAAAAGTACTTTTCATTGTTAGATCTGAAAAATGGGTTTCACCACGTAAAAATGGCAGATGATTCCGTGAAACTTACTTCGTTTGTTACGCCTTTAGGACAGTATGAGTACCTTTATATGCCATTTGGGCTTAAAAACGCGCCAGCTACGTTTCAGCGTTACATTAATTCAATCTTTAAAGGTTTAATAGACGATGGTAAAATACTTATTTATATTGACGATCTGCTCGTGGCCACTGAAACTAAAGAGGAGCATTTTGATATTCT
This sequence comes from Dasysyrphus tricinctus, assembly GCA_963921185.1. Taxonomy (NCBI): domain Eukaryota; kingdom Metazoa; phylum Arthropoda; class Insecta; order Diptera; family Syrphidae; genus Dasysyrphus; species Dasysyrphus tricinctus. Next base: position 148,754,162 of record OY992530.1, read on the forward strand.
GGAAAAAGTTTCTAAAATTATTTCCGAATTCAATTTAGAACTAAGATATGACAAATGTCTTTTTATGGCGGAAACAATCACGTATCTAGGTTATGAAGTGAGTGCCGATGGTATAAAGCCTAATGCAAGTGGATTATCCGCAGTACAAAATTTTCCAACTCCAAAAAACGTTAAAGAGCTTCACTCATTTCTCGGATTATGTTCCTATTTTAGGAAATTCATTCAAAATTTTTCAGTTATATCAAAACCACTTTATGATCTATTAAAGCAGAACGTTCAATACCAATTTGGTGAAAAAGAGATAAAAACTTTTGAAAACTTGAAGCAAATACTGCTTCAGGCGCCAGTTTTGAGCATTTACTCTCCACAGGCGGAAACTGAACTTCACTGCGATGCCAGTTCACTAGGCTTTGGTGCAGTTTTATTGCAGAGGCAGCAGGATAAAAAGCTTCATCCCATTTTCTTTTTTTCCAAAAGGTGTACACCCGCAGAGTCAAGGTATCATTCCTTCGAACTTGAAACTCTTGCGATTATATATGCTTTAAGAAGATTTCGGACTTATTTAATGGGCATAAACTTCAAAATTATAACAGACTGTAAGTCTTTAACGCTCACTTTAAGTAAGAAAATGATCAACCCTCGGATATCCAGGTGGGCCTTGGAACTCCAAGAATACGACTATTTAGTGGAACATAGAGATTCATGTAGAATGAATCACGTCGATGCATTAAGCAGGTGTCATAATATTCTTTCGATTCAACCTGATTCCTTTGAATATGCACTTGCTAGTGCCCAAAACAAAGACGCATCCATTCAAAATATAGCTAAAATTTTGGAACATAAGCAACTTCCGTTTTATGAGATGATAAATGGTCTTATTTACCGGAAATGTAAAGACTCTGTTGCGTTTTATGTTCCAAAACAGATGGAAAAAGTTATCATCCAAAGTCACCACGATGGTCTTTGTCATGTAGGCGCGGATAAAGTATTTGAATACCTAAGAAAGACATACTGGTTCCCCTCAATGAAAAATAAAATCAAAGACTACATCAAATCTTGTTTGAAATGCATCTATTTTGCGGTCCCTTCTGGGAAAAAGGAAGGTGAATTACATAGTATCCCAAAGGGAAATAAACCATTTGACACAATTCATGTCGACCATTACGGACCTCTTCCAGCTGGTGTTAGAAATTTAAAGAAACATATTTTCCTCATAGTGGATGGATTTACAAAGTTTACGAAGTTATATTCGGTTAAGACCACAAGCTCTAAGGAAGTAATACAATGTTTGCAAAATTATTATTCAACTTACAGTCGACCAAAAAGATTGATTTCAGATAGGGGGTCCTGTTTTACCTCTGAAGAGTTTTCACTATTTTGTCGAGACTCTGACGTTACACATATAAAAGTCGCCACCCATTCTCCCCAATCCAATGGTCAGGTGGAGAGAATCAATAGGCTTTTGACCGCTATGTTGTCAAAAGAAACAGAAATCGAGCCAGGCGAATGGTCGAAACATTTGAATAAGATAGAATTTTCTATAAATAACACTATCAATAGAAGCACAGGAACTAGTCCAAGTGTTTTGCTGTTTGGCGTCCCACAAAAAGGAGAAGCTTACGATAAAGTCCGCGAGTACCTTGAGTCGTTCATATTTCAAAAAGACCATATAAACATGACTGAAGAGAGAGAAAATGCAAGTTTAAAAATCACACGAAACCAAGAGAGAAATAAAATCCAATACGATAAAAATCATAAAAAACCACATCGCTATAAAGTAGGCGACTATGTCGTAGTCAAAAATATAATTACTACGGCGGGCGTTAACAAAAAACTTTTGCCTAAATACAAAGGCCCCTACGAAGTCCACAAAGTTTTGCCTAACGATAGGTATCGCATTAAAGATCTTGAAAATCTTCAGGTTTCTCGGATTCGATATAAAGGAATATCTAGTCCCGAAAACATGAAGCCGTATGTGGTGAACAATTAAAATTAAACAAAAAAAAAAAAAATATTTAACTAAACACAATTTTGATCGACTTGTTCTGTTTCCTTTTCAGACTAGATACATTCGTATTTATCTGCCGTATCGTTTAAGGCAAATAATTTGTAATCAAATCATATTCTAAGCTTAAAGTTCGAAGAAAAATTATTTTGCTTTGAAAATACCAAAGAAAAGATATTATAGAAAATCGAGTCGATTTTATGTCAGGAATGGCCGAAATGTAGGCTTTAATTTAACTAAGACATACACAACTCACAATGTATTATTTTATCATGATGTACTTATCGTATAGATCTATTATCATACAATGTTATTCTATTTACTAAAACACATAATGTACTTACCTTATCATACCAACTAAGAGTAGGTACCTATCGCTTATCGTATGATCTTTCTATGTAATATGTATACCTTACTATTTATTTAAACAATCGGATGATCATGCACATGCAACAGTAAATTGTTAATCTTATCTTATGTACTAATATGCAAATTATTAAATAAACAGGCAGTTCTTGTCCATCGTTGAACCAAATACGTTGTTCATCTTTTATTTGGCTGGCCTCCTATAATATTGTTTTTTTTTTTAATATCATATAAAAAACAGTAATAACTTTTCGCTTCGACATTTTAAAAGAACTCAGAACAACGCACTTGAAATGCACAGTTGGGCTGTACTTTTTTTGTTTTTGCAGTTATGGAACCAAAGCTAGTGCCCTTATTACGAGTGTTGTTTGCTTTTGATAAATGGCGACTTTTATCGAAAGTCGATCATCGAAAAAATTAATTTCGGTGAAGTTGAAAATGTTTAACCAAATTTTTCGTTAACACGTCAAAACGAGAATTTTCGTTGACAATTAAAATTTTCAACACACAAAAAATCTGAAGAGTTATAGAGCGTAGAGGTAGCAAAGATGTGAAAAATCGAGGAATTAGCAAAAACCGAAATGATTTTATTTGCAGAAAATTTTGTTCGCAACTTCGTTATAAAGAAACAATTATGATGCTGGGTCTCAAAAATTATTTTATTATAAAGAGAATTTCGTTATAAGGAAATTCGTTATATGGAAACACATTTATATAGGATATTTATTTAAGGGGACGGGGACAGAGTGGCAGTTCGCAATAAAGAGATATTCGTTATAAGGAAGTTCGTTATAAAGAAGTTTGACTGTATATGCAATATGCTGATGAAATTGGAGCGTTCGCGCTTCACGTAGCAATACTATGGCATCGTTACATGTTCTAGTTTCCTTTGGCACACCTTGTCACCAAGTAACAGCACTGTCTTCTAGCAGCAGCGGGAAACCTTTAACTACGTCTTTGTCATCAATTCGCTATATACTTTTGAACACGTTAATTGTTGCTATGAAGCCTTCCACCTTCTCGGCATCTCTTTCACCTTTAGATCTTGCCGTGCATTAAGCGAAATTTCCTTTCCTGGGCTGGTTCTGGGTTTAAAATGCTTCAATAAATGTTTTAAATTGGTTCTCAGTAAAGTGAGTGTTGATTTCGAAGCTCTGATGGGATTTGGGAGTAATCCAAGCCCCACGTTGGGCGCCAATGTAGTGGGATAGAGCAAAATTGTTTCGGGGATCTTCAAAATAAAAACTCTAGGCAACGGAATTATGTTTAAATTTTAGAATTTAGTTTATTTAAAACATATATTAAAAACAAAAATACTAATGACAGTACTTTTATAGGAGTTGCAATGCTCAGCCTTTCTCCCTTGCGAATATGCAGTCCAAAGGTTGCAGTAATTGTTGAAGGAAAAAGACATCAACAATGAGACCCTTAGAAAACTTGGAAAGTAGTAAAAAGCGGTATGAGGAAACCTCTGAAGCAGAGGTCGAAAATAAAACTCAACCCAAGTAACAATTTTAGCTCTTCAAATGCCTTAACAGCGTTTTTAGAGCAAATCTTAAAGCTCATTGATTTCAAAAGAAGCTCCAGATGCGCTTCTTAAGCAAGTGTAAAGCATGCTTACAGTGAATTCATTGAGTTTGAGAGCTAATTTTTGCTCGAAGCCAGCTCTTTGTCAGTGGCTAGTATGGCTTTGAAGCTCTTTGGTTCATGATTCAGATATCTTTAAAGCAGCATTTTTGACAGCACTTTGTTTGTATTAGTTTAGATAATACAAATGATAAATTAAAATAATATTAGGGAGATGTATTTCATGTGTGTGATAGTAGCAATCGAAAAGGTCATGTGATGTCGTGGAAATTAATTAAATATTCGCAGAGAAAATGTCGTAGTGAGAAATAAAATTAATATTTGTGAGTGCCATGTAAGTGATTTTTTAGTGCGCGTTTAGTTTTACCACAATTGTACTGAAGGTACCTCGAAAAATAACAACGCGCCTTCGAAATTATTTATTTTACGCTGAGAAGTATTTGAAAAAGTTTACCTAAACAATGTAAAAAATTGATAAATAAATTAAATAAATCATGAAATTAAATATTTTTGTTTTCATTGCAATATTGTATTGTGTTTTTGTTGAAAGGAAAGATTTTGCATTCGTTTGAATAAATAAAGAAAAATTGTTCAATGATTTTTTTTTCCGTCGCCATAGTTTTTATTATGAACATAGTTTGTCTTCAATCGAGCTCTTCTAGAGCTAGTTTCCACAAAATGAGAGTTTTGCGTTCAGTACTTAAAAAGTAGGGTGTTCGGAAATTTAAAGTCATTGGCTAATTCTAATTTCTGGAAAAAAATTCTTGTTTATTTAAATTCTATTCAACATTGAAGTGCATTATGATTTCTTAGCACGTAAGCAAGTACTTTTGCGACTCAGCCATAGATTTAATATTATTTAAAAAAAAATTTTAGTAAACTGTTTAATTGATTTTAATAAAAAAATGTGAATTTAGCATCTAATTTGATATTTGTGGTGCATACTCGGTATTCACCAGAAAGTGAAAGGAATACATTTATTTTCTAGTTTTGGTTTAATTTTTCCCGTTGAAGTCATGGCTAATATATTTTATTGTGGAACATCCTAATATTGAGTAGTAGTATTTTATTTGAGAGAGGTTTAGTATTGAGCTCTATAGTCGATTTGCTGTAGCTCTATAGAGTCTTCACATTTCCCAATACTCAGAGATAGATTTTATAATGCTCAGAGAGATTTCAAGCGCATGCGCTAGTGTTAACTTTACAAGAGTTTGTGTGAAAGTATTAGTAATTAAACTCTACAGCCGTTTTTTGTGTAGCTTTTGAAGTGCTATTTTTTGACATTTCTATGAAGTCATGCGTTAGTATTTTGAACATGAAATTAAGCAGCTCTACAATGCTTCTTTATGTGCTGATATCAATAGTTAGCTCGTTTAAAAAACGTTGAACGTTATTAAAGAGCTATTTTTAAATCATGAGTCGTTATAAAATTAATAGAGCTAAAAGTGTTCTGAAACTTCGATTATAGAACATCATTTTTATATGAAATGTAGGGAGCTGTGCAATAATCTATTTAAGAGCTTAAGCTTTGGATTTCACTGCTTACAAGCTGCTAAAGAACAGTTTTGCTTCTATTAGCTCCAACGATGTTACTTGGGAACCTTTTAAAAAGTCTTTAAAATTTCGCTTGCCCGGCCAGATTTTTAAAAATTATTACTTAATAACCATTTAGCTTAAAAAGAACTTTTTTCGGTTTCTCTCAGTGAGAAACTTTTATTTTGATTTTCTATAGGTTTCGGTTAACCACTGACCACTTATCAGTGAGAGAAAAAAATAAATCTCATTTGGAGATTTTTATTTTGTTTTGTTGATTTAAAAGCTCTGCTTTTGGATTTGCAAATAATTGTTTGGTAATTCATTGTTTAATACTGTAATTGACTCTTTTTGGGCTTTGAGCTGACACGCGTCTATGAAGGCTATGGTCAAAATCTCGCACTTTAAAAACGCACAAGTTGAAATACGACATCACCGACGATGACGGACACAATTACGACAATAATGATTGCACGATTGTGATAGTGACGATTTCTTGGCGTCATCTTGCCGATTGCGCTTACACGTAGTTTTGTGTATTTTTTTCCCATGGTATACGTCACGCCATGGCGTGTAGCCATGGTGTTCATATCTTCTCGCCGTATGCATTTAGGTACACATACACGAGGTTTTCTCGCTTACGGTTATAATTTCATTTCGTTATGCTGTTATTTAAAAAAATTAGTTTAAAGAGATCTTTTAAGATTATACCACGTTTTCATTAGGCCAAATGAGGTAATTTCGTTGAAAATTTCCAAATTCGATAAGAAATCATCTCATTTCCCATACAAATTCACATTTCGAAATGAGATAATTTCAACCAAATTTGCCCGAAATTAGGTTGGAAATTAAGTCAAAACCTAACGAACACACCCAATCGGCCACAGTTTGAAGAGCTCTGAAAAGGTTTTGTATGAAAATGTCAAAGCTCAATGGAAGGAGAAAGGAAAAAACAACAACAAATAGCGATTAACAGCCAGTTGAAACTCAAAAATGAAATAAACTGTCAAACAAAATTAGCAAATTACAAATGAAAACACTTTTTCTGTGATTTGTAGTATTAGTCAACAGTTTTCTTGAACGATTGTGCGTTGGCTGGCTAACGGGTTCTCATCTGGATTTATATTCCTTCTTTGGGGCCTCTGTGCCACTCACGCAACTCCGTTAACCCACTCAGGGTATGTATGTTCAGTAGGTAGTAAGTTGTCAATTGTCATTGTTAACAGTTTTCTTTTTTGCCAGTCAGGCACCGTTGTCAGCAACTTGTAAAATGTAGCTAAAATGAAACTCTAACTGCTTTAATGGTCGGACTTTGGTAACTTACAATCGAGGCCACAGTGAGACGATGATAAGACGCGAACAATGACAAAAACCACGTGTAAAACGGCGTCAGGTAGCCTTGTAAATGAAACAGCCTTTGGATTTTTTAGCCGTGGTTTTAGCTTATTGTAACCTATTTGAAAAGTAATGTTGAAAAAAAAGAAATTTTTCGAGACTACAGCGAGAACAAAGCGAGATGATGGAAAAACATTAAAAATAACAAAATCTACGTGTAAATATCACGGCGAAGTCATAGCGAGAAAACCATGACACAGATAGCCATGTAAACGGGCACGGCGAGACAAAAGCGAGATTAAAACAAAGATGATCATGAAACATAAACCACCTTTGGAATTTTTAGCTACGGTTCTATTTGAAAAGTAGTTTTGAAAAAAAAAGTATTGGCGAGACTATAGCGAGACCAAAGCGAGATGATGAAAACATTCTAAATGCCAAAAACCACGTGTAAATATCACGGCGAGACCAAACTGAGACAATAGCGAGAAAACCACGACACAGATGGTCGTGTAAACGGACACGGCAAGACAAAAGCGAGATCAATGCAATGACCATAATGGCACTGAAAGCCACGTTTAGACGGTATCTGCGGCGTCGTTATCGTAAAACCTCTTCTTTTATAAATGTTGATGACGATTTGAGTCTACTGAGATCTGAATCATCTGAAATATTTCAAACAACACAGATTTTATATCTACTTTTTCTTAGAGAGAAAAGACCATTTGATCGTTTCCCTTCATTTTTTAGAAAAAAAAGTCAACAGATAAGAGTTATTCTGGAAGTTAAATGATAAATCTCACCAAAAGACCTAAATAATTAATTTTTAAAAATAAATCACAGACCGAGACCAAAATGAAATTTGACGAATTAAATATATCTCAGTGCAGGGCTTCCAGAAATCATGATTTATCATTATTTTCATGTTTTTTTGACTCAAATAACTTTTTAATGATTTCTAGTCCAAAATCATGGTTTTCTAATTTAAAAAAATTTTTTTTTTTTTTTATAATCGCTTTGAAAAAAATATGTTTAAGCTACACTACAACCTGAAACGACGAACAAACACAAACATAGTTAAAATGACACTTTGACTCAAATGCATAACTACATTTTTGTTTCTGTGATTTAATTTCTTGTCTGTGAATATATGTGAATTCACCATACAAAAATTCATGAAGTAAGGAATACATACTGTTATACAACTCATCATTTTAGCTACTCACCACACACACACACGTTCTCAGCAAAAATAATCCAGAGATTATGCTTCTTTTTATTTCTCTATGCTCCAGATTCAAGTTTCTAACTTACTAACGTAAAATTTAAAAAACATTTTATACTATCTATTTATTTGATTTTCAATGTGCTATATAATACGTATGTACCTGAAACTGTGAAAAAAAATATAGCACTCATAAATATGTATATAAATTATAATAATTTATTTTAATGTTAGGTATATACTCGTATTCCTTCCATTTTTGTATTTTTTTAATAAATGCTCTCAATAAATATTTGAAAATATTTGTTTTACTTGTTACGATGTAGTTTAAAATTTTTAATATCTCTTTTACAGTTTTCCAACTCAGATCTGTAAATCATGATTTTTTAACTAAAATCATGATTTTAAATTATTTTTTTTTTAATTTCTGCTCTCAAGTATTACTAACCAGTTTTGTGGTCGAACAAAAAGTGATTTAATTCTAATTTTGACTCTCCTTTTATGTGCCTAAAATGAGTTCAATATTTTACAATTAGTAGGCTTTGATTTTTAATAAAATATTAAGGGTATTCATGCAACAGCGGAAAGTCGTTGTAAACGTAGTAAAGTTGTAAACTTCGTAAATCTGTCAAATTGTTTAAAAGTATAAAAGGTTTACGATGACTTAACGCTGTTGTATGAATACCCTTATTGTTTTGTGAATAATAATAAAAAGTTTCGTCAGAGGTGATTTGAATTTCAAACAAAAATTATTATATAATACAAAAAGTCAAATGACTTTTGTTAATGAAATTTATAGTCAAAGGCGAATTTTAATATTTAGTAATTTTAAGGGGTGTACTGTTACATATTTGTTTTTTCGATTTGCGAGATAATAGATGTCCTGCTTCATATCACCTTTCTCAAAATTGAAGACAAACGTTTAAGAAAATGGTTAATGAAAACTTATTAATAGCCAATTACACTAGCTTACAAAATTTTGGGTCATGGTAGGGTCCTTAGAAAAAATAGATTTTCTAGACTAATTTTGGGTCACTGAACACGAAATTCAAAATTATTTTTTTTTCCAAAGAAGCATTTTCGAGATATACGCAAAAATAATTTTCTCAGCAATTTTTTCAGATATTGCCATAAATCTCGCTAACAGCTTAGCTAATTTACATAAAATGTGTATTTTCTGAATGATCTGATATGTCTCCTTCCGACGATGTACTGTTTGTATAAATCGGACTAAAATTTTATAAGTTACAGGCATTCAGAGTTTAAGAAACTAGTATTTTTGAAAAATTTCTAGTTTTTTGTTGCTCCATATAGATAGAAAAAAAAAATATTTAAAATAATTTTAAGGACTCAAGTGAAAAACAATCGTTTTAGCAATGATTTGGGTCAAAGTTTTTCAAGAGCGGACGATAAATGTAGAGGTAATAAAATAATTGGTGAAAGAAGGCAATTTTAATTTTTTCAATAAGTCATGTAAATGTATATTAGGGTGTCTGTTATTTCCCAAAATCATTTTCTTAAATCAGAAACCCCTTAAATTAAAATTCTATGCCCTAAAGTTTTTCACCAAAAAAATTTTGTCAAAGATGATAAATCTGTGCCTCTTAGGCCATTCTCTTTTCCATACAAAGGAGAATTGGGCACTCCAAACTCCAGAACTAATAATGACGTGATGTATATCGTTGGAAAGGTATTTTTATAAACTTCAATAGTTATTATAAGAGCTCATTTCAAATCTCTATGTGAAAAAAGTTATTCTCTAGTTAAGGATAATTTTTTTCAAACTAAAGTGCGCTGAAACACAATTTTGCCCAGGGAACAACTTTTTCACATAGAGATTTGAAATGAGCTCTTATATTAACTATTGTAGTTTATAAAAATACCTTTCCATACTCGTTTTTTAAACTCTGAATGCCTGTAACTTATAAAATGTCAGTCCGATTTATACAAACAGTACATCGTCGGAAGGAGACAGATCAGATCATTCAGAAAATACACATTTTATGTAAATTAGCTTAGCCGTTAGCCGAGATTTATGGCAATATCTGAAAAAATGGCTGAGAAAATTATTTTTGCGCATATCTCAAAAAAGCTTTTTTGGAAAAAAAAAAATAATTTTGATTTTCGTGTTCAGTATGACCCCAAATTAGTCTAGAATAAAAATTTTGTAAACTAAAGTGTTAGTTACGCCAAAACAAAAAGTATTGCATTTTGGTTTGCGAAAAAAGATGTCGTGCGAAGTTCATAATGAACTTACTTGGACAACGAAAATTCGTTCCCACACTGTGCGACCTCCTACAAACCGCCCTTGACAAGCTCAGTAATTGGGCCAGTAGCTGCGGACTTAATGTCAACCCTCTTAAGACAGAACTGGTTTTGTTTACGAGGAAACGTAACATCCCAAGTATAAACCCTCTCACCATTAATGGGACACCGCTAAATATCACTGGCACGGCTAAATATCTTGGTTTGGTTATCGATCGAAAACTAAAGTGGAAAGAAAAAATCAAAGAAAGAGAAAAGAAAGTTGCAATAGCTTTCTATACCTGTAGTAGAATTTTTGGAAAGAGATGGGGACCCAGCCCCAAAACCATTCACTGGATGTACACAGCCATTACAAGGCCTATTCTTACGAATGCATGTTTGGTTTGGTGGCCAGCCTTGGATAAGGCAACCAATCTTAAAACCATGACTAAAATTTAGAGACTGGCGTGTATTAGCACAACTAGTGCCATTAAAACTACACCGACCGCAGCCCTGGAAACATTCCCTTCACTAGCCCCACTAGATCTATTTACGAAAGAGATGGCGGCCAGTGCATTATGACTCAAAGAGTGTAAGAATTGGAAACGGGGCCACTGTGGACACAGAGCCATAATGAACTACACTGACATAGACATTCAAACGGACTACATTTCACCGTACATAGATTTTAAGCCAGTTGTTCTAACAGATTTCCCAACAAGAGAACTCTGGAAACAAAACCAGGTCTTAAACGAAAATCATGTTTCGGTTTTTACGGACGGTTCCAAAACGGAAGCTGGGGTAGGGTCAGGCATCTTCTCAGTAAGCCCACCCTTTAACAAATCGATAAAGCTCCCAAGCTTTTGCAGTGGTTTTCCAAGCAAAAGTTCTGGCAGTTTGCGAGGCTGTAAAATATCTTTCCACTTGTGGACTGATAAATAAAAACATTGACATCTTCATAGACAGCCAGGCGGCAATTAAGGCCATTTCATCAATTGTCACAAAGTCAAATCTGCTTGATCGTTGCCGTAGTGAGTTGAAATTGCTCGGTGAATCACTCTCAATCACCCTTCGATGGGTCCCGGGACATAGTGACATTTATGGTAATGAAATGGCAGATGTACTGGCCAAAAACGGTTCATCGCTTGAACCGAGACAATCTGTACCCTGGGTACTTAAGCCACTGGAACAGGAAAAAAATAGAATTCATCAGAGCTTCCTCAAGGCCGCTAATGACAGATGACCAGAATGGGCATCAGCTCATCTGATCTTTGTAGTGGGTGTCAGGACGAAGAGGTGGAGGAGGGTTCATCCCACATCCTTTGTGAATGCCCCATCAGCCTAGCCAGAACTAGAAAATCAGCCCTCGGAGAATACTTTTTCGATGAACTGGGCGACGTCTCATTTTTGCCACTTAAAAGCATCCTAAAATTCATTCAGAATTCAGGATGGTTCAGGGAGGCACCCCCTTCCTATAACTCCCACTAACTCCCTCCCCTTACCCTTCCTTTACCTACATCTTACATATCCTGTGGAGCGTAATGGATCCATTGAGATCCGAGTGAGGCATTTGGGGGCCACCACATCACCACCTCTTCTAACCTAACCTAACCTACTTGGACAACTTTCTCAAATATAAAGATAAACGATCTGAAAAGATTTGGTTGTTGAAAAATAACTAAAAAAATTACATAATAGCTCTTTGGGTTTACGAAAAATGGGTGTCCTGCTAGTTTCATATGAATTTAGCAGGACAACTTCCTCAAAATTAAGATAATCGATCCAAAATAAAGTTGGTTGCTAAGAACTCCTTCATTGCGAATTAGTTATCAAAAAAAAGAAAGGGTGTCCTGCCCATTTTTCGCAAACGAATATAAAATAATTTTGTTTGCGTATTTAATTAGTTCTCAACAACCAACTTTTTTCGGGTCATTTGTCTGAATTTTTAAGAAAGTTGTCCTGCTAAGATTATAATGAACTATCATTTTTCGCAAACATACAAAGCAATCGTTGTGGTTGCTTGACTAATTCGCAATTAATTAGCAAGGATACTTTTATATCTAAATTCCCAAAAGTGTCCTGCTAAGTAAAGTCTAGGTAAAAGTTTTTTAATGTCCTCAAATAAATATAATTTAGGTATGACCAAGACTAGTCACCGATGAGCCTAAGTCGGATCACCTACACTAAACGCCAATTTGTTTTGCCTTAAGGCCATTAAAACCTATTTTGGTCTTGGGAGTAAAGTGCCTTTCATATGAGCTGCAAATAAGGAACTGCGATTTGCAAATGGCCGTGAGTTTTGACATTTCTTTCACATGAGTGGCCGCCGACAATCGCGAATTGTCATAAAAAATAAACCAGTAAAATGGATGCTAAGAAAAAATTGAAGTTAAATTCGATTTCTGGAATGGGTCCTGATGTTGTTGATTGAGAATAAGTGTTTGACGGTTCGCAGAATATATCTCGTTGATTACGTAGTAAATATAAAAATTCTTAACATAACAATTTAAACTATTTTTTAGTTCATATTTACTTTTTTAAAATTAATGTATGTCATGATTTATTTCATTGACTTTGAAGAAAAAAGCTTTTTTTTTTAAAACGATAAGGGGGTAGTCCATGCTTTTTTTTGAAATCCATGAAAAAATTTCGTGATGAAATTTTTACATTTTTGGTGTGTTGATTTCCCATTCAGCACTGAAAACCGCAACAATTTTGAAAGCTCCGTTCGTTAGATATTCGCATATAACGGATTGCGTTGAAACTGCATAGAAAATACTTTGAGTGCAAATATCTAATGAACTAGGCGTTGCAAAAGCTTTTGGTTTTCAGTAACGGATAGGTTTAGAATAGACAAATTAGAAACTGAAAACCGAAACCATTTGGAAGGCCTTATGGCGAAAATATATCTATCCAAAGACATTTTCAGGCTAACAAATCAAACAACGCAAAAAATAAAGTATCACTTTGGAAGCGTATATTTTGAGAACCCGGTATCATAGAAGGGTCTGGTTTTCGGTTCTGAAAAGTCCTGGGAAATCCCTATCCAAATTTTGCTCTTTTTTCTTTTTATGATGCTTGGTTTAGGAATTATCACCATCCAAAGACATTAAGGTAGGTAGTTTTTGGCAGAAAATCAGTAAAATCACTTTAGATGCGAATATTTCCTAAACCAGACGATGAAAAAAAATTTGGCTTCCATGTATCGATTGGGTGTGAATAGACCTTTCCAAAAATATTGTAGTTAGGATGGTGTAGAAAAGTTAAAACACGAGTTTGTTGATATTTGGGCTTGAAATTACATACAAACATTTATTCGCATTCGCAGTTCGCGGCTCATGTGAAAGGTACTAAATCGAAAATCGTATCCTTTTAGTTCATTCATTCGTTGAATGAACTAATTATACTAATTATATACAATTATTTATTTAGCTATTTTATATTTCTGAGATCTCAGAAGACTCAGAGGGCTCAGAAATATAAACAGGTTTCCTTTAAAAAATTCCACACTTTTCCCCTTAAAAACTGAGACTGACATTTTTTGGATTTTCTTGCTCAATTATTTTTTGTCGCAGTAAATAACATAACATGACTTCTATGTGAGGAATTCTGTTTATACTTTATTCTCCTGCCCTGTCAAAGAACGGAAGAAAATTACTGAGCGCTCAAGAAATATAAACTGGCTAATTTTCTTAAGTCGTTTAGCACAAATAAAGGTATAAATGCATTGATTGGGAAGTGTAACATGACTTTGACTTGGATATAATGTATTACATCTTTAGATATTGCGTGTTGATAAACTTTCGTTAGCTATTTTTGTTTCTATAATCAGGCTGTGAACAGTGAAGAAGATCAATAAAATTATAGAAATAAATTAATTTTTACAAACTAAATTTTGATATATCTTTACAAAAAACATAGGTAGGTACTAGAACTATGTTGTTACGATATTATGTTGCCAACAAAGACAAACAAGGATAACCTATAGGGAACATTTCTAAGAAATTGACAAATCTTGTACATGCTATCGAATTCGAAACGAGCGACGACGATACATCGATGTTTGTGATCACTTGGAGCTATTAATCCTTAGTGTTTGCAGCACGCCAGTGATTAATCAAAACATGCCAAGATATCAAGAAATAAACAAAAACAAAGTACCAACCTTTCAATATAAGTAAAACCCAATACAGCACGCATTACTCATTTACACGCATATACACTCCATCTGGGCATCCTCTGGACACATTGATCAGACGAAGAATTCCCAATAAAACTGCATAGTCCTCAGTCGGGCGATGTCTATAATTAAAGAACTTCACACCTTCACTAAGGCATCCCATCGCATCGCATCGTACCTTTATATACAGGGAAAAAGCAGGCGAACCAGAAAGTGTTTAATTCCTGCCGCGCGCAACAGTTCCACTTCTTCGACGAGCAATGTTTCACCTCAAATCACATTCTTCAAATAGCAACGTGCCGATGGACATCCTCAACCTCATGCCAGAAAACAAAACACTTGCCTTTGGAGTAAAAAGTGACTATATTGGAGTATTGGAGTATGCCTGGCATTCGCGAATTTCTCATAGATGCTGCATTGGATGGTTTGCAGATCGAAGTCGAAGGAGTTACTGGAGGCTGGTGCAAGTGTAAATTTATAGTCGTGTGATTTTAATCTGCCTCTTCTACACCTTGGTGCAAGAAGTTCACGTTCACTTTATGGTCTGACCAACAACTGTGTAACATATTATTAAAGTACAAAACGACCGGGTGCGCACATCAATGTTTTTTTGAATTGGTACATTTGATACGTATAGGTAGGTATAACTTTATTGTCCCATGTGACTTAGGTTCCAATATAGTTCCTAAAGCTGTGGTTTATGTGTTGATTTGAAGTTTTTGTGATTTAAGATTTACCTAATTGATTTCCATGTCTTTTCATTAATAAATTTTTGCTTATTCGCAAAACATAAAAATTTTCAACTCTAAAACATATTTGGAAGCATTTTAGAATCGGTTATTTGTTAGAAATTTTAATAATCTTGCAGATGAACCATTAATATTTTATATAAAAACTTTCTCTTTCCCCAATGTTTTAGTTAGACCAGTGTAGTAGATACAAGTTAAATATTATGTTCTCAATTTTTTTTTTAAAGAATCTTACCCTTGCATGAAAGTTGATGATAATGATAAGTAATAACGTTTGATTGACCATAAGAATGAAGAATCAAAAAGTCCATAAAATGTTTATTTTCCAAGCTGGTCCGTGTGCAGAAATTTAATAAGGGGTTTCCATATTTCATGGTTATAAAGTTCATTAAAAACGTGTGTTTCATCATATCGCATATAATGTTTTCTTTAATTGAAAGTGGGTCCTCAGTATATTTATCCATCCCAATGAGGTGGGATAATTTTTAAGAGAGAAGGTAAATGCTAGTTAATGTATTGATATTTTGGAAAAAAAAACTGTGTATACATGGGGCATGAAGTTTTAGTACTCCTTATGCAATCAATACATCAGTTTTTTACTTGCGATATAGGTACTATAGGGCAAGTTTTGGATTCGTGCAAAAAAAAAATTTCGAGATAACAATCAAACATGACATTACGATGATAGAGAACACGAAAAAAGTGGGTGGCACAATTCTGTCTGTCTGTCTGTCCGTACCTCAACCTACAGCCTAAACCACTTAAGCGATTTTCTTCAAATTTTGAACTTAAGGTTTTTTTGTAACTCTCCAGAGGGGAAATTGAAATTATTTTTTTAGCTCAAAAAATAACGGTACTTAATTACTTACATAATTTTTTTTGTGCATATATTCATATTTTTTCAAGTAATCAAATGGCATACTTTTTTTGAGCTCTAAGTTATTTATCAGACTGTTTATACCATTAAAAGAACGATTTAAATGCTTTTTATACTTTTTCTATAATTACTTGAATATTTTTAAAAGTTCTTATCTTAAGTCCCACACAACTTAAACATAAGAGCAAGTACGTGTGATCCAGTCGTGCATTTTATTTATACGGTGTAACAGATTAAATTAAATGTGTAAGGTGTATTGGAAAGCCATTTCCGCTTAAAAAATTTAAAATTGTTTTTACTTGCGATACAGGTACTATAAACAATTAAAATGGAGCTGGGCTGGTCACATCTCAAGAATAGAAGACAACCGATGGACAAAAATAGTGACAAAATGGACCCCACCCGACGAAAGGAGACAAAGAGGACGACCAAAGAAAAGATGGATAGATGATCTTAAACAATTCAACAACAACTGGTACAATGACGCAAAAAACAGAGATCTATGGGCAGCAATGGGGGAGGCTTATGCCAGAATGACTTAATTTGACAACAATATTATTACATTTTGTACTTGAAAAAAAAAACTTGTAAAATTAACGATAAAAAGATAAAAACATTAAAAAATACAACTTAAATTTGTATAAATCGTAAGAAAGAAAGAATCCTGTATTATAAATATTTATGTAAATGTATAAGATATTTTAGACTATTAATGTATGTAACTATATTGGTTAATAAAGCTTTAAATAACAAATAATAATAATAATAATAACAGGTACTATAAGACAAGTTTTGGATTCGTCCGAAAAAAATTTTTGAGATAACAATCAAACAAGATATGTACTACGATGATAGAGAACACCAAAAAAGTGGGTGGCACATTTCTGTCTGTCTGTCTGTTCGTCTACAGCCTAAACAACTCGATTGATTTTCTTCAAACTTGGTACATAGCAGTTTTTGGTGATTATGTCCACACGTTTTTTTCATTTTTGTTTTAGAATCAAAAATAACGGTACCTGCCATACAATTTTTTTAGTAATGTTACATAATCGTATTTTTCTCAAAAACAGCTCGACAACTTTACTTAAACAAAGTTCAATAAATTTATTTTAGTATAGGCTTCCTTTGGGTGGAAAAATGGTTATTAATGGTACCTCCCAAAGAACCATTTTGGAAAACCAAATAAATATTTCAAAAACGACATGATCGATTTGTTGAAACTCGATATTTAAGAGTTTTTAGTACTCTCTAGAATATTTTTAGAAAAAAGTTTACATTTATGAAAAAATAACGGTACCTTCCATACAAAAGTTAAAAAACCGCAAAGGAAAATCTTTTTTTGCCTAAAAACGACTCCTACGATTTTGATTAAGCTTTTTTCATATACTAAAATAAGTTCGATCTATTACTAGAAATTATAAAATTTTACGCTTAGCAACTATTAATAATAAGTACCTGTCATAGAACGTATTTTTTTATTTGGAATTTTCGCGTTAGCGCGTTTTTGAGATATCGAATTTTCAAAAAAAAAATTTGAAACTTTTCTTAAAAATCCAAAAACTTTTTTTTTTGAAAATTTTGATATGCAATATTATTTAATATTATCTGATATTTGTATATAAAAAAATTCATCTAAATCCGTTGAGCCAATCACAACAAAAACATAAATGTTAAAAAAGGAGCCAAGTTCTTATGTGTACAAGAAACCTGTGCGTAAAAAGTCAGCCAAAAAAAGTGATGAGATCTAAAATATATGCCAAGTTTTAAGTTCATGAAGTTTAATATCAAATATCTTAAGAAGAGTAATATCGAAACAATTCCAAATCATGACAGAAATTTGGTAATTAATGATTACTGATTAAAATATGGTGGGTTCACTGGTCAAGTTTTCATACATTTTAAATTTGTGATTAAGTAAGTATTTAAGAGAAAACTTGCCAAGTAAATCCACCAAATTTTAATCAGTAATCATTAACTACCAAATTTCTGTCATGATTTAGAATTGTTTCGATATTACTCTTCTTAAGATATTTGATATTAAACTTCATGAACTTAAAACTTGGCATATATTTTAGATCTCATCACTTTTTTTGGCTGACTTTTTACGCACAGGTTTCTTGTACACATAAGAACTTGGCTCCTTTTTTAACATTTATGTTTTTGTTGTGATTTCACTCCTTTTTGCAAAGATTTATTTTGCCAGGTGAAAGTAATAGCAATTCTGATAAAGTGGGTGGATGGCACCCCCCCCCCCCCCCCCTGAATGGACAATTCCAAATTTTCGATTTTTTTCCTTTCTAAATACTTCAAGTCCTACCGACCTACCAATTTTCATCCTTGAATGCAAAATTCTAATTTTTCAATTTTTTCTTTCTTAGTACTTTAGCCCTACCGACCTACCAATTTTCATCGTTTTACAACAATCGGAAGTGCTTCATATAGTTTATAAGAATTTTTAAGAACGTGGGTCGATGCCACGCCCCCTGAACTGAAACTTCCAATTTTTCGATTGTGTTTTCTTCTAAATACTTCAAGGCATACCAACCTACCAATTTTCATCGTTCTACAACAATCGGAAGTGCTTCATATAATTTATAAGAATTTTTGAGAATGTGGGTGGATGCCACGCCCCCTGAACTGAAAATTCCAATTTTTCGATTTCTTTAATCTAAGTACTTCAAGGCGTACCGACCTACCAATTTTCATCGTTCTACAACAATCGGAAGTACTCCATATGATTTATAAGAATTTTTAAGAATGTGGGTGGATACCACGCCCCCTGAATGCAAAATTCCAATTTTTCAATTTTTTTCTTTCCAAGTACCTTAAGCCCTACCGACCTATCAATTTTCATCGTTCTACAACAATCGGAAATGCTCCATATAATTTATAAGAATTTTTAAGAATGTGGGTGGATGCCACGCCCCCTGTATGGAAAATTCCAATTTTTCATTTTTTTTCTTTCTTAGTACCTCAAACCCTACCAACTTACCAATTTTCATTGTTCTACAACAATCGAAAGTGCTCCATATAATTTATAAGAGTTTTTATAAAAGTGGGTGGATGCCACGCCCCCTGAATAGAAAATTGCAGATTTTCGATTTTTTCCTTTGTATGTACCACAAGACCTACCGTTTTGCGAAATTTCAAGTTTCTACAATGTCGGGAAGTGCTCCATAATTTTGATGATCTGTCAGTGAGTCAGTCAGTCAGTGAGTCAGTGAGTCAGTGAGTCAGTGAGTCAGTCAGTTACGGTTTTTGCGATTTTTGAAGTCCTATATCTTGGGAACTACTAATGCTAAAGAGTTGAAATTTGGTGAGCCACCTGTGTTTGATCAGTTCAGCAAATACTCCGAATTTGAAGTTTCTGACTTTATTGGTACTGAAGTTAGAGGGGGGTTGAAAATCGCCTGAGTTTGTTCCTGTAAAAAGGGTGTAGTGCCGCGAACTTGGCTGGGCACTACCGTGCCCTTTGATAACGAGAAAACTCAAAATAAAAAAATACGTTCTATGACAGGTACTATATTAATAGTTGCGAAGTGTAAAATTTTATAATTTTTGATAGTAGATCGTACTAATTTTAGTCTACGAAAAAAGTTTATTCAAAATCGTAGGCAGGCGCGGATCCAGGAATCCAGTTTGGAGGGGGTCATGAAATTTTAACATCAATAAGAACTGCTTAGCAAAAGTCCAGCTTAACCATGGCTTCATTCCAGTCGAAGGCTTGATCAGGGAGAAGCTTAAGACTTAATCGGACTCCCGCTTATATGTAGTTTGAGCTAGAAGCTGTTTTTTTTTTTTTTTTTTTTTTTTTTAAATGTTTATTTATTCACTTAGATCTATAACAACTTTTCTTAATGATAGCCTAAATAAACTTAAAAACTAATACATATTTTCTTTTTATAATTTGAGTAAATGACCTTTACGGTTCTCATTACATGATTTTTATTTTTTTTTTAAATAGTAATTTTACAGAATTTCTTTGTTTGTTTCAATTTGTATTTCAAAGTATTTTTGTGTTATTTTTATATTTTGATTATAGGAAAATGTGAAAGAAAACCTATTACACAGCCGTAACAATTTTAATTTATATTTTGACTAAAAACTTAAACTTAAAACTACCTAAATACTAACTAAACCTATCTTAATCTAGGGCCAGGCCCTGTCATGTGATCGCTGGTCCGCCGATTAGCAGAGAGAAGAGAACATAAGCCTACTCCTACCACCAATCGTCAGACCATAGATCACATGGCAGGGCCTAGTTTTACTTAACCTAATTGTTAGCTTCAACCCAGTCTAGCCACCAGTATTTTTCCCGATTTAACCGATTACTGTTATTTTTATCTCTTTCAGGTATGCTAATGCAGTATCTCAGATTAGTATTCCCTTCCCCCGACTCAAAAGGCTCATAGAGGATTCTTTTATCTGTTGCTCTCCTTGCAGCATGATATATTATTGGTACGTTCGTTGAGTCAGATAGATAGCCATGTGCATCCAGAAACAAGAATGTCTCTGGTGGTATGTATTCAGTCTCCATGGCATTCCTGAAATACCCAGGGTTCGGGTAAAATAAACCGGAAATAAGCTCGTTTTCCACTACGCTCGCCGATCCTGCGAAGTGATTCCTCCCGAGGTCTAGTATGACATTGTCAATTCTAGACACTCCGGAAGCATCCAATAGTTTTTTATTAGAAACGTAGTGCCGAAAGTCAGAATGTGCACTTCTATACATCTGCATACAAGCTCTTAGACATTTGCGCTCGAAAACTCGAAGCTTTTCCATATATGATGGGTTAATGTTCCACCACACTGGACTCGCATAAGTCAGAATTGGACGAACGAATGCTTGGTAACATATAATCTTCACATCGGATCTTAGACACTTGGAATAAAATAGACTTTTGAGGGCCATAAATGCCTTTCTTGCCTTATCTAGCTGGGTATTTATGTGCTCATTATAGTACAAGAACTTGTCCAGATGAACACCCAAATATCTCACAGTAGTCTTTGATTCGATGTGAAGACCATTTGAACTCGTTATTCTTAGATTTTTCCAGTTGCGTCTCAAATCTGAATTACCGCGTCTTATTGGGGTGCGGAACAGTATGGTTTCGCATTTCCCATAATTTATTTGAAGCTTCCAATTTGAGCAGAAAGCTTGGAATTTATCAAACTTGCTTTGAAGCTGAGTTTGAATGTCTTCAATTTTGGAGCCACTTGCATACAGAGTTGCGTCGTCGGCGAACGCCAGTGAATCATCAAGCTCCCTAAGTATTTCAGAAATGTGGATATTGAAAAGAGGCGGTGCAGTTACTGTGCCTTGCAGAAGACCATTTGTGACACTAAAAACTTCAGTAGTCGTGTATTCTCTATCTGTTACGACAAATTTCTTCCCATAAACCATCGAAATTATCATCCTCGTGAGATGAGGAGGAAATTCATACCTGATAAGTTTATAAATTAACCCGTCGATCCAGACCGTGTCAAAGGCTTTTTCGATATCTACTAGGCAGGCAGCTGTACACCTTTTTGCATTTACATTCCAGTTAATGTCTGAAACCAATTTTGTAACTGCGTGCACTGCCGAGTGATTTCTCTTAAACCCAAATTGGTTCCGCGGTATAATCTCCTTTTCTTCACAGACGAACAAAATAGACTTGCTTTTAACTACTTCAAAAACCTTCCCGATGTTAGGCAGGAGACTTATAGGCCTATAGTTGGAAGGATCAGAAGGATCCTTCTTCTTCTTTATTATTGGAAATACCTTTGATATTTTCCAGCAACTTGGGAAGTAGTAGTTATTAAGCAGATTGTTAAATATAACGCAATATTGCCGTATGATATCAATCGGTATATGCTTTAGTACAATGTTTGGAATGTTGACTAAGCCACTTGACCTTTTAGTGTTTAGTTTCCTAAATATTGAAGTCAAATCGTTAAGTGTCGTAAAGTAATTGTTTGTCTCTTCATATGTTAGTCTGTCAGCTCTTAACCCCTCAGAAAATCTCAGAAGAGTTGAGTTTTCGCTGTCACGAAACATCAACAGTTCATCACTTACTTCGTCAGTCTTGTAGCTAGAGAGTTCTCTAGCGTGAACCGCCTCAAAATGAGAGCCGATAAGGTTGAGTTTGTCTACTCCACCATCTATAACATAGTGGTTATCGATGATGGGGCAACCTTGGATATTGATACCTGCCTGAGATAGTAGGCTCTGAGAAGACAGTGGTATTCTCAGTTTCGGAATTTTGACAACGTTACGTGGTTTGTACAATTTATTTATTTTTGGAAACATGGATCTACTGTCTGATTTTATTATGCTTTCAGCACGTTGTTTCCAGTAATCGTTGACACTATTCCGAAACTGCTGGTTTAACAGAGTTTTCACATTTCTCAGGAGAGATTTTAATCTCTGTAGCTCCAAATTGTGCGGAACGTCTTGAAACTGGCGTCGTATTCGATTTATCTGAGTGATTAGGAAGCTTTTATGCGTTTGTAAAGTCTTAATGTCACTGTTTAAATAACATTCCATGTTATTTCTTGATTTCATTTTCGGAATTGACGATTCCATAGCTTGTAAAACCACTGTGTTGAGATTCCCGATATAGAAATCGCACTCCTCGTTAGAGAGATTCCTATTGCTAGGAATACTCGAAGAGGAAGTGCAATTCCTATATTTCCTTGTGGCACAACGTTGAAATCGGCACCAATTAGTCTTTCTAAAATTTAATTTAGGGACTTCGTGCCACGTCGCGAAGCTAAATGCTGAGTCGTCAACAAATGTCATCAACAGAACTATTGCATGATGATTGCTATCATACGGCAGCAATGAAATTTTATTACTGTGGACCGTTTCTATTTGCAATCGAGCGTCCGCAATGCAAAGATCAAGGTATGAATTTCCACTGGGAAAACTTGGCGTAACTGGGCTATATAATTGTATTCTGTACTCGACCTGGTTGTCCTCGATAAAGCGATTTAGGAACCTGCCTCTTCCATTCGCAACCGTGTCCAACCAGGCCGGGTTTTTCGCGTTCAAATCACCCGCTAAGATGAAATAGTATTTATCTGTATTTATCATCAAGATTTAACTTCATTTCATACTTTTAGGACAATGATGAGGATAAGATAAACATTTAAGATTCGAAGCGAAATTGACGAGAAAACTGTTGTTTTGAAAACTTTTGAGCAATTTACAAAGAATAATTGACAGTAATGGATTACAAATTACATATAGGTAGGTACATATCGTCGTCGTTCAATCAAAACTCCCTAAGTCCATTTTTAATTATTTTGAGACATCGGTACTTTTTATGGATTTGTACTAACCAGAATTTGAAAATGTTTGATTTTGGGAGTTTTTTAAATTAAAAATAGACCAACATAAGATTTAGAGACCTTCAACAGAGCTAAAATGTTTATATTTTAATAAATATATCGTATTCAAGAGTGGGTTCTCGTTTTCAAGAGAAATTGACTTAGGTAGCTTTGATAGAACGACGACGATATGTAAAACCATAAAAATCTAAAGGGGTAATTCAAGTATCAAGCGTCAATTTGAGATGAAACAGATAGACAAACTTGCAAAAAATATGGTGGATTCCATGCCGTAAAGAAAAAAAACTACTATCAAAGCAAAAAGGAGGGTATGTAATATTA
Source organism: Dasysyrphus tricinctus (assembly GCA_963921185.1). Taxonomy (NCBI): domain Eukaryota; kingdom Metazoa; phylum Arthropoda; class Insecta; order Diptera; family Syrphidae; genus Dasysyrphus; species Dasysyrphus tricinctus. The sequence goes on from OY992530.1 coordinate 148,777,919, forward strand.
TTAAAAAACTTGCTTGCAACCCAAAAAAAACAATTATTTCAATTTAACAATATTTACACAATAAAACTATATGATCATATTAATTCAATTCGTAATTGATTTCAAAGAATTAGGCTAGTTTTAGCACCACCATTTTCCATAAAAATAGTTGTGCTGTATTCTGCTCAACTTGTGCTGCCTTGTGCCGTAATTATTAAAAAATATCGAGAATTTTCAAATTTTACAGATGAGAATTTTTTAAATGTTTGTTGCTTTTTTGCCGTAAAAGTTGCAAATATGCACATTTTTGTATCTCCATATGGCAGCACAAACTGAGCACGAAATAGCACAATTAAGTTTTTTTTATAAAAATGTGAAACTTATACAAAAAGGCTTATACATTTATGTATCTATGTATTATTTTTTGGCCTAAAAGTTGAAATTTTGTAATTTTTGTTTATCTTTTCGGCGCATGACAGCTCAAACTGAGCACAAAACAGCATACCTTTCACTTTTAAGAAACTGCGAAATTTCGAAAAAAAAATCATTCATAAAATTTGCAAGTTTGCAAATTTTTTTAATTTACGGCCAAAGTTGATCACAATACAGCATAGCGAAAATGGCGGTGCCAACTTCACGCTACAGCCCTTCGCATTTTATTCTTGTCCATTAAAGTTACAATTTTGCGAATTTTATTTTTATCTCTTTGGCGCCTAGCAGCACAATCTGAGCACAAAATAACACAATTTTATATAAGAAGGTTTTATAATACAAATTCTATATACTACTGAAATAAATCAGCCAAGTAGAAGACTTAGCATTAAGGATTGGACTTGTTGAATTATTGATTCAAAATAGCTTTTTATGGCCTTTAGTCCTACAAATTGGCGTTTCGTTCGGCTTACTCACTTGAACTCATCAGTGACATAGTGAGGGCTTTGTCAGACGCAATTTGTATTAAGTTCAGTTCAACTTACATGAATTTTTCAACGAAAATCCACTGTAAACTATATCCAACAAGATTAGAATTCCTAAAACTGATGAGTTCAAGTGAGTAAGCCGAACGAAACGCCAATTTGTAGGACTAAAGGCCATAAAAAGCTATTTTGAATCAATAATTCAACAAGTCCAATCCTTAATGCTAAGTCTTCTACTTTGCTGATTTATTTCAGTAGTATATAGAATTTGTATTATAAATCCTTCTTATATAGAAACTATGCCTGGCCCCGGGCAAAAAAACTTCCAGCTTAATGATTAGGAATTCTAATCTTGTTGGATATAGTTTACAGTGGATTTTCGTTGAAAAATTCATGTAAGTTGGATAACACAATTTTCTTTTTTAAGAAATATTGAAATTTCCAAAAAAAAAAAATGAATTCGCAAAATTTGCAGATTTGCGATTTTTTTAATATTTACGGCACAGGCAGCACAAAATCAGCGAATTACAGCACAATTTTATTCTCGGAAATTAAAAATGGCGGTGCTTACTTCACGCACAAGCACATTAAGAAACGAAGACATCCAAGTAATATTTTTAGAAAATTTAAAATAAGCAACGTACATAGATCTTCTGCTATAAAATTTTCAAAAAAAGAATGCTACCTTTTTTGATCGGTGCATCCGCAGCAAAATGTCTGTGACACCAAAACTATTTTCTTTTCAATTGAAAATAAAACAGAGTTAAGTAAATATACCCCCATATTAATAAACGGCGGATAACAACGTGCTAGCGTTTATACATCTGTTAACTAGTAATTCTTATTAACAAATGCGTAATAGTCTGTGAAGTGAAATGAACGGATAACTTCTTAACACATACACGCAAGCGTATGATAGCACCGTTTACTACTACCAGTATACACTTCGTAAGGCAGTGCATGCATGTGACACATGTATTAGAAAATCACCACAATTTGATGAAGTGGTGAATTTGGTGAAGTGATAAATACTGGAAAGATATCATATCTTTTGTAATAAGAAAAGTTATCAAGCGGACAAGTTGTCTATCCGTGTGCCAGTTAACACGTGTGTAAGGGAGCAGATACCAGTTTTTATTAATACTGCTGATAATGTTTAAAATGCTATGATAACTTGTTGTCAAAACTACTATACAGGGTATCACACAGTTTTCACCGCAGATGATAACCATGGGTTACTGAAAAACTTAAGAGGTATTATTCTCATTTTCGCTTGCTTTCGAGTTATAACGGATTTCATGATTAAGGGTCCCGTTAGCTTAATCTTTGTCAAACTACGGCAGAGTCTTATTTTTTGCGATGATGTGACTGTGGGGAACCTTTATTATTTAAGAGAGTCCAATTTTTTACAATTTAGTGTATCCTCAAGGGCTAGTAGTGATTTTTGATCAATATTTCTTTGCTGTCCATTTCATTAAGAAACTTGGCTTTGTTAAGGAAATAGAAGCTAACCATTAATAGGTCATGTTTTTCGTATAAATAGTAGATTAATAACGAATATGGAATAACCCAAAAAGTTTTTTCTGTCTTCTAATTTTTTGAATAATCAGTAAATATTGCTCGTGTTTGTTGTTTTCGCTGGAGCTCTGGGGGGGTCATGACCCCCATGACCTCCCCCCTGGATCCGCCACTGATCGTAGGAGTCGTTTTTAAGCAAAAAAAAAAATATTTTCCTTTGCGGTTTTTTAACTTTTGTATGGATGGTACCGTTATTTTTTCATAAATGTAAATTTTTTTCAAAAATAGAGAGAGAGTACTAAAAAACTCTTAAATAGCGTGTTTCAAAAAAATCGATTTTGTCGTTTTCGAAATATTTGATATTCAAAAAAAAAAATTTTAAACATTTTTTAAAAATCCAAAAAATATTTTTTCAAACATTTTGGTTCATAAAACTATTTATTTTTATTGGAAGCTTCTGTATAAAAAAATAATTGAAATCGGTCTTACCATTTTGAAGAAAATCAAAAATTAAAAAAATGGTTCTTTAGGAGGTACCATTAATAACCATTTTTGAAAAATGGTTTTCCACCCAAAGAAAGCCTTTACTAAAATAAATTTACTGAATTTTTTTTAAGAAAAATTGACGAGCAGTTTTTGAGAAATATACAATTATGTAAAATTGCAAAAAAAAATTGTATGGCAGATACCGTTATTTTTGGTTCTAAAAAAAAATGAAAAAAAAAGTATCGACATAATCACAAAATACCACTAAGTACCAAGTTTGAAGAAAATCGATCGAGCCGTTTAGGCTGTAGTCGAACAGACAGACAGACAGAATTTTGCCACACACTTTTTTGGTGTTCTCTATCATCGTAATATCATGTTTGATTGTTATCTCAAATTTTTTTTTTGCACGAATCCAAAACTTGCCTTATAGTACCTACAATCGCAAGTAAAAATATATAATAAACGCAGTAGGCTATTCACGTTTATTACCAAATTTTCTACAACCAACCACGGGTATCACTTCAAAACCCTTATTTCAAAAAGTCCTCCCATTATTTGTCGTTCAAAATAAATATAAAAACACAACATTTATCATCTTCCCAATATTCTCTTCTAATCGACTATTTCGTCTATAGTTTATTAATTTTGAACTTTCAATCGCACCCATTAGGCCAAAATAAATTCTAAACGCAACGTTTCAATATTGGGAAAAATAAAAAATATATAAGAAAATGTTGGGAAGATAATAAATGTTGTGTTTTGTTTTAATAATTTTGCACTATAAAAAATGGGAGCAGTTCTTGAAATAAGGCTTTTGAAAATGCTCGGATGATAGCCCAATTTGTGATAAATGGCCCAGTTTGAAAACCCTGCAATTAGGAAGAACTCTGTTGTCAACAAAGTGTAATCACTTGGCTACTCATACACTCTCTCACCAAATATGACATTTCGCACAAACTCTTTCTTACGTAATCGAAATAATCGATGATTTCCATATTTTGGCAAAATAGTTTTTATTTAATAACTTGTTACTTCATACAACAAAATGACGAAGGAGTAACTTTCAGCAGTAAAATTATCTTAAAATGGGATGTCGTCAACGAACTCAAGTTAACAATTTTTGAAAAATTCGTTTGAAAACTCAAAATTATTAAAAAAAAACTGAAAAATGTTCGGAAATGATTTTTCATTTTTTATTTTACACTATAAAGTAGTAAATTGTCTTTTATTATACAATTTTGCTGTTAGCCTTGAGTCGAATGCTGAAAACCAGATGGTTTTAGGGTTTCTAGTTTTTGAGAAAATTGAAAATTATGAAAACTACTTTTTTTTGTCGGTAATACTTAGTAACAATTACTTAACAAAAATTATTTAAGAAAAAATGGTTTTCATTATTTTCAATTTTCTCAAAAACTAGAAATCCTGCAACCGTCTGGTTTTCAGCATTCGACTCAAGGCTAACAGCCAGATTGAATAATAAAAGACAATTTACTACTTTATAGTGTAAAAAATATCACAACAAAAACATAAATGTTAAAAAAGGAGCCAAGTTCTTATGTGTACAAGAGACCTGTGCATAAAAAGTCAGCCCAAAAAAGTAATGAGATCTAAAATATATGCTAAGTTTTAAGTTCATGAAGTTTAATATCAAATATCTTAAGTAGAGTAACATCGAAACAATTCCAAATCATTACAGAAATTTGGTAATTAATGATCACTGATTAAAATTTGGTGGGTTCACTGGTCAAGTTTTCATACATTTTAAATTTTTGATTAAGTAAGTATTTAAGACAAAACTTGCCAAGTAAATCCACCAAATTTTAATCAGTAATCATTAATTACCAAATTTCTGTAATGATTTGGAATTGTTTCGATGTTACTCTACTTAAGATATTTGATATTAAACTTCATGAACTTAAAACTTAGCATATATTTTAGATCTCATTACTTTTTTGGGCTGACTTTTTATGCACAGGTCTCTTGTACACATAAGAACTTGGCTCCTTTTTTAACATTTATGTTTTTGTTGTGATTTCACTCCTTTTTGCAAAGATTTATTTTGCCAGGTGAAAGTCAAGCCCTACCGCGCTACAAAGTTTCATAATTCTACGACAACCGAAAGTGCTCCATACAAATAATAGCAATTCTGATAAAGTGGGTGGATGCCCCCCCCCCCCCCTGAATGGACAATTCCAAATTTTCGATTTTTTTTCCTTTCTAAGTACTTCAAGTCCTACCGACCTACCAATTTTCATCGTTCTACAACAATCAGAAGTGCTTCATATAGTTTATAAGAATTTTTAAGAATGTGGGCTGATGCCACGCCCTCTGAACTGAAACTCCCAATTTTTCGATTTTTTTCTTCTAAGTACTTCAAGGCATACCGACCTACCAATTTTCATCGTTCTACAACAATCGGAAGTGCTTCATATAATTTATAAGAGTTTTTGAGAATGTGGGTGGATGCCACGCCCCCTGTACTGAAACTTCCAATTTTTCGATTTTTTTTCTTCTTAGTACTTCAAGGCCTACCAACCTGCCAATTTTCATCGTTCTATAACAACCGAAAGTGTTCCATATAATTTATAAAAATTTTTAAGAATGTGGGTGGATACCACGCCCCCTGAATGCAAAATTCCAATTTTTCAATTTTTTTCTTTCTTAGTACTTTAAGCGCTACCAACCTACCAATTTTCATCGTTTTACAACAATCGGAAGTGCTCCATACAATTTATAAGAATTTTTAAGAATGTGGGTGGATGCCACGCCCCCTGTATGAAAAATTCCAATTTTTCAATTTTTTTCTTTCTAAGTACCTCAAACCTTACCAACTTATCAATTTTCATTGTTCTACAACAATCGGAAAGGCTCCATATAATTTATAGAATATTTAAGAAAGTGGGTGGATGCCACGCCCCCTGAATAGAAAATTGCGGATTTTCAATTTTTTCCTTTGTATATACCACAAGGCCTACCGTTGTGCGAAATTTCAAGTTTCTACGATGTCGGGAAGTGCTTCATAATTTTGATGATCTGTCAGTGAGTCAGTCAGTCAGTGAGTCAGTGAGTCAGTGAATCAGTGAGTCAGTGAGTCAGTCAGTTACGGTTTTTGCGATTTTTGAGGTCCTATATCTTGGGAACTACTAATGCTAAAGAGTTGAAATTTGGTGAGCCACCTGTGTTTGATCAGCTCAGCAAATACTGCGAATTTGAAGTTTCTGACTTTATTGGTACTGAAGATAGAGGGGGGTTGAAAATCGCCTGAGTTTGTTCTAAAAAAAAATGAAAAAAAAAGTATCGACATAATCACAAAATACCACTAAGTACCAAGTTTGAAGAAAATCGATCGAGCCGTTTAGGCTGTAGTCGAACAGACAGACAGACAGAATTTTGCCACACACTTTTTTGGTGTTCTCTATCATCGTAATATCATGTTTGATTGTTATCTCAAATTTTTTTTTTGCACGAATCCAAAACTTGCCTTATAGTACCTACAATCGCAAGTAAAAATATATAATAAACGCAGTAGGCTATTCACGTTTATTACCAAATTTTCTACAACCAACCACGGGTATCACTTCAAAACCCTTATTTCAAAAAGTCCTCCCATTATTTGTCGTTCAAAATAAATATAAAAACACAACATTTATCATCTTCCCAATATTCTCTTCTAATCGACTATTTCGTCTATAGTTTATTAATTTTGAACTTTCAATCGCACCCATTAGGCCAAAATAAATTCTAAACGCAACGTTTCAATATTGGGAAAAATAAAAAATATATAAGAAAATGTTGGGAAGATAATAAATGTTGTGTTTTGTTTTAATAATTTTGCACTATAAAAAATGGGAGCAGTTCTTGAAATAAGGCTTTTGAAAATGCTCGGATGATAGCCCAATTTGTGATAAATGGCCCAGTTTGAAAACCCTGCAATTAGGAAGAACTCTGTTGTCAACAAAGTGTAATCACTTGGCTACTCATACACTCTCTCACCAAATATGACATTTCGCACAAACTCTTTCTTACGTAATCGAAATAATCGATGATTTCCATATTTTGGCAAAATAGTTTTTATTTAATAACTTGTTACTTCATACAACAAAATGACGAAGGAGTAACTTTCAGCAGTAAAATTATCTTAAAATGGGATGTCGTCAACGAACTCAAGTTAACAATTTTTGAAAAATTCGTTTGAAAACTCAAAATTATTAAAAAAAAACTGAAAAATGTTCGGAAATGATTTTTCATTTTTTATTTTACACTATAAAGTAGTAAATTGTCTTTTATTATACAATTTTGCTGTTAGCCTTGAGTCGAATGCTGAAAACCAGATGGTTTTAGGGTTTCTAGTTTTTGAGAAAATTGAAAATTATGAAAACTACTTTTTTTTGTCGGTAATACTTAGTAACAATTACTTAACAAAAATTATTTAAGAAAAAATGGTTTTCATTATTTTCAATTTTCTCAAAAACTAGAAATCCTGCAACCGTCTGGTTTTCAGCATTCGACTCAAGGCTAACAGCCAGATTGAATAATAAAAGACAATTTACTACTTTATAGTGTAAAAAATATCACAACAAAAACATAAATGTTAAAAAAGGAGCCAAGTTCTTATGTGTACAAGAGACCTGTGCATAAAAAGTCAGCCCAAAAAAGTAATGAGATCTAAAATATATGCTAAGTTTTAAGTTCATGAAGTTTAATATCAAATATCTTAAGTAGAGTAACATCGAAACAATTCCAAATCATTACAGAAATTTGGTAATTAATGATCACTGATTAAAATTTGGTGGGTTCACTGGTCAAGTTTTCATACATTTTAAATTTTTGATTAAGTAAGTATTTAAGACAAAACTTGCCAAGTAAATCCACCAAATTTTAATCAGTAATCATTAATTACCAAATTTCTGTAATGATTTGGAATTGTTTCGATGTTACTCTACTTAAGATATTTGATATTAAACTTCATGAACTTAAAACTTAGCATATATTTTAGATCTCATTACTTTTTTGGGCTGACTTTTTATGCACAGGTCTCTTGTACACATAAGAACTTGGCTCCTTTTTTAACATTTATGTTTTTGTTGTGATTTCACTCCTTTTTGCAAAGATTTATTTTGCCAGGTGAAAGTCAAGCCCTACCGCGCTACAAAGTTTCATAATTCTACGACAACCGAAAGTGCTCCATACAAATAATAGCAATTCTGATAAAGTGGGTGGATGCCCCCCCCCCCCCTGAATGGACAATTCCAAATTTTCGATTTTTTTTCCTTTCTAAGTACTTCAAGTCCTACCGACCTACCAATTTTCATCGTTCTACAACAATCAGAAGTGCTTCATATAGTTTATAAGAATTTTTAAGAATGTGGGCTGATGCCACGCCCTCTGAACTGAAACTCCCAATTTTTCGATTTTTTTCTTCTAAGTACTTCAAGGCATACCGACCTACCAATTTTCATCGTTCTACAACAATCGGAAGTGCTTCATATAATTTATAAGAGTTTTTGAGAATGTGGGTGGATGCCACGCCCCCTGTACTGAAACTTCCAATTTTTCGATTTTTTTTCTTCTTAGTACTTCAAGGCCTACCAACCTGCCAATTTTCATCGTTCTATAACAACCGAAAGTGTTCCATATAATTTATAAAAATTTTTAAGAATGTGGGTGGATACCACGCCCCCTGAATGCAAAATTCCAATTTTTCAATTTTTTTCTTTCTTAGTACTTTAAGCGCTACCAACCTACCAATTTTCATCGTTTTACAACAATCGGAAGTGCTCCATACAATTTATAAGAATTTTTAAGAATGTGGGTGGATGCCACGCCCCCTGTATGAAAAATTCCAATTTTTCAATTTTTTTCTTTCTAAGTACCTCAAACCTTACCAACTTATCAATTTTCATTGTTCTACAACAATCGGAAAGGCTCCATATAATTTATAGAATATTTAAGAAAGTGGGTGGATGCCACGCCCCCTGAATAGAAAATTGCGGATTTTCAATTTTTTCCTTTGTATATACCACAAGGCCTACCGTTGTGCGAAATTTCAAGTTTCTACGATGTCGGGAAGTGCTTCATAATTTTGATGATCTGTCAGTGAGTCAGTCAGTCAGTGAGTCAGTGAGTCAGTGAATCAGTGAGTCAGTGAGTCAGTCAGTTACGGTTTTTGCGATTTTTGAGGTCCTATATCTTGGGAACTACTAATGCTAAAGAGTTGAAATTTGGTGAGCCACCTGTGTTTGATCAGCTCAGCAAATACTGCGAATTTGAAGTTTCTGACTTTATTGGTACTGAAGATAGAGGGGGGTTGAAAATCGCCTGAGTTTGTTCCTGTAAAAAGGGTGTAGTGCCGCGAACTTGGCTGGGCACTACCGTGCCCTTTGATAAAATGAAAATTTATTTTTCAATTTTTTTTTTACTAATTTTGAGTTTTCAAACGAATTTTTTAAAAATTATTAACTTGATTTGACTATATAGTAAAAGAATCTGTTTTAAGCTTTTAAAAAAGATGAATCTCAATATTGCAAGTATTTCCGTTGCTTTTAAATAGATATTTTTCTATTTTCAGTCAATGTTTAGGGAATTTGTCCCCCCTTATAGAAAGGAGGGGGAAATACACCTCCCCTTCTAAAGAATTTATTTCGTAGGATATGTCCAAAAATGCTCTCATAAAGTATTGGCCTGTAACTTGGAAATATTCTGTGTACTTCTTACCTTTGAAGAAACAGTGTTTCTCATATAAAAATAAACACTGTACCAACAAAAATAAATAAGGACATTTTAAACACATCTAGCTTCTTTTCACTTCAACTTGCTCTCATGACGTCACTGAAATTACCATGAATCAATATATACGTACTTTTCCGGTTATTTCTGGGTTAATTGATCAAACACCATTGATGTTGTAAGACGATAACATTGTTTTTCAATTTTTTGAATTTTCTAGTCCCCGTATCTTTCTTAACCTTGCTCCCATCGAAAATATAAATAAGACCTTTTTTGTAGGAAATTTATTATTCTTTCATTTTGCAGTGTACACTTTTCCGCTCAAACGCTTAGTTTTCAAAATATTCCTGAAATATTACAAAAGGGGACCTTTAACCCCCCCCCCTCCTGGCTATAGCTCGGGGCTGTGGGCTGTGGGCTGGGGACTTTAAGTATGTCTTACCTGGGGGTCACCCGTACCGCATTAAATACTAACCCAGAGAGCATGATTTATTGCATTTTCTTTCCTTTGTTGACTGGACTATTCTGATACTCCCGTGCTAAGAATTAAGGTGGTCGTTATATGGCATTTTTGAGTTTTCATATTTGGATGAAAACAAATTCCCTATTTTTTTCATCCCTTATAGTCGCTGTATGAGTAAATAAAATTTCCCTTTTTTTGCATACTAGGAGTTCGCGTAAAATCTGCCAAAAAGTTCAAAGCATGTGGATGGGAAATAGACAAGAAAAAGAATCCTATGGGAAGGGGGTAGTATCTCCCCCCGCTTGGACGGAAGGGGCAACTCCTTACTTTCCCAAAAGCTCCAAGACATTACTGCAGGTGTTGCCGTTGTGTTTTGATTATGTTTTTCTATTTTATGCAATTATTTTATTAAACTACCCCTCCCGGCCAAAAAGGGATATATATTAATATTAGCCCCTCCTGTAGCATTTTTTCTGTCTACTTCCCACCTAAATCCTCTGAATTTTTGGCAAATTTAACGCGAATTTCCTGATATGCAAAACAAAAAAGAGGAAGGATCATTTTTTATTTTACGGAAAAATTAAATGAAAATAAAGATATGAAAAAATTAGGGATTTTTTTTTTTCTTCATTTAGAGCCGATTTAAATCCATCCGAGATGACTTTTTTTTAACGATCTCCGTAATCTTCATACATTTATAGCATTTGGAGGCATATGTATAGGTATACTAGCAAAAAATTTACTTTCTTAGGTGATTTGCCAGATCTTCATGTGCTAGTATGGTGGTAACGCCTTATTTTTCCTAAAAAAGCAGATACGTGCATTTTTCTTAAAAACAGCAAGGATACAAACCAAATTTTTCTCAAGCATTTTTAATTTATTCAAAGTCAAGATATAACGATTTTATTTTTTATCAATAAAATATTAAATAAGTTGTCAAAACTGGTGACTTATGTGCAGGTATTTTTTATTTTTTTTGTTCTTCCTTTTTTCTTTCTTAAAGTATTTTTTTGTTTGCATTGAAATGTAGGTACATATCCGGCAGACGCAGAAGTGAAATGTCTGTATTTTTAATTGAAAGCTTGGCACCAAATTTAGATGCAAAAATAAGGAATTTATCTATAAACAAAATTCATTAGGATTGCGAGATCGCAATTAAAAATTAAAAAAGAAAACTAGCTATACCTACCTAACCTACTCGTATCCACCAAGCTGACAAAAATCCTTTAACAAAAAAAGAAAATAGCCCTTCCCCAGTAGACACTAGAATAACCAGAGAGGTTATAATATCATTTGCGTTGGTCATCTAAATCACCACAACCAAAATGAGTTAAGGGACCCATAGACCCCAGGACAGTAATTATCCCCGTGATAACGCAACGATAACCCAGGCAATCATAAAAAACAATCGCTATGAGTATATCCCAGGGACGACATTAAGTTCTTCAACAGAAATTGTGTCCACCTTTTTATTATTTTTTTTTTTAAATAAAATTCCTCGGTCCAACATTTAATATAATAATAGTCGACCACGGCACATACTCTTTTAGCCAGAGCTCTCTCTCTACTGGTGTAGCTAGCTGAAATATAATATATTTTAACGATTTGATAATATGAACATTAAGATGGAATTTAACGAGATTTTTGGAATTCTTTTATTTTCATGTGGCACATGGAGTTTTATCTTTATTTCAATAATTGGAGATGATACGAGCGGGTTATTAAACACCTTTTTTCGTATATGATTTATAGAACTTTGGCAGATAAAGAAGGAAGGAGGATTATTGAAGTTGGGTATATTCTATAATGTGTGTGGGAAATTAATAAGTTTTTCTGAGAACATACTTTTGTTTATACTTCGCATTGGCCAATAATAGAAGTATTTTTTACATACGATATAATTGCACTATATGCCAAGTTTTGCATTCATAAAATCGATCTTTGGTGATACCCCTCAAACATTTTTTATTTAAAAAAAATACATAAATTACTTGTTGTATAAAGGCTCCCTTTAAATGGAAAAACATCTTCCTTGCCAGTAACAATTTTTTGATTTTCGTGAAAATAGTGTTTTAATTAATTTTTATACAGAAGCTCTCAGAAAGTTTTAATAGTATTGTAGAACAAAATTTCATAAACTCGGTATTAAACGGTTTTTTAAGACCGTTTTATACTTTTTTTCAATGCTTAGATAGATATTTTTATTTCGTAATAATGTTTTCAAAAAAGTCTGTGATAGTACATTTCACAATTCAGAGATTTTATACTTTATCTTTCTACTGAAACACTTTCTTGTGTAACAAAAAATTTAAAAAATATAAATAATGTAAAGAATTTATGGAATAAAATACGAAAAAACCCATTATTAAAAAAAAAAAATAATTTCATAATTAAATTTAATAAATTATTTAATTAAAGTAGGTACATCTGGATAAATAAATCACAACAAAAACATAAATGTTAAAAAAGGAGCCAAGTTCTTATGTGTACAAGAAACCTGTGCGTAAAAAGTCAGCCAAAAAAATAATGAGATCTAAAATATATGCCAAGTTTTAAGTTCATGAAGTTTAATATCAAATATCTTAGGTAGAGTAATATCGAAACAATTCCAAATCATGACAGAAATTTGGTATTTAATGATTACTGATTAAAATTTGGTGGGTTCACTGGTCAAGTTTTCATACATTTTAAATTTGTGATTAAGTAAGTATTTAAGAGAAAACTTGCCAAGTAAATCCACCAAATTTATATCAGTAATCATTAATTACCAAATTTCTGTCATGATTTGGAATTGTTTCGATATTACTCTACTTAAGATATTTGATATTAAACTTCATGAACTTAAAACTTGGCATATATTTTAGATCTCATTACTTTTTTGGCTGACTTTTTACGCACAGGTTTCTTGTACACATAAGAACTTGGCTCCTTTTTTAACATTTATGTTTTTGTTGTGATTTCACTCCTTTTTGCAAAGATTTATTTTGCCAGGTGAAAGTCAAGCCCTACCGCTCTACAAAGTCTCATAATTTTATGACAACCGAAAGTGCTCCATACATATAACAGCAATTCTGATAAAGTGGGTGGATGGCACCCTCCTCCTGAATGGACAATTCCAAATTTTTGATTTTTTCCTTTCTAAGTACTTCAAGTCCTACCGACCTACCAATTTTCATCGTTCTACAACAATCGGAAGTGCTTCATATAATTTATAAGAATTTTTAAGAATGTGGGTGGATGTGGATGCCACGCCCCCTGAATGCAAAATTCCAATTTTTCAATTTTTTCTTTCTAAGTACTTTAAGTCCTACCAACCTTCCAATTTTCATCGTTCTACAACAATGGGAAGTGCTTCATATAATTTATAAGAATTTTTAAGAATGCGGGTAGATGCCACGCCCCCTGTGTGGAAAATTCCAATTTTTCAATTTTTTTCTTTCTAAGTAACTCAAACCCTACCAACTTACCAATTTTCATTGTTCTACAACAATCGGAAAGGCTCCATATAATTTATAGAATATTTAAGAAAGTGGGTGGATGCCACGCCCCCTGAATAGAAAATTGCAGATTTTCGATTTTTTCCTTTGTATGTACCACAAGGCCTACCTTTGTGCAAAATTTCAAGTTTCTACGACGTCGGGAAGTGCTCCATAATTTTGATGATCTGTCAGTGAGTCAGTCAGTCAGTGAGTCAGTGAGTCAGTGAGTCAGTGAGTCAGTGAGTCAGTCAGTTACGGTTTTTGCGATTTTTGAAGTCCTATATCTTGGGAACTACTAATGCTAAAGAGTTGAAATTTGGTGAGCCACCTGTGTTTGATCAGTTCAGCAAATACTCCGAATTTGAAGTTTCTGACTTTATTGGAACTGAAGTTAGAGGGGGGTTGAAAATCGCCTGAGTTTGTTCCTGTAAAAAGGGTGTAGTGCCGCGAACTTGGCTGGGCACTACCGTGCCCTTTGATATAGACTAAGAGCCCACAGCAGATTTTGGGTGTGAACGATAGCAAACAAAGAAGTATAGGCGTCGAAAGCTCCATTAAAGACTATTAAAAAAATCAAAGTCTTGCAGTCCACAACAGGGGCCTTTGCGAGTAACAGTGCATCGAAAAAAAATATGAATGCAACTTCGAGGATAATCGTGTTAGCCGAAATTGGTTTTCACTCATCCCTTGAGAAGCTCCTCGGATCACATATCATGGAATCTGAGACCATTTGAGTGTATAGTTCGCCCTCGGTCTAATATGAAATATAAACTAAAATGTACAAAAACAAATAAGAAAATATAGAAACAAGTTAGTAATGAATATAATATTAATAAATACAAATACAAATATTAACAAATGAAGTTAAGAAGTTAAAAAACAAACGAAAAGCAGATGTGTTAATACAAAAATAAATAATAAATAAATAATAGTGATAAATAAATAAATTAACAGGTATAAATAAATAAATATTATATGAATATATAAATAAAAAAATAAATAAACAGATAAATAAACCAAAAAATAAATAAATAAATAATAAATAAATAAATAATAAATAAACAAAAATAAATGAATAAATAAATAAAACATACTTAACAAATAAAAGCAAACGCAGTAAGGAAACGGGAGCCTTGTTACCCTTAGGGGAGGCAATACAAATCAATGCAAATTAAAGCAAACGTAATTAAATTGGCAAAGAATTTCACAGATTAAGGATTCAGCTGGCTTATCAGAAAATCCTCAGAACTATCACAGCTGTTATTAAAATTAATTGTAAGTTTTCGAATCCTTTCAAAAATCAATTCAAAAATCGACCTTCTTTGGGGATTTTAATTACGCTAGGGCAGATTTGACACAATTTTCAAGACTTTGTTTTGTGATACCAATTTCTTTAAATGACATCTTGATGCATTAACCGATATTGGACACCCATCTATTGGTATTGCTGGGAAAATTACTCTATAAATTATAATCTTGTTATCATTTGTGAGTGAAGATTTTCTTTTGATGAATGGGAAAAGCTAAGATCACAGATAATAGAGTTACATAGATATTGCATTCAGTGCAAATAAAAATGACAACTTTTTCAATCGACTATTTTAAGCAATTTGTCGGAGCCAAACCTTATCAAACAGAGCAGAATTTAACCCACAGAGCACGATCATCCCCAAAAAGCGTCGACCAGTGAGTTGGATTCCAAGATACACATATTTCGATTTAACTTCGGATACCTATGCAACCCTTTTGAGCATAATTCGTGTTCGATCATTCTTGTCACACACAGACACATGCACACATTTTTGTTTCATAATCCAACTACAGCTACAGCCCTCTTCATCTTCTACTATAAAAATCATAGTCGGTTGAGAGTAGCTGCGATCTGTGGGGTGTGATGTCGTCGTTGTGTATTTGTGTGTATATGTATGTAGGTATCTATCTTTTGTTCGGCGCGGTAGCTTCTGTATTGTTTTTTTTTAATGGTTTTTGCTCCTTTTTTAAGAAATCTCTTTTGTTTATTACTGTTGGCCTTGGCGGTAGAACAAACAACAAAAGCTTAGGAAGAAATGTTCAGCAGAGAAGGCTTGCGTGATCGGTAAAGGGGTAGGTGGTGGAATGAAGGTTACCCAGTGGGAAATTTTCAAAAATTCACCAAGGAATCCCCTGCAATTTCCTCGAGGAATGGAAGCTACACCCGAGGAATTTGAGGTGAAAGCATCGAGGAAATTAACATGGGTTTGTCATTGGCGTTCACCAAGTGATTTTCTTGGTGAATATTCAGTAGTGAAATCACTAAGAAGGTGTAACTTGCTTATTCCATAATTAATTGCATTTGATGAAACATACCATGAATATACATCAGTGATATCACTAGGTACATGGAGTTGGTTTTTCACCAGGCCATTATCTTTTTTTAAATGAAAAATGTCATGAATGTTAACCAAGGGAATCACTTTGTGAATGGAACCTACTTAATCATCTAGTGAAATCATCAACATCGGTAGTGTACTGTCTAAGATTTCAGATTTATTTTATTTTAACAATAATCAGTAAGATACAATATCTTATAAATTAGAGTCTAATTTAAGATTAAAACGAACCAAAAAGAAGTTCTCATTTCAAACCATTAGTTATATTAACGTTTTAACAAACGCAATTTGAGTAATGTTCAGTTCATCTTAGATTGATTTTCTTACGGGAAGTCACTGTGAACTTTATCTTACAAAATGAGAACCAAAAAATCACAAGCTCAGGACTCTGTCCAATACTATTCATCGTTGAAAACCTCGTGTTTCTCGAAGCATGAATTTTTGCAATGAAATTGTATACTGCATGGGAGCATTGAATTCAGTTGAATTTTTGTACCAAGTAAAAGAAAGGGTGATGTTATGAAAATAATGAACTTGTGAAAAAGGCAACACCTTTTTCTAATGAAATCATTGCATGCATGTTCCTCGTAAAAAGTATTTCATGAATTCATTGAGCTTTTCACCGAAATTTTTCCTTGAGGACGAAATTTCCTACTGGGTAGCTTTGGCATATACATAATTATGTACATACATACAAATACATACATATTTATTTTTTTGGATCGATACTTACATTTATTGCTTTGATGGAACATGAACAACTGATTTTTGGAAACTGCCACCCTCACCATTAACTGCAAAACTATTGGCGTTCGACGAGAAATGTTAAGAATTCAGAAATGAACAATTATTTTGACTTTTTTTCTCTTTGAGAAATATGAATCGAAAATAATTTTGACAAACATATACATAGTACAAGTTGCTTGGTAATTTAGAGAATTTATATTATGAAAATATGTGTGCAAGTTATTATAGAAAAATGTAACGAAGATTTAAACTCGTTCATTTAATTGCTTAAGCAACTCATAAAATTGCTTAGATCTCAAAAATAAGAACTCTGGTAATCTTATGTAATGATAACGAGTAATGAATAAGTATTGTACATATACATATATGTACATACATGCAAACAGAAATTTAAAATCGTAGGAGAGGTTTTTATAAAGGTGTATTTTTTATTAATAAAGTTTACTAAGCATAAAAAAAGAAAGTTTGGTAGGTAAGGCAGTTTCTAGTATTTATTAATATACGAATATAAGTACCAATAGGTACATACAATTCAAACTCTAGTTTAAAAAACATTTAAGTAGGTTCTGCATATTTTTACTTGAAAAATATACGAAATTTTGATCAAACATATCTTGGGATGATAGGGAAGATAAAAAAACATGGGTCTCGCTTCTCGCAATTGGATGAGAAACCATTTCGCTTTTTTCGATTATCTTAAAACTGTTTAGCTGATTTGAATCATATTTTTTCATGGAAGAGCTTACAAAAAGTTAAGGTAATGTAAGTAAAAATATTTTTTTTATTTTCAAAAAACTATCTTTTAATTTTTTTGTTGAAAGCTCAATATTTAGAAAACAACTAGGAAGGTTTTTTGAAACTAAGTACTTAATGGTTTTTTAACACTTAAGAATACATATAAACAAAAATTTCTCTTTTATGCACAAAAAAACAAATGTTAAAAAAATGGCTCCTACGATTAAGATAATTGTAAATGTTTTCATGCTTAAAAACTTAAAAGGAGCGCTACGATATCCCACAAACCAAAATCTGGAATAACGAAATCTGGTGTTTTTAAATCTCGAATAACGAAATCTCGCAAATTAAAAATCTTGTTTTTCATAATCTCGCAATTACAAAATCTCGCTTTTTACAATCTCGCATTCACATCTCGAACCTAAAAATCTCGAAAATTTCAACCAAAATCTCACAAATCGAAATCTCGCAAATTCAAATTTAAGAGCAATGAGTCGCACAAGGCTTTTAGAAATGAATCTATAGATTATAACTTCTATAACAGTTTGGTCTAAAAGAACTCAGACACTGGATTATATATTTTGCAGTAGGTAGAATATCTCGCAAAATTGAATTGCATTGCAACAAAAACATTTTTTTAATCAAAATCTCGCAAATTTAAATCTCGCGCGAGATTTGAATTTGCGAGATTTTGATTAAAAAAATGTTTTTGTTGCAATGCAATTCAACTTTGCGAGATTTTGATATGCGAGATTTTAGTTTGCGGGATTTCGTTATTGCGAGATTATTAAAAGCGAGATTTTATAATTGCGGGATTATGAAAAGCGAGATTTTGTAACTGCGAGATTTCGCTATGCGAGATTTTGATTTGCGAGATTACGTAGCGTAACGTAATTAAATTTTGTATTCGATCACCTCCAAAAAGTATTTTATGAATTTAAAAACCAAAATTAAAATATTTTTTGAAATTTCGAATGTTATTTCAAAATCGGGTTGATTTTTTTTTAATATAATATTTATTTACATTTTAATAATTACTTAAAATTTGCATTCCCAAATATTTTCTTCTCGTTCCTCACTTACTTTAACTAGCTTTAATTCTTTAAACTGTAATCCTTTGCTAAGAATTAAATCTTTTTCTTTTATAATTCAGTCGTCACGTAGTAAAGCCGTTATTTCATCAAATTTTTAATTATATTAAACTTAAACTACTTGAATTTAAACATTTAAGACTAAGAGCCCACAGCAAATTTTTGGGTGTGAGTGAAAGCAAAAAAAGAAGTATTGGCGTCGAAAGCTTCATTAAAGGCTATTCAAAAGATCAAAGTCTTGTAGTCCGCAACTGGGGCATTTGTGATTAGACAGTGCATCAAAACAAAAAATAGGAATGCAACTTCGAGGATAATCGTGTTAGCCAAAATTGGTTTTCACCCCTCCTACAGTTTAAACTGAAGGAATATGTCTGTCTCTTTCATATGTTAATAATAATAGTATGAATTATTAAAAAAAATTATGCGCAGGTACTTGGTGTAGTACCGAAATTTGTGACGGAATTAAAAAAAAAAAGTTTTGAAATACTCCATACAATTTCCTCTGTATTTCAAAAGCAAAACAAAAAATGTTTTGACTAAAGCAATATATCTATCTGCCTCACTTATTTGTTAATTTTTGTACTCTTTTTTATTTGAAAAAAAAATTATAGCAGACACCTGGTGCAGGACCTGCATTTATAACGGAATTTAAAAAAAGGAGTTTTTCAAAGGGCTTTTTTTTAAACTCCGTTATAAATGCAGGTAGGTACTGCACCAGGTGTCTGCTATAATTTTTTTTCAACAATTTACAATTTTTTTTCTCCTACAAATTCCTTTTCTGCATCAAAATCTATTAAGACAGTTATTTTAAGCAATTTAAGGAATGAATTCCATGATTTTAAACATTTTTCCTTCAGTATAACCATGTTTTTATACCATACAGGGTGATCGGTAATTCGTCAATAATATTTTAGGGCATGATTTTTGGGTATATTCTATGAAAATCATTTTATGGTATGGTAAAAATGTATGTATCTTTTTATTGATAAGGGAATTGAATATTGAACACAAAAATCAACTTGAAAATAAAATATTTTTTTTCAAAAAAATTGATTTTGAAATTTAGTTTTTCAAAAATTAGACCTTGCGTCAGATTCGCTAGTTCTGATTTTTTTGCTGAGTTGTTCTTGCTTATGATGTTGGTAAATTAATCGAGTTTGCGACCTCGAGCGCCGAACGCAACATTTTTAAAAATGGAATCGCGCTTTCTTCCGAAGTCGTCGATTTTATAAACGAAGGAATAGTTTATGATGAAAACATTGCTCTACGATTTTAGATTAATTAAACTTGTATTAATTTGAGCCCCAAATCGTCTTTGTAGACCCAAGAGTTTCCAAGAAACAGCCTTTCAAAATGTATCAATTTTAATAATAACAACAATAATTAACAATATAACAATAATTAACAGTATAATGACAAATACAGTTGGCATAAGATGCTTCAAAACTCTAGAGCATGTAGGTTGGAAGAAAAGAAGAAACAAATAGTATATGAAGGGGGATGCATATCTCTCCGTTCAAGTAGGAGCGGCGATAATCTAAAAAAGTGACTTAAAACAGAAAAACTAATATTAAAAAACAGTGGTAATATTTGGAGAAAAATCTCTGGCTTCTCTTAAGCCAGAAATCCATTCTTCAATATTCTTTTCAAATAGAGTCATTTTTATCGATAGTATTTTGAAAATGATAGAAATTTTTTTTTAACTAAGTACATATTTTTTTTTAATTTTCTGTTACTTGATATTTTTTTAAATTTAAATACTCAATACTGTTATTAATTTTAGTCAAATATTCTATATGCTAAAAGGCCTTTTAGTTGATGAGAAAAATAAAAATAACGAAATCTATTTCACTAATTACAGTTTGGGAACCATTTTTGGCAAAGGATAGGAGATTTGCATCAAATCTGGTAATTGTGATCTTTTGCTCAGTTTTCAATGGCGAAGGAGTTATGTTATGCATACTCCAAGTTTTCAACCTTAAGCGCCAAACACAACATTGTCAAAAATCTAAAATACCTCAATTTTTTAACGGTTTTGTTGATTTTTAATATTTTTGTTTGCGTTTAAAATTAATTTTTCAGGAATTTCCCTTCTGCTTCAAGGGAAATACGGACCAATTCTATATGATTTTTTCTTGGAATATACAAGAATCATGCCCTGAAATATTTGTAATGAATTACCGGACACCCTGTATAGAATAATTAATGGACTTCCAATAAGTTTTCTTAATATTGATCATTCGTTATACGCGGCCACTTCTGTAATTGTGACATTGTGTTTCGTATTCACATCGATGCCAGCCACTAACAAAAATTCTTTTTTTTTTTTCATTCTTTCAGGAACTTCTTTGTGCAATTGGAAAAGTGCTCATCAAATGTGAACGTGAAGAGCATCAAAGCCAGAGTCACATAAGGTTCGAAGCTTGGCCCCTTCTTCTACGTCTACAGCCTGTTAACATCGGACCAACCCGTTCCAACTGGCTGTGAAAACCTTCTGTTTGCTGATGACTCGCTTACGTACGCAACCTCAGTGTTACCACTAGTCGTAGTCCGGATAGTTGCTCAGCAGCCACTTACAGAAACAAAGTTATGTAGCTTTCTAGCAAATCCACCATTGCTGCCAAAAAGATCGTCAAATACCTGGGAATGGGAACCAACTTCAACGAGTTGCTAAGGTTAAACTCGCACTCAAAAAGTATAGGTACCCAGGAAAGCGAACAGGGCATTCCACCGACTACACCCTGTGATAAGGAGAAGATCAGGACTAAGCCAACAGACGAATATACTTGATGCCACCGTGGCTAAAAGCCAACTCTTTCCACCGAACCACACCCAAACCACCAATAGACATACGGGACGTGAACACCCTGAGAGCATCCAAGTCAACCAACTTTTAATTTTAAGTTGACATATTATAATTATGTATATTCCTTTAAGTCAATTTATAATAATAGGCTCTTACATATGTGCCATGAGATTTATATTTTTCAATGCATTTTATAGTTGAAAGTCAACGCATTGACTCCTTGACGTAATCAAAAACACTGTCAATATACTGTCAACGTAGACTGTGTCAACGCATGAAACATTGACGATCACACAAATGACGGCACTCGTCAATGTTGTCCCAAAATGCGTTGACTTGTTATCTGTGTCAACGCAATTGGAACCCTCTGGTATCAACGTATTTACACGTGAAACGTTGACGATGACACTACTTGACCATATCCAAACATATGGACGTTAACGCGGAGTTGGCAAGAGCTAAATTGAATCATTTTATACGTTGACGATCACACGACATTGACTGCGGTGTTATCGAACAATACAATGTGGATGAATTGAAAAAAACTCTTAAAAATCAGACATTTTTGAAGTTTTTTTTACTGCTCAGGAAAATGGTGATTTTAAGGCAGTTGGGTGAAATTTAAACCAAAATATACTTTCGTCATCAAAATATAATTCATCCTCCATCTGTCAAGCCATCAACTGTCAAGTTTCATTGAAGGATGGCTACGATGTCGATGGATTAAAAAACAGCTAAAATATTAGAAATTTTTGAAGTTTTCTTACTGCTCCGGAAAAAAATGATTTTAGGTCAATTGGCTGACATTTGGATGGAAATAGGTTTGTTCCTTGGATTCTTCGCACTGTTTCGGACTAAATGTCAAATTTTCACATTCTTCTGTCAGAGAGGAGAAAAACTGTCAAAATGTGTGGAACGGCTTGGGCACTAATTTGCACTAATTCGGACTAAACGTCAAACACATACTCGGTTAGAGTTGCCGTACATTAATCATAAATCTCAATCAACATTTTCAAGAATAACAATTCAAAAAATAAAAGTTAATAAAAATATCAAGTTTATTAAAATAAAAAAACAACAAATATTATTAAATAACCTTAATTTGAAGGAAAATTTTGTGATTTTTAAATGGAGTTGTAATATGATTCATCAAAACCTCTGGCGTGGATTTTAATGAAACAAACGAATTTCTGCATTAAAAAAATAAGAGCACCACAAACCAAAATGGAGTCTTGTTTCATATCTTTTACAATTCAACTATGCCTACCTTTTCATCTTTCATAATTATGCTGCACCTAGTTGCTTCGCTTTCTCTCTTTTAAGCAAACATTCAATGGTTTTTTGCTTTTGTCACGATGTGTGACGTCATAATCATCTCTGATTTTGTTCGAAAACAGCAAAAAATAAAGTAATTTGAATCAAACCAATCGTTTGATTAATAATTAAAGTTGGTTAAAAAAGTGAAATAAGTCTATAAAATGAGCATACTTACATTAGCCCTGTTTTTTAGTGTATTTTTATCTTCGCTTAAAAAAGAAGCGTGTTAAATACATACACGGTGGTAAATCATAATGCTTCAAACTCTTCTCTTTTTAAGAAATAATACTGAACTATACAAGAAATACTAAATTGCAAATAAATCCTACAAATGTTTTCTTTCAAACAGTTTTTCTAAGTGCAATAATTTTATGAATATCATTTGATTATTTTAAAGAAAAACACAATTAAAAAATATACACACTTATTAAAATAAAAATAATAATAGAAATAAGAGTTGCACTTGGGTAACCCTTAATAAAGTTTGGTTTTTTTAATTTGAATGCAACAAACGTCTAAATTACGTCAACTAGGCATATTTGACAGCTAGTACAAAACAGCCACCAGAAATTTCTCGGACCAAATCTGGTAAGGAGGGGAAATTTTATGACAGCTCTTTTTGGTCCGAAACAGTACAAATTTTCAAGTGTGGAACGACTTCGGACTAAATCTGGCGGTTTCAAACTGTTTGAAAGTCGGCATGGAACACACCTAATGTACCTTTGCTGTTAAACTATAGCTCGTCTTTCATCTGTCAAGTCATTAACTGTCAAATTCCTTTCCATCGAAATATACTTTTGCCTTCAAAGTATAGTTTGTTCCCCTCATATGTCAAACCATCAACTATCGATGTTTAAAAATACTTAACAAATGCAAAAATTTTGAGACTGAGATGAAGGTCAACGCAGAGTACGTTGACATGTCAGAAAAAGCCACTGTGTCAACGTAAAGATACAGTCAACTGGTTGTTGAGTAGTCTGTAATAGTATCCTAAGCCGAACTGCGTTGACAGGGTGATTACACGGCCAACGAAAATAGTCAACGCATTGACCTTTAAAATCATGTCAACGAGAGTGTCAACGCAGCCGTCAACACATAGACAGTATTCTGCGACAAGACAACTTTTGGAAAGAATTTTACGTCATTTGACATCAGAGAGTCAACGCGTTGACCATTTGCATTGACCGTCTAATCATAGCTTAAATGTTCAATAAAATCGTTAAGAACGTCTGTATCTGTGGGCCCCTATGTAATGTATGTATGTCTCGAGGCCCGTTTCATTGATACTCTGATACCACGCTCCTGCAATAAACAAACATCTGTTCAAGGATTTCATCACCTTGGAGTAAACATTAACTCCACTAAGTAAATGAAACTTAAGAGAAGATGTTGTGATTATTTACCCCAGAAAACCGCTCGAACTCTATTAGTAATACCAAAATGTTGAAAGTCAGTCAGGGAATGAGTTTAAAAAAAATACATTTTAAAATTGTTTGGCATAGTTCAAATTGAAAAAAAAGTGTTCTTTTTATTAAAATTAATTCAGAAATTGGTCACAAAAACATGCATACCTATATGCAATTGTACGTCTCATGTGTAAAAAAAAAAACACAAATCCTTTTCCCTGATTAAGCACTGTGCCTGAATCTGAATTCTGAATCTCTTTCAAAACATTTTATCCTTTGATGTCAAATATTCAATAGGTAGCATAGTTTTTTTTTCTATTCCACAAATCAGTAACAAAGTAAATAAATTCATGTCCTTTGGTTGGCTATTCTTTAAATACACAAATCTTCACAACTTGTGTACCTATATTCATTAAATTCCCATCGGTCCATCCACTCTTCTATACATTATAATGTTGATGTGGAATGGAGCGGACTTTCAATGCCATTAAATGTGATAGTACTTCCTCCTTATGGACCCCTTCCCAAAAGGTGAGTAAGTGCGTAGGGTATATACATAAATTCTTCAGTCAGAAGGACTACTTGTTATCTCTTTGTCATGTAATCCATCTATTCAAACTGTTTAAGTATACAACAGCCTCATTTTTATTTTCTTATGAATACAAACATCTATTCGCATCGCATCCCCAAAGCGAAGCGAGCAACCTGCAAATGTCTTTATACTCGTACATCTATACTCACACATATTTATATATTTTCGACCTATCTTGCTGCTGGTTTGGGGGAGAGAGGGTGGAGATTTTTGGTTGTTGTATAGGACTTCCAACTGATATCCTAATAAACATTTTAATAGTAAAATAAGTCATAAATCTTGAATCCTCCTTTGGGATCCTTTTCGGAGAGAAATAAAATCAGTAAAAGCTAACAAAATAAAAAAAACATCAACAAATAAAGTAAAACTTTGAGAATCGTAAAAAGTAAACCAAGCAAAAGGGATACATTTCGACCACCCACAACACATAGAATTCCTGTAACCTTCCCTCACAATGGCGGCGCATTTTTGGTTTGGTTCTTGGCTTTTCTTCTTCTTCAAGCTTATAGAATATAGAGGGTTAAACAAACACAGAGCGTACAATACTGTGAAATAAATATGGCCGATTGTAGCATTTTGTTATGTCCATCCCCAAGATGGATTTCTTATCTTGACTACATTTTTTATATGCTCTCTTTTAACTCTTCTTTCTTTTATTTTCAAATAATACATAAGTATACATACCTATCTGTTTCTGTTGTTATTTATTTTTTTTTATTTCCAACTTGAACAAGGACTTTCAAATTTAATAGCATTTTAATAGAAGTCAAGCTTTACGTATTTGGAAAAAAAAATATAAAATAAAAAAGAATTTTGGGGAACACTGAACTTTTGTGGATTTCGAAGTAGAACAAAAATAAAAAAAAAAAGCTGGAAAAACCAATACTAAAAATTATAATTTAAAAATAATAATTTGATTAAAAACATAAATTAATAAATAACATACATAAAAACAAAAAAACATCGCTGGAGTGGTTTAAGAAAAAAAAATTTCTTATAAACTTGAACCTAAACATATAAATCTCAAAAGAAGACATAAATAGTATCAAGGTAGAAGTTACCGCCCTAGAAGAAGAAAATAAAATTTTGAGAGAAGAAATCGAAAAGCTAAGAGACGGGGAGCGCATACTTAATAAAAGAATTGAGGATGCTGAAAAATTTTCAAAGAGGTTGAATGTAATCGTCAGTGAACGCAGAAAACGTTGCAGAAGCAAAGCAACAGTTTTACCAAGTTTGCAATAATACTCTTCGCGTTACAGCAACAACTAACTGCGCTCGTAAAATAAATTCATCCAAAAACACAAGACCTGCCTACGTTTTTGAGCTTTCCAATGCGAACGAAGTCCACTCTGTTTATGTTTTTTTTTTTAATAATTAACGCGCACTCAAGTGGTTATGAGGACTACCCTTAATATGTTGAACACAGTGCGAGTGTTAGGAAAGTAGGATAGGATTTAAAAGGATATACCGATGCACATTGGCTTTAAATTTCTGAATATCACAATGGGAAAGAAAAATAGAGTAGGGTAAAGCATTCCACATTCGTGTTGTGCGGCTGAAGAAAGAATCTCTGTACTTGGCGGTACGCCCGAAATTGGGCTCAAGGGTAAACTGATGTGCATTCCTAGAAGTACGAGTATTATGGCGGAATTATTTAAGGGAAGGAATGCAACTGGCTATTTCACTAGAACATTGTTTGTAAAAATAGCGATAAAATAATGACAGACACGAAATATTGCAGCGGTGTTCGAGAGATGCAAATGTTTCCGTTATAGCTCTGTCGCCTATCAATTTTAAAGTTCTATTTTGAATTCTATCCAAGAGACTTAAATGGGATTTAGGAGTACCCGCCCAAATATGGGAGTTGTACTCAAGCTTTGGACGAATGAAGGCTTTATAGATTACAGCCAGATCAGAAGGAGCGAAAAATTTCTTGCATCTTCGAAGATAACCAAGACATTTCGCAGCATTTTTAGCAACGTCGAAAATGTGATCATTCCACAGAAGATGCTCTGCGATGCACACCCAGGACTGAAAGCTGTTCGGTTTCCTCGATGCAAGTGCCACTCATGGATAGTGGCATAGGGGGTGGGTTTCACTATAACGACAGAAGACAGCATTGAGTTTTCGAAGCATTAAATTCTACACGGTTTTTTGTTCCCCATTGGACAATGCTGTCGAGATCAAAATTTAATGAGCTTATCATACGCTGCCGTTCAAGTTCCACATCCGACGAACAAGGAAGTGAATCTTGAAACGAATATGAAAAGCTGAGGGTACTGTCATCTGCAAAACAATTTAATGGATTGGAAGTTTCAGACAAAAGATCATTTATGAAAATAAGGAAGAGAGTCGGAGACAGAACGGAGCCCTGGGGCACACCAGCATTTATTTTATGGATATCAGACTTGTAACCATCCAGTACAACTTGTATTGAACGGTCCGAAAGGTAATTTCCAATCCAACGAAGAAGAGATTCGTCGATACCAAATGCACGCATTTTCGATAAGAGAGCTTGGTGCCAAACTCTATCAAACGCTTTTGAAATATCAAGTGCAATAATCTTACTTCCTCCACTTTCTCCAAAACGATGTAAAGATTTGTTCAACTGTTCGGTGAGATATACCATTAGATCACCAGTGGACCTATTGCTACGATCCATACTGCCGGTCATTAAGAAGCTTTCGTTCTTCAAGATATTTCTTGAGCTGATAAGACCTCTATTACACGTTGATTCTTTGCGTCTGACTCTTTTCGAATTTTCATGAGTGCGAAGGAGAAAAAACATCGGATTTCACCTTCGTACTCATTGAATTCTGACAAGAATCAGACGCAAAGAATCATCGTGTAATAGGGGACTTATATATCAGCGTTTCCATAACCTTGGAATGAAGGGACGTAAGTGCGATTGGACGATAAATTGGAGGGAGAAGAAGATACGGCTTTTTTTAGAGACAGGCTGGACAAATGCAGTTTTTCATCCGCTCGGAAAGAGACCTGTAGAGTAGGATAGATGGAAAAGCTTACGCAGAGGTTTTGCGAGCGTTGAAGAACACCTCTTCAGAACAATGGGAGGGATACTATCCGGACCAGCGGATTTGTGTATATCAAGATCTTTCAGGACTCTTGCAACTGCACGAGTGCGAAAAAAAAAATTGTCGCATGAAATCGTTAGCGCTCTCAAGTACAGGAGAAGTCATAACACTATCTGGCAGCGTCGAATTAACAGCAAACTGTGCTGCAAGCAAATTGGCTTTTTCAGGTGAGCTTACATAGGGAGTGTCATTAAAGACGAGCGTTGGAACCGCGGATGAAGTAGTGTTACGAATGTTTTTTGCAAATTACCAAAAATTTGTACTACCTTTGGGACATTGTAGTATTTTTTGCCGTAATTTTTGGTCATGCAAAAATTTGGTTCTTTGGATATGGCCATTGCAGGTTTTTTTTAGCTTGTTTGAACTTATTCCGGTTTTCCTCAGTAGGGTTGGCTTTATAACAACGGAAACTCACTTCTCTGATCTTGATAACCTCCTTACAGCTCAAATCAAACCATGAGTTTTCTTTCGGTTTGATAGATTTGATCCTATTCGGAATAAAATTTCTCAACCCGTAAAGAATTAAATTTGTAATCATATCTACGCTGGAGTCTACATCACTATCGAGGAACCATAGTGACCAGTTAAAGTTCCTGAAGAAATTGTTGAGACCGTCCCAGTTGGCTTTCTCGTATTGCAAATTACATATGTCTGCAACAAGGAACCTATCAAACACACAGATTTCCATAAACAAGGATCCAACGTCGAGCGAAAGATCAGAGCAATATCATCTCCGTCAGGTAAAAAGATGTCTCTTGAAAGCGGATAACAATCTTCGCATCGAAATCAAGCACTGGACGTTGGTTGGTGGACGTCGTCGGTTTAAATGCAACAAAGATGGCGTTGTGAGGACCTTTAATGAAAATGACAGAGAATTTATTCTTCAACTGCTAGGAACAGAATCAAATTACTCTGTTATACTAGATACTCATACAAATATGCAGCACTCTGGCGACAACCCAGCCAATATTATGTAAATCATTACCTAACCAAAGTCTGTCAGGTTTTATGATATAATATGTACATAGCTGGTCTTGTCAATAAAAAATTATGCAACAATTTTTTTAAATACATTTGTCAATTTGATATTTTCTTTTTATTGTAACGAAGTCACATATTTTATACCCTTAATCACCCGTACCAAACAATGAACGAGCAATGCAAACCACCGATGTCCCCATATAAAGTACAGAAGAGGATACGTATTTGCCGCCTGCTACGACGTCAGCAACAAGAGGAAACCAACTGACGGTTGGTTACGTCAGCAAATGAAGGTCATTCGCGTTTTTACAGTCCACAGTTGGTTACGCCAGCAAAGTTGGTTAGTAAGGGTGGGAAATCCACCAGAAATCAGATTCTTCTTGCATTAGAAAAGTCTCGCTTTTATTACTCAAACTAATAAAGAAGGACGCTGCTGGCTGCTCTTGTGTAATGTGTACCAATTAGAAGCTTCAACACTTTTTGGCTTTCGCCGTGAAATACCCGCCGCTTTAAGACTTGGGAAAACGTCCCAACCTACGTTGTCTTGAGCTACGGTCAGACTACACCTCTTCTCCGCTGAATACAAACTTCGTTCTGCCGCCGCTTTTAAGACCAGGGAGTACGTCCCAACCTACGTTGTCTTGAGCTACGGTTAGACTAGGGAACCCGTCCCACCGCTTCTCCGCCGAAAATTAACTTCATTCTGCCGCCGCTTTAAGACAAGGGAGTACGTCCCAACCTACGTTGTCTTGAGCTCCGGTCAGACTAGGGAACCCGTCCCACCGCCTCTCCGCCGAAAGTCAATTTCTTTCCGCCGCCGCTTTTAAGACTAGGGAGCATGTCCCAACCTACGTTGTCTTGAGCTACGGTCAAACTAGCGGACCCATCCCACCGCTTCTCCGCCAAAAAAACATTTCGTTCTGCCGCTGCTTTAAGACAAGGGAGTACGTCCCAACCTACGTTGTCTTGAGCTACGGTCAGACTAGGGAACCCGTCCTACCGCTTCTCTGCGGAATACAAATTTCGTTCTGCCGCCACTTTTAAGACAAGGGAGTACGTCCCAACCTACGTTGTCTTGAGCTCCGGTCAGACTAGCAGACCCGTCCCACCGCTTCTCCGCCAAAAATAAATTTTGTTCCGCCGCCGCTTTAACACTAGGGAGTACGTCCCAACCTACGTTGTCTTGAGCTCCGGTCTGCCTAGGGAACCCGTCCCACCGCTTCTCCGCCGAAAGTCAATTTCGTTCCGCCGCCGCTTTTAAGACTAGGCAGCATGTCCCAACCTACGTTGCCTTGAGCTACGGTCAAACTAGTGGACCCATCCCACCGCTTCTCCGCCAAAAAAACATTTCGTTCTGCCACCGCTATAAGACTAGGGAGTACGTCCCAACCTACGTTGTCTTAAGCAACCACCCGAATGGGCGAGCCCGCTTTATCAGTCGATTTTATTTTATTGTTATTTATTTTAAGTCAAGATTATATTTGTAAAGTATATGAAATACCATGTTAGCATATAGTTAAGCATTACGATTAGTGTAAATATATGAAACACGCTGTTATAAATAACATTAGGAGAAATTATAATAAAAATTATCTGGAGTTCCGAACTTTTTACACACCGAGTATTATTGCTTTCTACGGTTATACCCTGGACCCCGCTGACCTACCTCAGCTGGAAACAAAAAAACATCACATTATATGAAACTTTTGTCTTAACTGAACATACTGTAATATTTTCTCGGGTTCGTTAATGAAACCTATTTACTTTATTTAAAGCGTCCACTTATTTATTTCACAAAATAAAACACTTTACTTTTCTTACTACAAACCAAAACGTTTTATTATTCACCACTGAAATTAATTCACCAACTTTACTTTTCACTTTTATTAAAACCAACTTTAATCATTCACGATTAAAAACAAACTGTGTCGCTGTCGGTCAAACATGTACATTTTATACATGTTTGACAGACTCTGGAAAGTAGTAGAAGGTTCTGGTCTCTGCTTCCAGAGCTTTCCGAAGGGGAAATTTCCCAATAATTTCCCTTCCAAAAGCTTTTATTTAACAGCTGGTATATCTGCTATAATCCGGCAGATGGCGCTTCTTTCGTTTGAGAGTCGCTGTAATTAAAGCTAATAAGGGTATGTTTGCACTGTATCCGTTAGTTTGCTTTTCGAAGTCTTTATAGTTCCAATATGGAAAGCCATTACAATACACAAAATTATGAAATTAATTTTAAAGAAAAATTTAAAGAAATTATTTTGGATTCTGGCAACAAAAACACAAAACTTCGGCAGAGCAAGTTGCAGATGCTTATTTGCATACCGTAAAAGTATTGAAAATATATATCAGCTAAAATTTATAAATATTCAAAACACAGTTTTTTGAGAGGACGTTTTTCTGGGTCATTCTTAAATCTAGTACCAATTTATCTAAATTTTAACCATTGCGCTAGAGATTTTGAAACTTTAAAATCTTTCTTCGATGAATTTGATTCAAACAATTTCATTCTGTTGGGTGATCTTAACGTCAGAACGGGAACGAAAGGATCGATTGATGTACAGATAAATTCACCTACTATTAGCGATGTGCGATACTCAAAAGATACTGTTATCGACAGTAATTGCAACAAGTTTAACGAGTTTTTGGAAGACATTGGCGCTTTTATTCTGAACGGGCGAGGTTTCAGCGACAAAATCGGTGAGTACACGTCATGGGCGCCCACAGGATTTTTGCTAGGGGGGGGCAGAAGTAAAATGTACCTACCTTTAAAAAATTGAAATTCTAAATAAGTCATTGTTGCAAAAAATTGAATGGCATATAATTAACAGGCACCCGTTAGATATATAAAAATATTATTTATTTATCGAAATATTTTTTTTTTTAAACCTTAACTGCAGTAGTGGGTTCAATGGACCTATACTCAACCTTTAAACGAGTGTAAAAAGCGCCGCGGTTACCTCAGCCACCTCCAACTTCTTAGTATCTTCATATAATAAGCCGAAGTGAGTGCAGAGTGACGGACGCGTTCGGCTCGCTGCTCCCATAGGTCAGTTTCAGCATACGCGTGGTTTCGTGATATATTTGTTCCTGTTACTAATTTAAGCCTAGTTTATACTTCCGTGTGAAGTGTAGTTTTCATATATAAAAAATTACTTTTTATCCTAGGCGTGAAAGACTGTCAAAAACTAAACGCAATTATTTTGGTGACAAGGAGGAACAAATTTGTGTCGAAACAAATGCAACTCGATTGGCTTTTGGAAACCAAACATTATGACGAAGATTATTTTTTTGAAAACTTTTTGATTCATTAATTTTATTGATGTTTCATTTCAAATTTTATTTCACTTCGCGTTGAAGTATGAACCAGGCTTTAGTTTTTGAGTTCTAATTCAAATGTGTGAAATGAAAAATTAAATTAGTCATTCATCGAATTGAGACGATATGATGGAGCAATAGCTAAGTGCTAAAAATTCCAACGACCGACGATGACGAAAATAGCGTAAATTAAAATTTTAATTAAATGGCAAGTGCAAAAAGTATGACTTGCTCTGCGCCAGTGTGTTTTGTATGCTATTAATTTCACGCAATTTGACCAATGTCAGAATTTATTACAGAAAACATTTTAAGTTTCATTCTAAAGAAGATGTCTTATAGCCTAGGAAAAATGTTTCTTAAGATTTTAGTTTGTTTACTATTTTACTTATACAGGGTGTCCTGTAAATAATGGATAACCTTGCAACTGGTTATAGCAGGCCTTATGACCTTTCCAGAAAAAAATATAAAAAAAATATTGTCCTAGTGGTTACTATGTTATGATGTTTTTTCCAAAAGTTGTTAACAAGTACTACTTTCCTCAAATACGTGAACGCTACGACCATGGATGATCAATTTTTGCTATTTTTTTTTATTTTTGTAATATTATAGAATGATTGTTGTAATAGATAGATGATAAAATTTAATAGTAGTTATTGCATTTTTTTTTTATTTTTATTTTTTTAAATATTCTTTTCAGTACACAAATTTATTTAAAAAAAAGTTTGACCACCTCTTATAAATTAAAATTGTATGAGAATATGTATGGCCAATTACTTAAAAAAGTTTTCTATTTAATGCACTTTCCAAAATGGTATAACACAAGCTTGTGTATTAGCAAAATAACCAAGAAAATTTGTCAATCATCTATTAAAGCAGCTTTTAATATTTTCGCAAAATGTCTATTAAAACGTTAAAATAACCTCCCAATGTGGGTTGGACAAAGATTTTCTCTTTTGATGTGTAAGGGGGTTAAGTACAAGTATAAAACTCGATTTTAGGTGTTGAAAGCCTCACAATTTGGCCACCATATTGAAAAATGAGTTCTGAAAAGCTTTCCGTGGAAACTTAAATTTAATAAGACTTAGAAAAAAAACTTTGGTACACATTTGTAGCAAATGCAGTTCTCTTCAATTTCGCTCATTTAAAAGAATACCGTCATATCTCAAAATTTGCTGTTTTGAGATAAATGCGATTGAAAGTTTCGTTTTTGTGAAAAATATATGAAAAAACGACTGTAGTGCAACAAACAAAACGTTCGTATGGCAAATGGAGATGAGATATCGATGTAATTTGTTCACAAAAGTAAAGATAAAAAGATTAAGCATACAATGTTATACTCAGTTCAAAACTGTCAATTTTTGAGTTATGACGGTATTCTATTAAATGAGCGTTATGTTAATGCACTTTTTACCCTAAAGTTATAAATAATAATAATAAAGTTATAAATCAAAAACATATGCATTTTTTCAATGTCTAAATTTTGATTATAACTTTTTTATTTATAACTTTAGGGTAAAAAGTGCATTAACATAAATTGAAGAGAATTGAATTTGCTACAAATTTGTACCAAAGTTTTGTTTAAATATCGACTCCGTAAGATCGACTTTTAAAATCTCGACAAAAATTATCGACTGGTTAAAAGACCGACAGATCAAAATATAGACACAAATTTGACCGACTTTTTAAAATGTTGATTTTCAAAATGTCGGCAGTGATCGAGATTTAATGAATCGAGATTTCAACAGTCGACATTTTGAAAGTCGAAATTTTGGTCAGATCATAGTTTAGGGAATGATGTTTTCAAGCGTGCGCTTGAAAAATACGGACAAGACGATATTTTTCTCGACTTTTATCCGGGCAGTCGACTTTATATCATGATGTCATGATTTCAAACTGTTTACATTTCAATAAATCGGTAAAAACAAAGTCGGTAATTCAACTTACAGAAAAGTCGATAAAAGTCGACATTTGTTTTTGTCGGTCATTTGTACGTAACCCGACAAAAAATTATAAAATAGACTTACAAAATAAGACCTTGTATGAAATATTGGATTTATTCTTTTTCTCGCAGGAGAACTTGTAGTCTTCTTGCTGCTTCCCTACAAAATCTCTCTAGCACACTTTTTTCAAATACCTAATGCTCTTACGGCTTGAGTAGATAACCGATAACATACTAATTTCATGAGAGGCAGAAAAACATTTATTTGTTGGATATTCGATTTATTGAGTGACAAAAATTGAATTGCATTAGTGGTAGGTTGGTAGGATACCTACAATTTTCTTTTCTTATTCTAAAAATTGAACCAGATCGTAGTACTGGGCATTAAAATAAAATGAATGTAAAGAACAAAAGTAAAGACTTGACATTCTTGGGGGGGGCAAATGCCCCCTCTGACCCCCCCTGCGGGCGCCCATGGTACACGTTTGTGTCAACGAGAAGATCATCGGTTGTAGACGATTGGTAATTTTTCGGTCATATGCCCGTAGTTTTGGATATAAAAGGACTAGAAGATACGCCACGATACCCTGGAACAACTCTACTTCCAAGACTTAAATGGTCAGACAATAGCGCGTTGAGTATACCGACAAAATTACTCAAGCAACTGCTGAGAAAATACTATCAAATGCAACAATTGAGACACGATGCCTTGCTCTAAAAGATTATATTTATATAGCCTACGGGAATCCTGCTTCTTTCAATTTTAAGTTCGAGCGTATGAAACCATGGTTTGATATGGATTGTCATCTAAGTAGGAAAAAATCATTTAAACTACTCCAAATTTGTAGGAGATACAACCTGGATGCTAGTAGGAAGAATTATTGTGAAGCAAAAAAAGCTATAAGGTCTTATGCAAAAGCAAACAACGTTTATACTATCAACGCATTTCAAGTCAACTTTTCGTCGTCAACTCTGCAAAAGACTGGTGGAAAATTGCAAATGAAATACGTGGTAGCCCTTCAAATAGTGGAACTCAAATCGCAGCTTCTGAGTTTATGTTGCACTTTGAAAGAGTTCTCAACTCGGATACTTCACCGAATAATGTATTCATTGAAAGAATTTCGTCAGTTTCCATCACGTTACTCGATAGTCCAATTGACCTGCAGGATCTTAAAATATAGCTATAAATACGGCAAAAGAAAATAAAGCTCTAGGTATAGATGGCATACCTTATGAATTTCATAAGAATGCAAGCGATTGTTTTATTGGAGAGTTACACGCTTTTTTCAACGAAATTTTTGAGACCGAAACAATACCATTCTCTTTCAAAAATCAATCATCTTTCCGCTTTTTTAAAAGTGCGATGCCAGTGTTGTATCCAACTAACGTGGACTTTCGTTTTTGGATACCCTATATACAAGTTATTTACCACTGTACTTTTAAACCACTTTACCACCTGGATTGATAACAATAATATCCTCAATGAATACCAAACTGCTTATCGAACCGGCTATAGCAATATTGATCAGATCTACAACCTTTCTTGTATAATATAACTCCATTTAAGCCAGAAAATGAAGCTATATGCTTGGTTTGTAGATCTTAAAGCCGCGTTCGACAACATAAATAGGCAAGCTCTAATTCATAAGCTGGTGACTTTGGGTATATCAGCTAAGATGATAGGTGCATCCAATTTTTTCGGCACGAGCAAGGGTGTTAAACAAAGGTGCGTTTTAATGCCTTACTATTCGTTTTGTTTTTAAATGACCTGCACTCTGAACTTCCAATTGAACTATACTTGGATGGGCTAGAGATAAACGTTCTTATGTATGACGATGACATCGTGCTTTTGGCTGATAGTCCCGCCGCACTGCAAACCATCATCGATTAGTTCAGAATCTACTGCGAGAAATGGAACCTTGAAGTAAGCCTCGAGAAATCTGAACTTGTTATTTTTAGGAATGGTGGTCGAAGAGCTGCAATGATTTAAATGATCAATTTTATTACAAATATGAAAATTCTTTCTTGTAGCGAGTCATATAATCTGTAAATTGTGTACAAAATTTTTTGACAAAATTTGTTGCTTAAAAGTTGTAGGGGAAAAACCCATATTTTGAACTTTTCACCTTTTTGAAGTACTAATATCTTCTAACTGATCACTCCTATGAAAAATGTTGAACAGTTTTTTCGTAGACAATATAATAACACATAAAGCAGGTATAAATTTATCTTTGACAACTTCGTCACCTGAGAGTAAAAAGCAAAAAAACAGATTTTTTAACTTTTGACGAAGTTTTTAATACAGTGATATCTTTGGAACTATCACTCGTAGAAAAAAAAATGTATATTTTCTTGTAGAAAATTCTATAGTGAAAAAACTTTGTTTGAAGTTGTTTTCGATATCAATCACCGTTCATGTGTTACCGGCAAATATATACATTTTCGTCAAATAACGTTTTTTTTTTTAAATGGCGCTATCTCCTAAACGATCAGTCGGAGAAAAAAAGTGCGTTAACATTTCTTATAGAAAATTATATGATCTACAAGATTTGTATGAAGTACTTTCTGATAGCATTTACCGTTTAAAAGTTATAAGCGAAAAACCAATTTGTTTGACAATTGACCGTAATAACTTCTAACGTGCACACGATTTATCAATGGACTTTTGGGTGAGTATTCCTGACACCAAAATAAAGATTATTGCATTTAAAATCCTTCACTTGGATTTATTCCGCAGTGAAAGTAAATTTTGCCTGGGCTTTGTATCGATGGAGTAAAAAGGAGAAGATTTAACACCGAACTTTACGGACTTTACAGCAACGTGACGGTGACAGTGTCAGATTTAAGGTTTAGGTAGGGCAGCCGGGGCTGAAGCCCTGGGCCTCCACAATGGATGGAATTTCAAATTCCGACGAGTACATGCCGCAAAAAAAAAAAAAACAGATGATAACCAAATGCAAGTCTTAAGAACAAAAAAGGGTTACGGAGAGGCTGTGATTAATAACAATTTCCTTCAATTAACTCCTGCTTTTATCTCTTATTTTTTGAGTGCATGTACCTACGTAACTGGACAATTCTTAATACTTAGTTTAGTTTAGTTTAGTTTAGTTTAGTATATTTCATCAATCAGATACAAATTATCTTACAGACTACGAAAATTGACAATAATGGGTTTAATATAATATTAAATATGTACCTACATAAAATAAATTAACATTAATGATTTATTAAAAAGTATAATAATAATTTGTTTTTCAAAGAATATCTACTATAGTGGAAGTTAAAATCAAGTACTTCAGAAATACGATTAATTTCCCTGACACAGCGAGTTATGGGCTCATTAAGTGCGTAGTTCACCCTGTGTTCATCTTCACGAAAAAGGAAGCGTTCTCTTAGCTGGCGAGATGGCGCATACAAGTTAATTAGAGACAATAAAAATGGGCAATTAATATGATTAGACAAAATATCACTAACAAACATAACTGAGAAAACTTTACGACGATTTTCAAGAGACTGAATACCAATTAGCTGACATCTAGTATTATAAGTGGGCATTTCAATGTTCCAGCCAAGCTTCCAGATGACAAACCTCGTGAACTTTTTTTGAATACTTTCTATTCTTTTGGAGTGAGTGTTATAGTATGGATTCCATATAATGCAACAGTATTCCAAAATAGATCTTAGCTTGAAGCTTCTCTACTTTTACTCATTTCCATGTGCACTATTCTTAACCCCCATAGCCCTATTTTGTGTTTCTGCTAATGTTTCCTATTGCTCGATTTTCAACTCAACGACTAATTATTTTCTTATTGGTTATGGGCTTTTTCAGGTGCAGCTTTTCTTAAGTCTTTTTCTAAAACTGATTATCAGAATCAAGAGTAAGCAGATTTTTGTGGTCTCAAAAATGACATTGATCTTTGGCCTGACAGCGTAAAAAATGAAATGATGAAAAAGGTTCCAAAGAACTTCTCAATTGCGATGCAGTATCGCGAAAAAGTTTCAACTTTCCTCGGAAATGTTCAAAGAATTTGTTTACACGCCACAATAAAAATCAAGAGACCTTCAATTCTGGATTAGCTCTTCTCCAACTAAGCGGAAAATATATTAAACATCAAACTCAGTGAGAAGGCATGCAGCTGATCGTCTACGAATATGAATTTCAAAGACTCATTCAAAATCAGTGATGAGTTTAATGTAACAGGAAAAAGTCACAGAACGCATCGATCAAAGAGCTATCGAGGCAAAAGGCACACAAAATTCTCAGAATTATAGTTCGTACCTACTTACTATCAAATTCACTGCTGAATGCAGATTAGCCTTTTGACGTGACAGTGAAATAAGGCGCCAGTTATAGCTATCATTGAAACTCATCATTGAAATTTTTACTGATTGATTCTGAGACGATTAAAAGGCGAAATCAGTGAATAAATTGATGCCAAAACAGAGCTCCTGTCTTAAATATTTTTTCTAGACAAACAAAAATTTTCATTTTGGCTCTGTCTTCAATATAAAATGAGTTTTAGTATTTCAAAGATAGAACTCCCTTATCATCATCATCATCAAGTCCTGTAACCCCGGTTGGGGCATAGGGCGCCAACAAATCGTTTCCATCCTTCACGGTCTGCAGATAGATATTTTAACTGTGGCCACGTCTTTCTCTGGGAGTCTGCTTCTGCTAGAACTGTTGATTTCCTTGTTGTTCTTGGTCTTCCAACCCGCCGTGCACCCTGAGGATTCCATTCAAAGGACTGCTTTGCAATTTCATCGTTTGGTTTCTTCAGTGTGTGACCAATCCATTGCCATTTACGCTTTCTTATTTCAACGTCCAGCTGCTCTTGATTTGTCCTGCGCCACAATTCCTCGTTTGATATAATTTGTGGCCAGCGAATTTTTAAAATATGGCGTAGACAACGGTTCTCAAAAGCGTGCAATTTCTTTGAGATCGTAGTCGTGACTTTCCAGGTTTCGCAAGCATATAACAGCACGGATTTGACATTGGATTCGAAGAATCTCAACTTTGTGCGCAAGGAGATTTGACAGGATTTCCAAATTTGGGAGAGAGAACCGAAGGCTGCGCGAGCTTTATTTATTCTACTTTGAACGTCCAGATCAGTACCACCATTTGCTAAAACAATACTTCCAAGGTAGTTAAATCCTCCCTTATACCAACGATCATTGAAATATTCGGACTTTTTATGTGAAAGGATGGACATATTTGAAATTTTGTTGGCTAGGAATATTAATTAAGTCTTGAGCTTCAATCCAACGGCTGAGTTGGCTGGGACACGTGGACTATATGGATGCTGATGCACCTGCCCGAAGAGTCTTCCAATCTACCCCTGAAAGTCCATGCAGAAAAGGAAGACCCCACCTTAAGTGGCGCACACATGTGGAGAATGATCTCAACCAGGCTTAAATTTATTTCATAACTATGTGCATAGTGTCTTATTAGTTTTCTTTTTAATATGAATCAAGTATCTATGGAACGTTTCTTGCAAAATACATATACCTACTCATTGATGTCAATTCGATTAATATAATAACCATTAAATGTAAACAATCTTATCGAAATCTCACAGGCACCACACGCTTGGAAGGACATTAAATAAAAGCATCTAAATCATATCATTCGACCTTAAAAACATAATCTGCTCATCGATTTATATAATGAGAACCCACAAGACAAAAGCTATACAGCTAGCATATTAAAAACCAACTTCTGTAACGGGATGAATGGGAAAAAGTAATTTAAAGGAGCTAAAGGATTCAGGAGTCAGTTATAAATGTATTTATTTCCAATACAATAGATCTGACTTCATAAAAATTACTTCCACAACAGTTGTGCCATACGCCAAGCTTGTATATGTGTATACGCTTGCACATATGATACAGGAAAACCAAAGGAAGGTCACAAGCCTTAGGGGTTTTCTTTTTTTAAGAAATAGCTTGTTAAGGCTAAAAAGGATTACTTTTTTTTAAATGACACAATTTTTAAAATTTACAATAAAAAATCAATAATATTCGTAAGACCCTTTTTTAAGAATAATATACAAAAAAAAAAACCGGACCTTAGCACCTTTTTCCCGTGAGGATAATATTATAAATACCCAACTTGAATATAGATGGCCCAAAATGCTTAAGATGATTTATGGATGCTGCGTTGCGCTGGTTTTCGGTACATCCCCATCCTTTGTGCTAATCATATTATTTACACCATCCAGGATTAAGTGGATGACTTTCTGACTCAACTCGGAGTGCGAATAGTTATGTTTTTCTTTTCGTCAGTTATAACATCCCCTAACGAGCACACAAGCAGGATCAGGAATCAGGATGTATATTGTGCACCCCTGGTGAGATGTCCGGGCATGATGCACTCCCACGGGGATATCAATGACATATGTAAAATGTTAAATTTCGAGCGGGTGCTAAGACCTTAAATAACTGTCGGCGCGTGTACGCGCTTCCGTTTGGTGTATTGTTGAACAGTGTCGGACAGTGTATTTCACACCCCTGTTAACGTGCCGTCATTTGTAAGGGCAGGCTGCGTTACACCATCCCTGCATTCCTGCGTGCAATGAGATGGACTTTTGTTGCGGTAATACTGATGATACTGACTGTTGTTGTTGTTTTTTTTTTGTGATAGAAAAAATGTTAAATCGTTTTGAATAGCTAATCGTTTATGTTTGGTTTCAGTTGAATGGGTTCAACCTGCTTTCTACTGCCTTCTATTCCGACAAGCGAAGGATATACTCTCGAGGGAGAATATTAATATTATTTTCCCTTTGATGGCCCAATGATGGGTGGTTGTGATTGCCACAATATGAGAACTTGACAGCAAAGCAGGCAATCATAAATGATTGACTTGGCAGAGCATTGTGAGTGTGTGAAGAATGTTTTCGGGGAGTTGGAAAATATTGTTTGCTTTTATTATCATAATAAAGGGAATTAATAGGATTGGAATAGGTATAGCTTAAGGATTTTCTTCCACATTTTACCAATGAAACTGAATTTAAGCTCTGAAGTCATCTATTATACTCTTAGAATTCATGACTGTTGCGGATCTACATACATTTAGTTATGCTGATTAATGAAGAGTGATGAGTTTTGATTTATAAGACACGTGTCTTAAATTCTTACTTAAAATATACAAGTGCATTCAAATAACATTTTGGAGATTTGTTTTTATACAGGATACAATTATGTGTGTAATAAATGTTGATATGCATGTATATGTGGCAATGCTATAGTGATTATAGTGCTTGACTGCTAAAAGGTGTGTCTCAGCAGTATTCTTTTTTTTTTTTCCAGAAAAACAATTTTCCAAAAAAGGTACTTTAAATTAAATAAAAAAGAAAGAAGACGCTTGACTTAGTGTATCTCGAAGCAGTGAACTATCCACAATAGTGAACACAAAAAAGTTTGATAAAAAATGTCTGACAAGCATTTAACATTGCTTGAGAACACTGAGGATGAGGAATTGTTTCTGTTTTTTATTTTAAAACTAATTGAAAGCATTTTTGAACGTTAAAATAAATGTAAGAACATTCACATCGAACAGAATGAGCATTTTGGATCAAGTTCATCAATAAAAAGCCTGTTAAAACTCCCACTCGAAAAAAGTGAACTGGCCTGGTTTTTATTACTTCACTATTTGGAGCATCTACTGAAACGGCAACAATGACATCAAAGTTCTTTACTTTATATGAAAGCCAGTACCAACCTAGTTATATATTTATATTATTATGTTTTTGAGTCAGGTCATTTCTGTCAATTGGTAACAAATCACTTTCAAAATAAATTTTTTAGAAAAAAAAAACTTACAAAATCTGATATTATTTGTTTTCAAAACTATGAAATAAGTTTTTATATATCATTGCTTTATTAAGGGGAGGTGCATCTAGACCGAGAGCCCACAGCAGATTTTGGGTGTGAGTGATTCCAAAAAAAGAAGTATAGCCGTCGAAAGCTTCATTTAAGGCTATTCAAAAAATCAAAGTCTTGCAGTTCACAACTGGGGCCTTTGCGATTAAACAATGCATTGAACAAAAAATTGAATGTAACTTCGAGGGAAATTGTGTAAGCCAAAATTGGTTTTCACCCCTCCCTAGATAAGCTCCTTTGATCACATATCACGGAATCTGAAACCATTTGGGTGTATACCTAGTTCGGTCTTCCGGACCGTTTAAAAAATTCAAAATTCTAAGTGAAAAACTGTTTTTTTTTTATACAGTCTGACAGGGCTAATTAAACACTCAAATGATCTCAGATTTCGTAATATGGGACCCGCGGAGCTTATCTAGGGAGGGGTGAAAACAAATTTCGGCTTACACGATTATCCTCGAAGTTGCATTCATATTTTTGTTTGATGCACTGTTTAATAACAAAGGCCCCAGTTGTGGACTGTAAGACTTTGATTTTTTGAATAGCCTTTAATGAAGCTTTCGACGCCTATACTTCTTTTTTTGCTATCACTCACACCCAAAATCTGCTGTGGGCTCTTAGTCTAATCTCCTTGCCCTCTTGCGTATGCCCTTTGGCCATACTTTAAAGTTAATGATTATACATTTAATATTCTTTCCCCGAGACCTATGTCATTTTGTAGATCTTGTAAAATGGTATACAATAAATTTACCTCGTGCCATGATGGTTAGTGCGTAGGACTGTCATGCCGAAGGTGTGGGCTCGATTCCCAGCCGTACCACCTAAAAACAGAAATGTTTTATCCGAGGTACTGCCTCTTGCGAGGAGCTGACAAATCCCCCAAGAGTTTACTTGTCATGAAAAAGTGCTTCTCATTTAGCCGTTCGACATCGGCAAGAAACTGTAGGTCCCCTCCATTCCTGACAAAAACACGCACACAGGAATGGTTGAGAGTTTGTAAGTCACTAGGCCCTGGTTCCCCACGAGCTGTTGCGCCACCCAATTTATTTATTTTTATAATATAATAAATTTCCCATATGGGTGATTCTCTGCCAACTGTGATTTTTTTGTAGAAAATTTTCAAAATTAAAAGTTCTTGGAAACAATTTTTGTTTTGTTTTTGTGGCTTCATTTAGTCAGAGTATCAAATCAGTAAAAGCATTTTGCTACAACTTTTAAAATACATGGAAAAATGGAATAGACGATAATGACACTCTTTTTCTTTTTTTTTAATTTTTAATTTGTTCTCCCTCTTTTTGACTTAATTTTTGTTGGGATTCCTGATTGTCTAATACGTTTTGACCTGTAGACATTTCTACTTCCCTTTTTTTCTAAAAACAATTATCTCTTTTTAATTTTTGAAGTCTGTTCTTCTCTATGGCAACCCTTTTCTCTACATACAAAATGTTAGTTGCTTTGTTGGTGTTCTATTTAAAAACTAGATTTTGTGCCAGTTTGTACGTTATTTGGAGCGATATTAATTTTATTTAATGGTAATTCACTTTAGTTTGAGTAAAATAATGGAAATAAAAAACGGTCCTTTATAGAAGTTTCGCATGTCACCTTGCCATAAGGTATTTTCTGTAAAAAAGACAGGATCGTGCAATACCGTCAACGCTGATACCAGCTATGTACAAAAAGTCAATGAGAAAATAGATGTGTTCACATTTTTTGTAAATGTTTTTTAAAAGCACAGCCTAATTAAGTTAGTTAATGGATTGTAAAGTCAACAGGGGGTTAAAGCTCCCCTTTTGTAATTTTTCGTGAATATTATGAAAACTAAGCGTATTATCGAAAACGCGTGTGCTACAAAATTAAAGAATACTAAATTTTCTACAAAAAAGTCTTATACAAATTTTCGGTAGGAGCAAGTTAGAGAAAGATACGGGGAGTAGAAATTTTAAACATTTGAAAAACAATGTTATTATAATCAATGTTTTTGTATCAATTTACCTATAGAAATAACGGAAAAAGTAAGTACTGCCTAAAGCTCGCAGCCCTGGGATGCACTGTGGGTCCGGTTGTATGGAGAGGCGGTCATAAATCTATAAAATCTGAACCAGTCAACCGATTTGAGTGAAATTTTCAGACATGGTTAAAGGTAGTAAAATGTATCTTCGGACTTAATTTCCGCCCACTGACACGCCCACTTAAAAAAAAAAGTCTTCTAAGTGTCAAAGTTGAAATAAATGATGGTTGTGTTCTTCTAGAAAGTTGTAGATAACGTGATTTGATATAATTTTGTGTACAACATTTTCTACCACGCCCCTTTTTGGGGGCGTTTTTGTAAAAAATTCTTAGAAAACGTAACGAGTTGCCGTAAAAACGTGCAAAAAAAATAATCTTGCTAAATATTGACCACGCCCACTTTTGAGGGCGTTTAGTTTATTTAGTTTAGTAGTAATAAACACAATATTAGTTTAGTTTAGTTTATTAAATAAAAAAATATTTAACAGTATTATGTGGAAAACGCCTTTTTTAATAAGCAGCAAATACAAAGTTTTATCCCACACCCATTTTCTGAGAGTATGTATCGGGAAAAATCATTGAAATTGTTCTTTTTGCAAATTAAAAAATATATTCATTTTAAAATGTTTGTTTTATTTGTTTGCTTGATTGAATTAATATTATATTTAACACTGATATTATTATATAATTTGATTTAACTTACAAAAAAAAAAACGAAAATTTAAACAAATTCATAAAAAAAAATATTTGGAAAATTAGATTTCGATTAGAAGTAGAATAATTAGATTAGATTTGTGTAGAATAGCTTTCGTCAGGATAACTTAAAAAGACAGTCTCAGATATATCAAGCCAAGAGGACTGATTTTTCGTAATTGATTTTCT
The DNA here is from genome assembly GCA_963921185.1 of Dasysyrphus tricinctus. Classification (NCBI taxonomy): domain Eukaryota; kingdom Metazoa; phylum Arthropoda; class Insecta; order Diptera; family Syrphidae; genus Dasysyrphus; species Dasysyrphus tricinctus. The sequence goes on from OY992530.1 coordinate 148,822,656, forward strand.
TCTGGCTTTATTTTTCTTCCAAAATTCTGTCAACTTCTTGCACACGAAATAAATTCGGTCATAGAGGAGATCAAATTAAATAGTATCAACACCTTGATATGGCCAACTGCATTTAATGTTTTCCAGGATTTGGTTGGCTTGCGTTGACCATGTTGTATTATTTCTTCGACATCCAAGCCATTTATCAAATCAAAAATTGCGTTTAATTATGCATTGATAACCAGCACTTACCAACGATAAAAAGATCAGTCAACACAGTTTTTTTGTTCTTTTTTTTTCAAATCTGAAAATTAACGAAATATGGTTCTTTAAACTGTTATAACTCGAAAAAAGGAAAAAACGGGAAAAAACTACTTTATTATTTGAAAAGGTAGAACACTTATCTTCATTTTAGTTCCTCATTTGAAGTGGGCACTCGAAGGCAAACCAAAAAAATCTTTTATTTACTGTAAACAAAGCTAAAAAAAAGTTACAAAAAGTGCTTCGCGCAGGGGTCCAATTACACTGACCCTTTATGTTATTAAACAATAAAATGTATGTTTTTAGAAAGTACTCACCTTCTTGTTTAATATCCATAATAATTAAATATTGCTCACACTTTCTTAACACAAGTTATCACTATCACAAGCTCTTTAATAGGAAACTGCCAGGATAAGCGAGCTGTATGTTTTATTATATGTTGACTTTGGATGGCAATAACGGAATGAAAAAAAATAATGCGTCAAAATATTTTTTTGTTTTGGTTTAGAGGGAGTTTGAAGAACCTTATTGAAAGTCTGAATTCTTGATTAAAGACATTTAATTTTTTGAATTTTGGCCTATGGAGGTACCCACTGTGGGATGGGGACTTTTAGTATATGTTATACCTTGAGGTAACCCCTACCCACATAAAATAATAACCCGGAGAGCTACATGATTTATTGCATTTATTTTTCCTTCGTTTACTGGACTTGGACTATAAGGGTATTAACAAAAGTTGATTCAGCACCTAAAATGTCACAATTTTTGTATACGCTGTACGAATCCCCCAATATATAATTTATTAAGGCCAGTTTTTGACTGCAAGATCATCCTAGCCCCAGAGTTCAACCTAAATTAAATCCTGAAACGTATTTTTCAGTCAAATTAAATCCTAAGTTAACTCAAATTTAGCTCACCTCATTAAGTGAGTTAACTCGAAGAATAAACTAAACAGATTTTTCCAACCGATGCATGACGCTTTCCGATGTAGCACCATCTCAATTTTTGACAACTGAAAGATAAAGTTAGTACCTATCTAATTTTGAATTTGAAGAAAATTGGAATACAAAATTCGTCTGTTTAATTGGAGCTTATGAATTAAATTCAAATAACAAAACTCAATAAAATGAAAAATAATTTTGGAAGCATACTAAGGAAGAACAAGGAAAACGCTTTAACAAGGACTGGACTTCGAGAGTTCGGGTCTTTATCAACGTAAATATAATAAAACAATGGTGGGAGATCATACTAGAGGTTAAATTTTAGAATAGCACACACAAAAACCAGTGCGTTTGCTAATAAAAATAACCGTTTTAATGTAGGGTCCAAATATTTAAAAAACAAGTCAAGAAAAGAGGAGTTTTAGTAATTTTCACTTCTTTTCAAAAATTAAAATTTATACAACCATCTGGTTCAGAAAATTTGACTTAAAACTTGTAAAAGCATTGAAAATTAAAATAAAAATCTAACTATTTTTCGAAAAATCAAGAAAATTTGAATACAAAATAATACCTGATGATTTTTTGTTTTAATTCCTTAATTAATTAAAAAAATTAAATTTAATTAATTAAAGTATTTTTTAAAAGAAAATTACCCCACCTGTCTAAACAGGGGAACATAGACACCCCTTCTAGTATGTTTTTTTTTGTTTCGAACCAGTCTATATGCTATAGTGATTTGGTGTATGTATCTTAAAATATCTTCTGTAAATGATTCTATCATAGTTCATTTTTACGAACTTTCAAATAATGTGCTCCTGAATAGAAAAGTAAACCTTTTCAAACGAAATAATTTCTTATTAACCTATAATAAGTAAGTTAAGGGGCATTTCACGTGAAGCGGACAACGAAAAAAAGGTCGGGTCTTGAAATTCGTTCAATTTTGGGTCACTTGTACTTCTTTTTATATATATATATAAATGCAGAAGGATTTTGAATTTTGAGGCCTGGTGCTGGAGTTATGGGCTTGTGAAGTTTCGGCAAGCCATGGGGTAGAGTTTGAAAGAAAAATGTTTATAAATTAAATGAAGGGATAGGAAAATTATTTGAGTACTAGAGTAAATGGGAAATTACATGTTCTTTTCATTAATGAAATCTAAACCGGAAATCGATTTTTTTTAAAAGTAGAAAACCGGAAGTTAACATTTCAAATCAGATTTTAAGAAACTTCGACCATTTTAATTTTTTTTGTTTAAGTCTCAAAATTTAGCTTTTACAATAAAGAAACTACATGCCAAGTTACAGAGTGGGATCTCAATTCGTTTAGAAGATACATAATTTTTAGTGCGTGGCTCTCATTCAAAAAACTGATTTTTGTATAGAAAACCGGAAATATAGGCCAGGAGACGAGTATTTTTTGTATTCAATTTTCTATTGAACTGATTTTCTTGTTGCAATATGTTCAGAGGTGTCCTCCATATGTAAATCCAAGTTGGCGGACCGGGGTGATGGGAGCGTCAGCCGCCATCTTGGAAAACACGTTTTATCAAATATGTCGTGAACCGTGCATCGGACGAATGTAATAGTAACTTTTTTCGAAAGCTTATATTTCATTCTCTTATTTACTTTTTAAATCAAGTTGTTTTAGTGAATACTTTTTGAGCAATTAAATTTTAAAGTCAATATTTGTGAAATTTTTTGTTTTAAGTTGATTTTTTTCAAAATTTTGCATGGTTTAGCACCACTTTTCTATTAAGTATTCAATGCTCTCATTAATTCTTAGTCAAATACTGAAAACCAATTGTAAAAATGCTTCTTAGTTTTTGAGAAATTAAAAAACAAAAGGTACTTTTTCTTATTTCTTGTTTGTCCATGGAAAAAAAAAGTAACATTGATAAATTGAACTTTTGTTTTTTTCAATTATTATACAATTTTTGTATACGCTGTACGAATCCCCCAATATATAATTTATTAAGGCCAGTTTTTGACTGCAAGATCATCCTAGCCCCAGAGTTCAACCTAAATTAAATCCTGAAACGTATTTTTCAGTCAAATTAAATCCTAAGTTAACTCAAATTTAGCTCACCTCATTAAGTGAGTTAACTCGAAGAATAAACTAAACAGATTTTTCCAACCGATGCATGACGCTTTCCGATGTAGCACCATCTCAATTTTTGACAACTGAAAGATAAAGTTAGTACCTATCTAATTTTGAATTTGAAGAAAAATGGAATACAAAATTCTTCTATTTAATTGGAGCTTATGAATTAAATTCAAATAACAAAACTCAATAAAATGAAAAATAATTTTGGAAGCATACTAAGGAAGAACAAGGAAAACGCTTTAACTAGGACTTTATGGACTTCGAGAGTTGGGGTCGTTATCAACGTAAATATAATGAAACAATGGTGGGAGATCATACTAGAGGTTAAATTTTAGAATAGCACACCCTAAAATCAGTGCGTTTGCTAATACAAATAACCGTTTTAATGTAGGGTCCAAATATTTTAAAAAAAGTCAAGAAAAGAGGAGTTTTAGTAATTTTCACTTTTTTCAAATATTAAAATTTATACAACCATCTGGTTCTGAAAATTTGACTTAAAACTTGTAAAAGCATTGAAAATTAAAAATAAAAATCTAACTATTTTTCGAAAAATTAAGAAAATTCGAATACAAAATAATACCTGATGATTTTTTGTTTTAATTCCTTAATTAATTAAAAAAAATTAAATGACTTAATTTAAAAACTAAGGTAACGAATTGAGTCATAGAATAAAAAAAAATTACCGCGATATATCTGGTGTTGTCGTTGTTTTTCAATATTTCTTTTTCTAATTAAAGTATTTTTTAAAAGAAAATTACCCCACCTGTCTAAACCGGGGAACATAGACACCCCTTCTAGTATGTTTTTTTTTGTTTCGAACCAGTCTATACACTCTAGTGATTTGGTGTATGTATCTTAAAATATCTTGTGTAAATGATTCTACCATAGTACATTTTCACGAATTTTCAAATAATGTGCTCCTGAATAGAAAACTAAACCTTTTCAAACGAAATAATTTCTTATTAAAATATAATATGTAAGTTAAGTAATATATGTATAAGGAATAAAAAAATCATATGCAGAACCCAGGCACAAAATTTGCATTGACCAGTGTAATAGTTTTGAGTGAGCTCTACTCCATTTTGTTGCCCAGGTAGAACAGTTGGGCTCATCGGTTAGATGCTGTTGTACCCTTCTAAGACGCAAATTTTGATCGGTGTAAGAATAAAATAAATTTTCAAAAATCCATTTTCATTCAAGAGATCATCACATGTTATGTAGCCAGTATTGAAACAAGTCATTTCGCAGAGAAAACTAGTTGTACAAACCCTTACTAGTGGGGTCGCTTAGCAAGAAAATCTGTTTTTGCCGGACAAAAGCACCAAATTTTGTTTAGGTACTAATTAGGTCCATAGCTTGAGATTTAGGGTAGGACCCATCTCGGCGGTCAGTCATCTTGGATTTTATAGCCGCCATTTTGAAATGTAGGTATATTATTAATATCTCGGCTTCTAAATCACTTAGGCTCCCAAACTTGGTGCCTAGGTATACATTTTTGGGGTCAGGGAATACAACCACATACTTTTCAAATGTTAAAGTTTGCAAATATATGAAGGGGGCATGGGGGTCATGACCCTCTTGCTCCAAGACGATCATATATAATATTTAGGGTCGGATAATATACTTATATAAACAAGTTTAAAATGTATCTGACTAAACTTATTCAAGGAGGGAAATGGGGGGTCATGACAACCCCCCCCCCCTCAGAGCCCAAGAAAAAGTATAAATAAGAAACAAACTTCATTTAAACACACAGAACTTTAAAAACTGACGTGACGGACGTACGGCTAGCCCAAATTATTTCATAACCGTAATGTTACCTTTTATGAGACCATGGTAATATTATTCGCGAACACTGTATGTTTGGTCGTATCGAGTTTTTCTGAAAGGAAAATTAATAAGTTAAATGCAAATACAAAATGCAGATTTTCATCATCTTGGACTCCATTCAACCTGAAAACAGAAATAGAAAAAATCTTAAAATATCATATGGATGATCATAAATAAAATTTAAAATTTAATTTCTTTGTCAGCTGTTTTAAACAATATCTATGTTTTGGTTAGTTGTCTAAATGCGACCATTTACGCAAGATTTTTCTAAATCCCCTATTACACGATGATTCTTTGCCTCTGACTCTTTTCGAACATAATGAAGAATAGCTGTAGTATGGTTCGTACTGTTGACACGGACGTGGTGGTAGTCCTCATTGGCAAATTCCATCACCTGATGATCTTGTGTACAAATTTGAAGATTTCTGTTGCCTTTGGTACGGGAAGATCATTTAATTATAAAGACAACGAGAAACTGGGCGTAGAAAAATCCTTAGCCTCCCCGTATTTCACAGTTTTACGGGTTGCGATACAACATCTTCATTTTTCGGACGAGGCAAGAAATCTGCGTGGGAGGCATGGAATTGTTATTATGAGGTGACACATACCTTAATATGCATAGCATTACATCCTTACACAGAGCGTGATGGTGAACATTTAAAAGGCTTGAACGCTCACGGTAATATTATATAATAAATACAGTAATTCGGACAGTGTGAATGATGTCAGCAAGGAGCTGTTTTGCCAGAAGACTAAGACAATGGAGAAACTTCCACCTACAAAAGATGCACTACTTCAACATTCAAAGTGGGTTGTATACATCAGGCAGGAGTATGGTGTACCAGTGAGCACATTCAACAGTGCGCTCCTAGTCCGGAAGGCTGGGGCTGGGCTCAGAAAGAAGAAGGTGGATCATGGGTTCCTGTATGGAACACATTACCTATAGCTTCAAAGGCATGTACTGAATTGGTGAAATGTAATTGCAAGAGTCAAAAAGGATACACTGGTAGATATGCTTGCAAAGCTGCTCGTTGAAATTGTACTGACCTTTGTAAATTTCAATGCTTGAAGACGACATAAGCAATCCATATAGATAAATGCAATTCAACATCTTTCATATGTGATTTCTATTGTATTTTATTAATATGTATGAACATGTAATAATTAAATAAATAAATTGGGTGGTGCAACAGCTCGTGGAGAGCCAGGGCCTAGTGACTTACAACTCACAACCACCCCTGTGTGCGTGTAGTTTGCAGGAATAGAGGGGACCTACTGCTTTTTGCCGAGTCCGAACGGCTAAATTAGAAGCACTTTTTCATGACAAGTATACTCTTGGAGGATTTGTCAGTTCCTCGCAAGAGGCAGTACTTCGGATAAAACATTTCCGTTTTTAGGTGGCACAGCTGGGAATCGAACCCACACCTTCGGCATGACAGTCCTACGCACTAACCATCATGCCACGAGGTACTACATGTACATGTATGTATGTAAATGAAATAATTTGGGCTAGCCGTACGTCGCGTCAGTTTTTTCACTTGTGTGTGTTTAAATGAAGTTTGTTTTAATTTATATTTTTTGTTGGGCTCTGAGGGGGGGGGGGGGTGTCATGACCCCCCATTTACCTCCTTGAATAAGTTTAGTCATTTACAATTTAAACTTGTTTATATAGGTATATTATCTGATCCTAAATATTATATATGATTGTTTTGGAGCAAGGGGGTCATGACCCCCATGCCCCCTACGTATATTTGCTAACTTTAACATTTGAAAAGTATGTGGTTGTATTCCCTGACCCCAAAAATGTATACCTAGACACCAAGTTTGGGAGCCTAAGTGATTTAGAAGCCGAGATATTAATAATATACCTGAATTTCAAAATGGCGGCTATAAAATCCAAGATGGCTGACCGCCGAGATGGGTCCTATACCCTAAATCTCAAGCTATGGACCTAAGTAGTACCTAACAAAAATTTGGTGCTTTTGTCCGGCAAAAACACATCATCTCGAAATTTGACGCTAAGCGACCCCACTATACTCAATGGGCCCTACTAATAATCAAATTTAGTGAAGACTTAAATATTTCATTGAAATGGACCATAATGAAATGGACTCTAAATAATAAACCATACATGGTATGGACCTTAATATTGAATTGAGCTTTTAACAATGAACCATAGGTGGCATGAGCTCCAAAAAAAATAATACTCCATGTATGGTTCATTATTTGGGATCCATAACATTATGGTTCAATTCACTGAAATATTTAACTCGTTGCTAAATTTGATTATTAGTAAGGCCCAATGTCTAATAAAATTCGTTAGTTTAACATACACAAATGTTACAAATTCCTTTGCGGAATCAAAGGAGAATAGGACAAAACGAACTACAAGACCAATAACGACGAGACATACATATGTCGTCGGAAAGGTATTTTTATTTACTACAATAGTTAATATGGGGGTTTACTTCAAATCACTGTGTGAAAAAAGTTATTCTCTAATTGTTACCTATGCTCCATACATTTTATCTGTGCCAAAATTCCCTTAGACAGCGAATAACTATGTCCACACAGTGATTTTTAGTAAGTTGTTATGGTAACTATTATTGTTCATAAAAATACCTTTCCAACGACATACGTCTCGTTGTTATTGGTTCCTTGACCACTTTCCATTCATTTTTGCCGATTGTCCTTTGTTTATAATAGCACGGGGGGTTTATTTTAAAATAAAGCCTGCTAATTCACCGATTAGAAATATAATTTTTAATTTTGTGATAGTTTATTCATCTCAATGTATTTGAACTCATTTAAAATTGATAACATATATTTTTGCCCCTACGTATGTCCCTGACATTGACTTCTGCGTCTATGTGTATCATCAAAGTTTAAATTCCAAGAAAAAACAGTAATAAATATCATCGCCGCTCAATTGCTCTTTTCTTATCAGTTCATTGACAAAGCTCTCTCCGATTTGTTATTTTGTAAAAAATCTGAAATTATGCAAAAATTGTATCAACAATATCAGCTGAGTTGCATTCTATTTGAAACTCTTGTGTTATCACTATTTTAAGACTCTCATACCGAACTCACAGTTTACTCGGGAAAGCACTAACAGCCGGTTGTTTTATATAATTTGTTTGTATACGGATACATCAAGAAACTAAAAATGCTTCTTCCGTCGGGTATTTTGCTACTCCTCGCTGGCTACGCAGTGTCTCTGAATTTAAGCCTCCGTCAGGAATGTGATGTTAATAGTACCAGTTGTACTCTTTCGGGTTACAACGATGATATCGACATTGTAAGTGATAGCAAAAATTACCTCAATTTTACTGAAGTTCTTTTCAAACATAGCCGTCTTCAATGGATTCCATCGGCTTTGTTTTCGAACGTGCCTAAGCTTAAGCGACTAGTGGTGTACAATTGCGGCTTGAGAAGCCTTCAACAGATAACCTTTTCAGCGGCGATTAACTTAAGATTTCTATTTTTGCCCAACAATCATTTGACAGAGTTGCCAGAGAAAATATTTATCAATCTTAGTTCGATCGAAGAAATTCGTCTCGGTGAAAATCGCATATCCCACATTCACCCCAAGGCTTTTGCGGGCCTCAAAGCAATCCGCCATTTAGATCTCAACACCAATAAAATCCACGAATTGGCGACAGTGGTTTTTGAGAACCTTACTACTTTGGAATACATTGATCTCAGTTACAACTACATTGAAACCTTTGACAGCAGTATATTCTCCAAAATACCACAACTCAAAACGGTCCTTCTGAACAACAACAACATTGTCGTCTTTGATAGTAACAGCTTAGCCAACTTGCCGCATCTAACAATGCTTGATATTTCCAACAATGCTATTAGTTCGATTAATCTCCAGTCTGTGGATACATTACGTGCTCAGAATTCACAATTGAAAGACTGTGTCATCAATGGCAGCGTTATCAGGGCACGAGTCAGCAGCAACCGACTAAAGAGCATCATCATAGGCGATAAGGGCTCAGTGAAGGAAATCGATGTACATAATAATCTTTTCGAGACGCTGTCAGATTTCGAGGGCATGATGAATTTGCAAAAGCTTGACGCTTCGAAGAATGCGATTAAGAGTTTAAACATCACCAATACATCGTTGCTGTTAGACTTGCCGAGTTTGCAATATTTGAATGTTGCTTATGGAAAGCTGCAAACACTGGCAGTGGAGAACTTTATACTTCTAGACAAATTGACTCATCTAGATTTGGCTTACAATCAATTGCAAAATTTGGACGCTAAAGTTTTCGAACCCTTAGTGGGCTTGGAGAAGTTGTATTTGGAAGAGAACCACTTGCATTTGTTCGATTATGAAGCGTTTCTTCGGACACAGGTCAATGTTAAAGAAATGAGTATATTCGGAAATGACTGGCCCCAACCGTTCTTGAAGAAAATGTCAGGTGATCTAACATTTAATAACATAAAGCTGGTAGTTCGTCTGAATCCAAATGAAGCTGGTGAATTGTTGTCGCATCAGACGACCATGCATCCACATCATACAGTTCACGCGAAAACGTTAGATCATGTAACTGATGCTGAGGCAGCTCACACGCACGGGAATAGCCGTGGTGAGGCTTTGCTTGTTGTCACCCTGTGTCTTGTTTTTGTTATTTTGATTTTGCAAATATTACGATTATTCAAAGAAGAGAATTGGCTAGATCTATTTCGACAAGGTGCAAGAAGAGATATCGCTTCAACACGACTCAATGAAGAAGAATCAGGACCATTTTAAAATTTTTGACTAATGATATAGACAATTTGTGATAATTTAAGTGATGAGATATATTAAAATGATGGGGAAAATTTAAGTTTGTTTTTTGATTATATCATTAATCTTGGGTCATATAAACAAAGAAGATTAAAAATGGTGAAGTCTCTATGTGTATCATGATCTTTTGTTTCTATTTATCTTCCTCAAATGTGACTAAACACTATACTGTTATACCGAAGAAAAAAGAATAGTTTTGAGCAGATAATAATTTACAAGAATACGAAATGTGAAGATGCATACCTAGTAGAAATCCAGCTATCCTTGGTGTGTTTGTTGCAATAAATGTGCGTGAATTAAGCACCGTCATTTTGGATTTTCAAAAAAAAATGGTTGTGCTGTTTGTGCACAACTTGTGCTGCCATGTGCCGTTTTAAAAAAAAATCGTAGTAAGGATTTGGTTTTTGGAGGGAACCCATTCTTTAAGCTTGAAGTTAGCACCGTCATTTTCGATTTTCGAAAAAAAAAAAATGCTTTATTGTGCTCAACTTGCGCTGTTTTGAGCCGTTAATATTAAAAAAATTGCAAATTTTACGAATACATTTTTTTTTTTTCATAATTAATAAAAAGTGAAAGTTGTGCTATTTTGTGCTGCCATATTCCGAAGAGATAAGATTGCAAATTTTTTAAAAATATTTACGGCACAAGGGGGAGAAGTTGAGCACAATGCAGCACATTTTTACTTGCGATATAGGTACTATAAGGCAAGTTTTGGATTTGTGCAAAATAAAATTTGAGATAACAATCAAACATGATATTACGATGATAGAGAACACCAAAAAAGTGGGTAGCACAATTCTGTCTGTCTGTCTTTCTGTCTGTTCGTCTACAGCCTAAACGGCACAATTGATTTTCTTCAAACTTGGTACATAGTGGTTTTTGGTGATTATGCCCACAGGTTTTTTTCATTTTTTTTAAGAACCAAAAATAACGGTACCTGCCATACAATTTAATTTTTAGCAATTTAATATAATTGTATTTTTTTCAAAAACGGCTCGACAACTTTTCTTAAAAAAATTCAATAAATTTATTTTAGTAAAGGCTCCCTTTGGGTGGAAAACCATTCATCAAAAATGGTTATTAAAGAACCATTTTTTAATTTTTGATTATCATCAAAACGGTACGACCGATTTCAATTATTTTTTTATACAGAAGTTTCCAAAAAATATAAATAGTTTTGTGTACAAAAATTTTGGAAATAATATTTTTTTGGATTTTTAAAAAGCCTGAGCGCAGGCATTTGAAATTCTAAGTGTCTGAATTTAACCAAATTCCCTTAGAATAATAAAATTCACAGTATCTCCATGTTGTGATTTTTATATTAGTCGGTAAGCATCGATACAAAATTGCGTCTTAGAAGGGTACGAAAGTCATCTAACTGATGAGCCCAACTTTCGTACCTGGGCGAAACGCAATTATGGAGTTGAGCTCACTTGAACTTTTAACTTGAATTATAAATTTTTTGTCACTCCACTTAAACAGAAGAAATTCTTTTCAAATTTTCTTCATATTCAATTATTTAAAAAAAAAAAATGTTAACATTTTTTTTGGAAAATCAAATATTTCGAAAACGACATGATCGATTTTTTTGAAACTCGATATTTTAGAGTTTAGACCTAAAAACAGAAATGTTTTATTCGAGGTACTGCCTCTTGCGAGGAACTGACAAATCCTCCAAGAGTATACTTGTCATGAAAAAGTGCTTCTCATTTAGCCGTTCGGACTCGGCAAAAAACTGTAGGTCCCTTCCATTCCCGCCAACAAACACGCACACAGGAATGGTTGTGAATTGTAAGTCACTAGGCCCTGGTTCCCCATGAGCTGTTGCGCCACCCCATTTATTTATTTTATTTATTTTAGAGTTTTTAGTACTTTCTAAAATATTTTCAGAAAAACTTTTACATTTATGAAAAAATACCGGTACCTTCCATACAAAAGTTGAAAAACCGTAAAGGAAAATATTTTTTTTTGCTTAAAAGGGACTCCTACGATTTTGATTAAACTTTTTTCATATACTAAAATTAGTACGATCTACTACCAAAAATTATAAAATTTTACCCTTAGCAACTATTAATAGTACCTGTCATAGAATGTATTTTTTTATTTTGAATTTTCTCATTATCGGCTGAACGGATTTTGATGATTTTTTTATATAAAAATTTCAGATAAGATTTAATAATATTGCATATCAAAATTTTCCAAACAAAAGTTTTTGGATTTTTAAAAAAAATTTCATTTTTTTTTTTGAAAATTCGATATCTCAAAAAGGGGTTGACAATTATTTTTCAAATTTTGTTTTTATATACGCATAAATATAAACTTCAGATTGGCATACCAAAATTTGTTCTTAAAAATGTTTTAAGAATTTTATATATAAACAATTATTTGTTTTTAAAACCGCTCCAACGATTTTAAATTTTTGTTCCCATAGAAGAATTAAGATGGCAATTTTTTTTTCACCTCAAACTGTTTAATGAGTTGTTTGAGCCAATTTAAATGTCGTATTTCATGCTTCTCATTTTTCTCTCATAATTTCCATGTTTTTATATACAATTTTTTTAAGCCCGCAGTGTCTTGAACATAAGAGGAAGTATTGCGACCCAGTCGTGCATTTTATTTTTCTGTTTCTCTCGGTTGTAAGAGAAGAGAAAAATAAGATTCGGGTAGAATCAAATTCGGTCGTCGTTGTTTACAACGACTTTACGCCATTGCATGAATACCCTTAAATACATTTGAGTAAGTTAAATACTTTTCTTATGATGAAGAAGCTGGTGAATTGTCAAAATATATTTAATCCTTAACCAAACAAATATTTTAATCAACAACAACTGTCTAGTTAAGAATTTAATTAAAGAGTTAAACATTCGAAAATCACCTGGCCTTGATGGCATCAATAATCGCCTATTAAAAGCATTACCCAAAAGAGGTATAACTTACCTTACATTTATGTTCAACCTTCTTATTATGCACTGTTATTTTCCAGAGCAGTGGCAAATAGCCAAAGTAATTCCAATTGGTAAGCCAAAAGAAAACCCAAATAGCTATAGGCCCAGGGCTACCTTTCTAGATTTTGAGAAAGAGCCAATAAAAAGAGCATTTAAACAAAAAAAGAGCGAACACTGCAAAGGTCCCCCAAATAAAAAACTGCCAAAATATAATTTACAATTTTTAAAACATAACAAAAAACTAAGAAAAACTGTTGTAAACAAAAATTACATATTAACTTTGTTGTCCAAATTTTGTAGCTCTTTGTTAACAATTAAATTCAAAGCTGAAAGATTCGATTGGCATGTTTGTGCTTTAAGCAAATTTGTACATTTATTTTTCATTAAAAACAATTTTGAAAAAAATATCCTGGCACACACGCTACTATGCGGGAGAATAAAAATGTGAGCTGGAAGTTGGGAAAGAGTTACTCGTCCAAATTATTTTTGCTTTTAATTCAAAAAGTTTAAGTCAATTTATAACTTATTCTGGATAGCTTATTAAATGGCAGAATTCATAACCTAGATCAAAACATAATGTCCCCATCAGACTTAATAATGAGTGGATCTAAAAATCTTAGCACAAACAATCAGCTTTATTATGAGTTTCACGTGAACAACATTCCGCCCGGAAAAATTGAAATTTCACTTTTTGCCTATTGTGAGTTTCACCCGAAAAATGAAAATTCCCCTTTTTCGTGAGTACTCATTTCGGGCGAAATGTATCGTAATTGAGATCTTAAATCATATCTTATTTTATGCAGGCGAACCAAAGATAAACTGGTGGTACTGGTGCCCTTTGTGCAAGTTTTATGTATATTTTAGGCAAAGAGACGATCTGGCGAAACTCATAATAGCTTTAAAAATTCCGGGGGAACAAACATTTTTCGGGTGAAATATTTTCCGGGCGAAACTCATAATAAGGCTGAATCTTTTATATTTGAAATTAAATCTTAACGTTTTTCATCGCAGATTGTCTGATAGTATAACAAAACATTTCCTTATAGCAACAAAATCATCATGGGAAACATTTTCTTTTTCAAACAAGCTTCTGCTACGTGGCCTATATAAATATCTTCCAAATTTTATTGAGCAAATCGTTTTCGTAGCTAATATTTTGAATTTGTTTGTATTTCAAGCATAGACTTCGATTTTTTAATGAAAATGGCGTTCAGATTTCAAAGAATTTTTAACTCAGAGGAAGAATTTCCAAGAATTTTTAATATTTATATTATGTATAGTTTTTATTAGAGGGAAATTAGAAAATTTTGAAAAAGGAAATTTAAGTAGATAGGTAGGTATATTAAGGCCATTCAATACTCTTTTGTACAAAAGTGAAAAGTGTTTTGTCTTTTTCCAATAAACTGCTCAATCCTATCTTTTATCTTAAGTTTTACAAAAGTAAAAGTAAGAGCGTTCCTAACTTTACTTTTGCAGAAAAGTGAAACACAACTACATCTAAACAAATAGTAAACAAAAATAATTCATAGGTGTAATCACTCACATCGATAATAGTTGCAGAACTAAGGTAGAACTATAATGGTCAGAAAGTCACTGAAGCTAAAGTCAAAAACTAACAAAAGCAGCTTTCCGTAGGGTCAAAAGGGGAACACGCACAATGTACTTATCATCTATCTTTTTTTGACATTCCTTTTTCACTAAATGCCATTTTTACTTACACGCTCCACTCCGCAATTATATTCGCGTCATATGCTTTTCTTGTATTTGCTTGTTTTCTTCCGACCACTTAAGTGCCCCTCCGAGCATTATAGTTCTAGCTGTAGTCTTTCCGTGTTTGAATGAATGCTCAACTCAAATCTCATATGCTTTTTCACAGGAAGGTGCCACTAGAATATATTTGTATTTTTCACTTTTACACTTTTGCACTTTTGTACAAAAGTGAAATAAATGTAGTTTGGCCTTTATTCCAAAAAAGAGTGAAAAGAGCCACGAAAATCTGAAAAAGAGCCAATTTTGGATGATTTTAGAAAAGTGGAGCCAAAGAGCCATGCATGAAAAAAATAGCCAAAGTGGCTCTTTAGAGCCATGAAGGAAGCCCTGTATAGGCCTATAAGTTTATTGAGCACCCAAAGTAAAATGTTTGAAAAAGTCTTAAAGGATCGCCTCTTGAAGCATGTCGTGGAAGCAGATATATATCTTATTGAGCAATTCGGTTTCAGAGCAGGTCACTCCACTTCTCATCAAATACTTAGGATAAAGCAGTACGTTAAAAGCAGCCTTCGATACAATATGGCACGAAGGACTAATCTACAAACTGATTCTGTTTAATTTCCCTAACTACCTTATCAACATTGTATGGAACTTTTTGAAAAATCGAAAATGTTTCGTTTCAACTGGAATCGCGAAGTCTTCCATGACCGATATTAGTTTTGGAGTTCCGCAAGGTTCTGTACTTGGCCCCATCCTTTTCAATATTTTTATTTCAGACCTTCCCCGCTTCGAAAATAGTACTGAAGTTGCCATGTTTGCAGATGCCACTGCGCTTTTTGCGTCGAGTGTTCTCCCTCAAGAAGCATTGACTTGCTTACAGAGTTTTCTAGACACTCTTATTAACTACTTTATTAAGTGGAAAATAAAAGTTAATGCTGAAAATGTCAAGCTATGTGGTTCACTCGACGCAGAAACCAAAGTTTCCTCCCGCAATCCATGCTTAAAATTAATTCCATTGATATACAATGGTCGGACCAATGCAAATATCTTGGTGTCACATTCGAAAAAAAAATTGACTTTCGAAAGACATATGTATATCAACCACAATCCACAAGATCAATCTTTTAGTTAAAATTTTAATATCCATTTATAAATAGAAAGTCTAGACTAAGTATACATAATAAAATCTTAATTTTCAAAACTGTTCTCCAACCGGTGCTTACGTATGGTTTGACTGCGCTGAGACCCACATAAAATAGCTACAAATTAGCCAAAATAAAACTCTTAAGCTTATACTTAATTTGCCGCCGTTTTATTCAGCTGAGTGGCTCCACAGTAGAGCAAATGTCAGCCCAATTAAATTTGTTCTATACAAACTATAAAAACTTCTTTGAAAGATGTTCTTACTCAGATAATGAACTTATACTTACCTAATCTTTAAATTTTGCTGCTCAGTAAAATTTGGTATATGTGCAATTTTAGTTTTTATGCATTCACCCCAATTACAGAATCCGACGAATGAGCTGCGGAGGGAATCTGACTCAATTTTGACATTTGGCTCATAGTAAATGTCACAATTGAGTCTGATTCCCTCCGCAATTCATTCATCGGATTCTGTAATCGGGGTGATTATGTAAGGGTTTTTTTCTTGTAGTGTTTTTCCTTAAATATATTTTTGTTAAAGTAATGTTAGAACTTTGTTATAAATAAATTGTTTTTTAGATGTAAAGAATAAGTTTCTGTAACTCATAAATTATGTATACTTAATCAATGTAAAATAACCTAAAATTTAAGCTGCAAATAAATTTGAACTTGAACTACACGAGTTACAAAAAAAGTGGCGCAGTCATAATTTTTGATAAGTTGTAATTATTTTGATAATATGCCGTTATGTTTCTGTAGAGCTTTATATTTTCAGTTTTTTTTTTTTTTAATGAAGGACTTATTTTAATGTTTTCTTTTAATGAAGTTCTTATTTTAATGCTAATAAACAAAAATGTATTAAAAAACGATTTCTTAAATCACCTAAGAATATTGCAAAATTTCAAGGTGTGCCACTTTTTTTGTAACTCAGTGTATATTTCATCCTCCGTCTGTCAAGCCATTAATTGCCAGAAAAATGTCAACATTTTGCAACATCTTGTAACTTGGCACAGGCGATGGCTGATACAGAATTAAAAAAGAAAATACAAATATTTTAAAAACAGGGTGTTTAAAAAATAAATTACAGCTTCGTTATATTTTTGAAGCACCCTTCTTTTGAAAATATGTTTTTCTTGTTTTAATTCTGTCACAGCCCAGCCATCATCTGTGTCAATTTAATTGAAATCGCTCAAGGAACAATAAAGTTCGAAGGATTTCGATTTCGATGCCAGCAGCACCTCTAGAAGGAAAACTAATTTTTTTTTCTTTACTTTCATAAGAAGCCACTTTTTATAACCAACCAGCAGTATATTTTCTTCATTAATTTCATTTATGGCTCAATTTATCAATTCATCTGTCAAAATAAATGATACACAAGTTTGTGTCCAACTAAAAATTACAACATTTGTCTTCATCGTGCAATCTCAACTCTAAATTATTCCATCATTATACCTACTCGATGTTCCAGTACGACGACGACTACCAAGTCCATGTTGTGCCAGTTTCAGCATCAGAATCAAAATATAAACTCGTTAGTGTGTGGCAAACTACTTAATATGCAATTATGCAAATTATTTGCCAAACGCTGAGCAAAATTACATAGGTTGAAGTTGGGCCCGATGCGTATAAGACCTCTATAAATACGCCCAACTAAAAGACGAATCAAACCATGAACAATTTCCAAGCCCGGCAGTGATGGTGGCCCATGTTATTATAAGGGATGAGCGCCCTAATCTGATGCATAGTTTAAGGCTTTGTAAACACTAGATTACTCAGTCCAGCTGGCGTTGGTTAGTCTTGACTATATACGTAGTTATGTAGAATTTACCATTTAGTGTCAAACGCTCACAAAAGCCACACACTCCTCGTCTACAGCACGAATCACGGAATGGTGGAAATATTCTTATAATTTGCATCCCAGAGTATCATACATGTATGAGCTTATACGAGCGTGTTTATATAAAAATATGTAAATAGGATGGATGGATAACTGGGAGAGTCCTGTTTGGTAGGTCGTTCTAAGGCCGATTAATTCGTATATTTCCAAGCTTTAATGTTATGCAAAAGAGTTACAGGTACAGCTTAGCTTAAACGAGATACATTTGGATGATTTGAAATTTTGGCTTCAGCTTTCAAATGAGAACTGAATAAAATGAAATACGACTTGTTCGTTGGATCTGATTTCAAGGAAATGCACTTCTGAAATTTTGTACACATATCGTTTCGTTATCCTTAAATTGATTTCATTTGCATATATGCAGTACTCGCTGTACAAATATGCATATACGAATGTTGCACGATATTAATCGTGTATAGTTAACTTTTCAAGTAAACTGTTTAATGCAGCAATTAAATTATTGATGAAGTGCAGCCAAAAACTGATTCGACGAGTAGGAGTAGGAATATTAAATGTTTCTTTTAAATAATTATGATGCTGTTCCTTAAATGCTTCTTTCTTTAACTCTTCTGACAAAATTGTTTATTTAGAGTATATGAAATTCATCATTATTTATCTAAGACAACCGTAGTACCTCGTGGCATAGTAGTTAGTGCGTTGGACTGTCATGCCGAAATGAGTGTCAAGTTAGCAAAGCAACTTTGAAAAACGGTTAGTTGGATAATTTGCCGTTAATAAGTTGTGACAATTTTGAATTTGTCATTCTATGTTTTCTATGTTTTTTGTTTTGAAAGGTGGAAAAACTTCTAAAATTTAATATTTTAGTGCTTGATAATTTGCCGTTAATTAGTTGTGAAAAAATCAATTTTGTCGTGCGATGTTTTATATGTGTTTTTGGGTTATTTGTTTTCAATGAGTGTCAAGTTAGCAAAGCATCTTTGACGAATCGAAATATGGGTAGTTGGATAATCTGCCATTAATTAGTCGTTAATTATTTGTGAAAATTTCGAATTTTTCGTTCAATGTTTTTTTGATGATCTTTTGATGATCTTGCTAAAATTTAGTGCTGTATGCACCACTTTTTTTTTATTTAGTTTTCTTCAACTTATATATTTTTTAAATGAATTTTGAATTAGACTTTGTTGACGATTTTACCACCTCCGATCTTACTCATGCAAATGGTGAAAATGTTTTTTGTGATAATTTATATTGTAATCAAAAGATTTTTCTCATCCATCAAAATGTAAGAAGCTTAAGAGAAAATTTTGCATCTCTTGTATCTCACTTGGACACTTTCGTTTGCATTCCCGATTTTATTTTTGTTTCTGAAATCTGGATATACGACTTTGAATTAAATGACTTCAGTTTACCAGGGTTTAACTTTTATGCACACACAAATGATAATTACACTGCAGGTGGAGTCGGCTGTTTTGCAAAGAAAGATTATGATTGTGTGTCAAGAAGTCTAGAAGCTTCGAGCGCTGATATTTTAAAAATTTCTTTTAAAAATAATAATGAAAATTATGTAATTTTATGTGTTTATAGATTGCACAAACATAGTTTATCGGTATTTGTTGAAGAATTTTCAAATGTTTTGGACAGTGAAAATTGTAAAAATTTAATAGTGTTAGGAGATTTTAGCATCGATATTTTAGAAGATAACTTAGCAATATCAAACTATATGAACTTGTTGGCAACACACGGGCTGGCGTCACTCATAAATGAGCCGACAAGATTTATATCGGCAAAATGTTTAGACCAGATTTATGTACGATTGTTAAACATTTCCCTCGAACTATGTGAAAAATGTGTTTTTGATTTTAAAATTACTGATCACGCTATGACTGGCCTTATTATAAGTAAAAGTGGAAGATCTAATTGTAATATAAACGATAGTTTCCCTGCACAAGCCATACGTACTAGAGTTGACTTTGGTAAGCTAAATAGTTGCTTAATGTTTGAGTTTTGGGAAGATGTGTTTTTCGAAAGTAATGCTTCTAAATCTTTCGACAATTTCATGGCAATTCTGAGCAAACATATAAATAACTGTACCTATTCCGTCAAACAAAAAAAGCCAATTAAAAGACTTAAAACCTGGATTAGTCCTGGGTTAGCAAAAAATATTAATATTAAAAACAAAATGCGACTTAAGATCTATAAACATCCAAATAATATATATTTGCAGAAAAAATACAAAAAATTGTGTTCTCAAATAAAAAAAGAAATTCCTGATTGCCGAGATAATTTCTATAGGAACCAATTGACTTTTGTTAAAGGCAATTTAAGAAGGGAATGGAGTATTGTAAATGGCATTTTGAACAAAAATAATTCCTCGAATATACCAACTAAGCTTATCATTGATAATTCTGAAATTTTCGAGAAGCATAAAATTGCGAATTGTTTTAATAATTACTTCGTTACGATTGCAAATACTCTTAAGCCACATAAAAACATAACAAATTGTAGTCATCGTTCCAAAGATGAACCATTACACAGGGAGAGTTTTTTCTTTGAGCCAATATCTGAATTGGAACTCATTAAGTGCATTAAGTCCCTAAAAAATTCTAGATCCTGTGGAGTTGACGGGATCTCAAATCAACATCTAAAAAATATTGCTTGGTTTATAGGTGAGGTCTTGGCCCATATATTCAATCTCAGCATCACTTCCGGTATTTTTCCAGCAGCTCTTAAATGTGCAGATGTTATTCCGTTGTTAAAAAATGGTAGTGCTAAACCTAATAATGTTAATAACTATAGGCCCATCTCGCTGCTCTCATCGTTAAGTAAACTTTTCCAAAGAGTTGTAAAAAGTAGAATGCTTAAGTTTTTGGATAAAAGAGATTTCTTTAGTCCGATACAGTTTGGATTTCGTATAGGCAAATCGACAGAAGATGCGCTGTTAGATTTTTGCTCATTAGTGTATTCTAATCTGGATAAGAAAAGAAATACTGCGGCCTTATTCATTGATATTACAAAAGCTTTTGATATGGTTGGCCATGCTTTATTAATGAAAAAAAATAGAATGTGCTGGTTTTCGTGGCTTTATGCTTGATTGGTTTGGTTCCTATTTAAAAAATAGATCTCAAAAAGTTAAAATAGATGAGATCAGAAGCGAACCTCTATTCAATAATATGTGTGTACCTCAAGGCTCGGTCTTAGGACCAATTTTGTTCTTAATCTACATAAATTCTTTGTTCAACTTAAAATTTAAAGGCTCTTTAACGGCTTTTGCCGATGATGTTGGGTGTGTTTACGGGTCTGACAGTCGTGTGGATCTTATCAATGATATCAATTGGGATTTAAATTTGTTACGACTATGGTTTTATGACCATAACCTCGTCTTAAGCTCTAAAACGAAAATTATCTCCTCAATCATGCCCTGATGTAAACATTTATTTTCACGCTCCTGAGTGTCCTAAACTCAAATTAATTACTTGCCCATGTATTTCATCCAGTACATTTTGTTGTGAATTTGGTTGTAGTGAAAAATGTTTCTTAGTCGAGGTGGTTGACCAAATTTAAATACTTGGGCCTAGTAATAGATTCGAAAATGTCTTTTCTCTGTCACACTGAATCCCTAAAAAAATATTTTCGATCTACCCTGAGAAACTTTTATTACCTAAGAAAAGTGTGCAAAAACGAATTTTAAGGATTATGTGTAATAAACACCGCTTACATCCTAGTTTACCCTTGTTCAAGTTTTTGAACATTCTTCCTGTTCGTCATTTATATTGTTTTAAAGTGTTAAAAATGTTTTTCTTGCGATCTGGAAATCGTAATTTTAGACTTCCTGACAATTACAACCTACGAACAAATTCTATGCACATGGTCTCGATTCCAAGATATCGCACCACAGCGTTTCGTAATTTTTATAGTGTTGCTTCTTGTCGCATTTTTGATAAATTACCTCGGTCTCTTAAGATATTCAGTTTGTCAAAAAAACATATAAATGATATAAGATATTGGCTTATGGATTTTGAACATAAAGATTTGGAATGTTTTCTTGGTGTTCAAGTGTAATTAATTTGTAAACAAAACTGTAAAATGAAAAATGTTTTATGTGCAAAATTTAACCATAATTTGGCTTGAGTTTCTAATTATTACCTTATAATCTTTTTGTTTTCTTTTGAATACTAATTGTATCTGCTTTTACATATTTTCATTCTTAAGTCAGGGTCACCCCACACATATATTGTAATTACATTGTAATCTTATTGAAATGACATTAACACTATTTTTTTCTAACAATACAAATGTCACTAATTTTATTTATTTTTGAATTGTAAATTTGGTATTTAAATTAATTGTTAATAATACAAAATAAATAAAAATAAATAATGAATGAAAAAAAAATGTTTTTTTGGGTGCTTTGCCAACTTGACACTACTCGAAAAGCGTCAAAAACTTCTTATACTTAATGTTTTATGGCTAAGTAATTTGCCATTAATTAGTTGTGAACAATTGAGTTCAATCGTGCAATTTTTTCCATGTTTTTTTTTATTCTTCGTTAGCCTCATATCAAGTTAGCAGAGCACCATCTTAAAAAAGGATTCAAACCGAATTGCTTATGGATTATGACTCAATAGCTTGCCACTTATTAATCTTCAATTAGTTGTGACAATTTTGAATTTGTCGTGAAATGTTTTCTATAGGTTTTGGGTTCATTGGTAGCTTGACATCAAGTTGGCAAAGTACTACCTGAAAATGGGGTAAAAACTGTTTATTCCGGACGGCTTATGGGTTAATAATTTATCATTAACTAGCCGTAAATTATTTGTGATAATTTTGAATTTTTCGTTCTATTTTTTTATGTTTTTTGATTTGAAAAGTAGTAAAAACTTCCAAAACTTAATACATATGTTATTCCTTGATAGTTTGCCATTAATTAGTCGTCAATAAGGCTTGTTTCACACATATACGGTTTCATTCGGTTCGGTCTGTATTCGGTTCGTTTTCGGTCGGACCTGATAAGTGTGAACCGATGAAAACGTCAGGAATAAAAACCTAATAGAAACCGAATAGCACCGAACGTCCCCTCGACACGAATCGGTTTCATTCGGTTTCAAGGGCACTCAAACTTATCGTAGCGTTCACACATATTCGGTTCTATACGGTTTTTTTTGTTTGTTTTTATTTGGAATTGACAACTAGTGCTGAAGTATGTTGATATTTTTGGAATTAAAAATTGATATTTGAATACAAACCTTATAGGAACCGTATATGTGTGAAAATAAATAAAATGCACGACTGGGTCGCACGTACATGCTCTTATGTTCAAGACACTGCGAGTTTAAGAAAATTGTATATACAAACATGGAAATTATGAGAGAAAAATGTAGAGAAGCATGAAATACGACATTTAAATTAGCTAAAACAACTCTTTTGACAGTTTGAGGTGAAAAAAAAGTATGCCATCTTAATTCATGGTGGAATATGATTGTATGGGAAAAAAAAATTTAAAATCGTTGGAGCGGTTTTTTTTTAAATTAATTTTTTATATATAAAATTCTTAAAACATTTTTAAGAACAAATTTTGGTATGCAGATTTAAACAATATATTTATGTGTACATAAAACCAAAATTTGAAAAAAAATTGTGAACCCGTTTTTGAGATATCGAATTTTCAAAAAAAAAGTTTGAAACTTTTTTTAAAAATCCAAAAACTTTTTTTTTTAAAATTTTGATATGCAATATTATTTAATATTATCTGAATTTTGTATATAAAAAATTCATTTAAATCCATTACGCTGATAACGAGAAAACTCAATATAAAAAAATACGTTCTATGACAGGTACTACTAATAGTTGCTATGTGTAAAATTTTATAATTTTTTATGGTAGATCGTACTAATTTTAGTATATGAAAAAAGTTTAATCAAAATCGTAGGAGTCGTTTTCAAGCAAAAAAATATTTTCCTTTGCGGTTTTTTCACTTTTGTATGGAAGGTACCGTTATTTTTTCATAAATGTAAAATTTTTTCTAAAAATATTTTAGAGAGTACTAAAAAAGTCTTAAGTATCGAGTTTCAAAAAAATCTAGGATGCCGTTTTCGAAATATTTGATTTTCCAAAAAAAAATTTGAAATATTTTTTAAAAATCCAAAAAATATTTTTTCAAAAATGTTGGTACACAAAACTATTTAATTTGTTTGGAAGCTTCTGTATAAAAAGAAGAATTGAAATCAGTCATATCATTTTGAAGAAAATCAAAAACTAAAAAAATGGTTCCTTGGGAGGTACCATTAATAACGATTTTTGAAAAATGGTTTTCCACCCAAAGAAAGCCTTTACTAAAATAAATTTATTGAATTTTTTTTAAGAAAAGTTGTCGAGCCGTTTTTAAGAAAAATACGATTATGTAAATTTGCCAAAAAAAAATGTATGGCAGGTACCGTTATTTTTGGTTCTAAAAAAAAATGAAAAAAACGTGTCGGCAGAATCACAAAAAACCACTATGTACCAAGTTTGAAGAAAATGGATCGAGCCGTTTAGGCTGTAGACGAACAGACAGACAGACAGACAGACAGAATTTTTCCACCCACTTTTTTCGTGTTCTCTATCATCGTAATATCATGTTTGATTGTTATCTCAAAATTTTTTTTTTGCACGAATCCAAAACTTGCCTTATAACTAGTACCTATAATCGCAAGTAAAAACTGAAACTGAAAACGAACCGAATATAGACCGAACCGAATGAAACCGTATATGTGTGAAACAAGCCTAAGTTGCGAAAAAATCAATTTTGTGATGCGATGTTTTATACGTAATTTAGGGTGATTTGTTTTCTATGAGCGTCAGGTTACAAAATCAATTTTTACTAATCGAAAAATGGGTAGGTGAATGATTTGCCATTAATAATAATTTTCCGTTAATGCTTATATTAACAAATAACCCAAAATTACGTAGAAAACATCGCATGACAAAATTAAATTGTTCACAACTAATTAACGACTAATTAATGGCAAATTATCAAGGAATAACATATTAAGTTTTGGACATTTTTTCCACTTTTCAAAAAAACATAGAAAACATAGCACGACAAATTCAAATCTGTCACGACTAATTGAAGATTAATTAGTGGCAAACTATTAAGCTATAAACATTTCAGTTTTAGCAGTTTTAATCCCTTTTAAGGTGGTGCTTTGCTAACTTGATATGAAGCCAACGAAAAATACAAAAAAACATAGAAAACATTGCACGATTGAATTCAATTTTTCACAACTATTTAATGACTAATTAACGGCAAATTATTAAGCCATAAAACATTAAGTATAAGAAGTTTTTCACGCTTTTCGAGTAGTGTCAAGTAACAAAGCACCCAAAAAAAACATAGAAACCATTAACGAAAAATTCGTGACAACTAATTAATGGCAAATTATCCACCTACCCATTTTTCGATTTTTCAAAGCTACATTGCTAACTTGACACTCATAGATAAAAATAACCCAAAAACACATAGAAAACATCGCACGACAAAATTAATTTGTTCACAACTAATTAATGACTAATTAATATTAAGCACTAAAATATTAAATTTTAGAAGTTTTTACCACTTTTCAACACAAAAAGCATAGAAAACATAGAACAAAAAATTCGAAATTGACACAACTAATTAACGACAAATTATGAACCTATCCATTTTTCGATCCGTAAGAGTTGATTTGCTAACTTGATATCAAGTTAGCAAAGCACCCAAAAAAACATTGAAAACATTGCACGATCAAATTGAATTTATCAGAATTAATTAACGACTAATTAACGGCAAATTATTAAGCCATAAACCATCAGGTATTAGAAGTTTTTACTGATTTTTACTGATAACCTGATATCAAGTGAGCAAAGCACCCAAAAAAGATAGAAAACATTGAACGACAAATTCGAAATTGTCACAACTTATTAACGACTAATTAACGGCAAATTATTCAACTTAACATTTTTCGATTCGTCAAAGAAGCTTTGCTAACTTGACACTCATCATGCCGAAGGTTTGGCTTTGATTCCCAGCCTTTCTTACTTTAAGTTATAGATGGCGCTCACAGGCCAGGGTGGGCTACGGCCTCAACCATAACCAACAAGACAAGCCCTCCAGCCAGCTCTGTCCTTAACTTGATGCTTTCAGTTACGCGCTCCAAGTTGGTTGAGGTCATTCTCCACTTGTGTTCGCCACTAAAGGTGTGATGTTTCTCTGCTGTGCAGGCCATCCGGTGTATAGGTTCGTAGATTTTTGTTTTGTTTTGTCCATTAAAAAGCTCTGCTTATGGATTTTCAAAGAATTTGTGTGGTTATTCATTGTTTAATACTCTTCAATCAAAGTTTAGTGGAAGTGCTGATCGTAATTGACTTTTTTTGGTCCTTGAGCTGACACGTGTCTATAAGGGTTGCGATCAAAATCTCGCTTATTAAAATCGGGCAAGTCGAAATACCACCGATGACGGCCACAATGACGATGACGACGACTGCACGATGGCGGTAGGGACGATTTTTTGTAGCTAAAATGAAACTCTAATTGCTATAATAGTAGGACCTTGGCGAAACAAAAGCGAAACTAAAGCGAGACAATGATAAGACGTGCACAATGACAAAAATCACGTGTCAATGTCACGGTGGCGTGACAACAGCCAGCGAGACTATTGCAAGAAATTCACGATACAGGTAGCCGTGTAAATGGGCACGGTTGGACTACAGCAAGTCAAACACAATGACCATGAGACATAAACTACGTTTGGAAATTTTAGCCAAGGTTTTAGCTTATTGTAACCTTTTTAAAAAAAATAATTTGAAAAAAAAAGAGTTTTCACGAGACTATAGCGAGACCGAAGTGAGATAATGGAAAAACATTCTAAACGCCAACGTGTAAATATCAGAATGAGACCAAAGTGAGACCATAGCGAAAAAACCACGACATACACTCAGAGAAAAAAGCAGGTATAATTAACCAATTTGTGGACAATTATACCTGATTTTCAGGTTGTTATTTTTCAACTCGGTAGATCAAGTTAACTGTTTAGCCAGATACCTGATTTTAATGTCGTGTTAAATGAACGATGTTTGCAGGTAAAATCAGCTCGACACCTTGTTAATTAACATTGCCACAAAATAGAAGTACTGTAAATTTGACCTGCAAATATAGTTAATTTAACATGACTCTATATTCAATGTCTTTTAAATTTAACATGAAAATCTGGTTAATTTCACTAGAAAAACTATAGTTATTCTAACAGGTTTCAATGTTGAATCAACCCTGTATCTAAGTCATCAATCTTTACGTCTAAGAGACGTCTCTTACGCTGCCTCGCTCAACTCTTTAAGCATTATTCTGAAAGTATATATAGAAATGTATTATATATTTATTTAAATTTAAAAATAATTTGTGATACTTACTTCAGTTTTGATCATAATTATTCATAATAGCTGTTTTGCTCAACTTGTTTGCAAACTGCAATGATTTATCTCATTCCACTAGGTAATTATACCAAAAAAAAAATACGCCAAATGCACACAGTGAATAACTCAAAGATAAAAAATAATAAAACAAACTTCCACAAAAGTTTTTATTTTCATATCATGGTCTGTTTCCCTTTCTTCAGATTGGCATCTGGAAATAGGGATGAGCGATTATTATCGATATTAGCAAAATATCGATAATAAAGATTTCGATGTTTTGCAACATCGATATTAACATCCAAAACATTGGCCTAAAAAATAAACAAAAAGTTAGTATGAAAATGATTGATTCTGCTAGTAAAATGTAGATGGAGTGACTTTCATAGTTTTTAAGGCATCCTTAGCCCTGTTTTTTAGTGCATTTTTATCGTCGCTTAGAAAAATGTAGCATGTTAATTACAACATCAAACTGGTATAATTCCGTATTGTTGTTGTATTTAACATGCTACTTTTTTCTAAGCGAAGATAAAAATGCACTAAAAAACAGGGCTTTTAACATTTGGATTTTTGAAAAAGGAAAATATCAAAGGTTCTCCCCAACCAAACTGAAAAATTCAGAACCACAACGAGACTTTCGATGTGCAAAAAGGCACAGATACACACTTTCGTGCTTTGCAATATCGATATATTCCAAAAAGCCACAAAAAACAGACATGAATTCCTTGAAATATTACTGCAAAATACATATTTAATATCGATTTTCACGAATTTATATTATCGATGGTCAGAAACACGCAGTTTACACCATGCAAGTTCTTGCGCACACCTTCCTGTGAAACAAAATTTTGAAATATCGGTTTTCAAAGAGGGCACACATTACAGCCTAACACATGAAATGCCTTGCAATATTGATTTCATTAAATTTGTTGATATTCATTTGTGCAAAATACATATTTTAACATCGATTTTCACCCATTAAAATCATTGACACCGCTTACACGCAGTCTTAGCCCACGAGCTTCTGTGCATCATAATTTTGCAAATCGATATTTAAAGTTGAAATATCTTGCTTATGACTTCTTATATTTAATTTGATAGGAACTTAAATCGATTTTAAAAAACTTAAGAAAAATTTACCCGATTTGCCATTCTAGCATAGTTGAGGTACATTAGAAATAAAGAAAGCATTTATGTATTTTAAAACTTTGACTGAAGCCAATTTTATTGTTTTGGTAGGTATGCATAGTAAATATAAATATTACCAATCGGTATCAATTTGTTTTTTATTTTTTTGCTTTAGGTACCTACATCTTCATCTTCTCTAAAATTTTGAACCTAATGTTTTTTGTTTATTCAATAGAGACGAAATTAATATTTGTAGCTCCAAAATAAAACGGCACCTGGCATTTCCATTTCGAAAAAGGCTATTTTTCCCTAAATATTAGTAGGTAGATATACAAATATTTGTGTGTATACCTAATCTGCAATTCGATTTAAAAAAAAAAAAAAAAACTACAATTAACTGTACTTAATTATTTTCGACTTACTCATTAAGAACATTTTGATGAAATTCGGTAAAGCTTTTAACAAGTAAGTGGAAATTATCATTTTATCGAGCTTATTATTACTCATCCTTCATAAGCACAACAGTAAGTTTGAGCGATTTAATCGTCCCTTTTATTTCTTGTAACATTTATTATTTTTAAATAGCTATTTATTAAGTATGGGGGTTCACATGAACCAACTGTTGTCCAACATTGCTTGACAACCATCGATGTTTGATCATTTAAACGCATAACCAACCATGTTGTCCAACTTTGTTAACTTTGTTGTATGACTTTCAAAGTATTTTGAAAACTGTTCCGATTCCATCAAGCAATGTTGTCCAACATTGTTGTTCCATGTGAACCCCCCTATTCAACACATTCAACAAACAATGCGCCAACAGACTAAAGGCAGACAGTAATAAATAACCACAAAAGCAAATTTGAAATCGAACCCAATATTATCTATCCCCTCACTTTTCCCTGTGTGGTACTTTTTGCGTTTTTTTTCCTAAATCGTTATGCCTATATTCCATATTCGGTATTCATTTTTATATTTTCTTATCTCCACATGCAAATCTGGGTAGTCTACGAGCACTTCTCCTTTTTTTGGTGTCTGTTTTCTCATCTTCTTCGTATTTTGTTTCGGCAGAGCAGCATGAACAAAGTGAAGCTTGAACACAATAATTTGGCTATACCCCTGACGTTTCGCCCTCTTTGTCTATTCGGGGTTTCACATTTTTGGAGTTCCGTTGATTTTTTCACATTGTTAGTAGGTATGCCTCCGTTTAAACATTTCTAATGTTAAAAATGGCCGGCACCAGAAATTTTAAAAGCAAAAAAACATTAGAGCATAGTATGATGCATTTTGTACTTTAGTCAAACAAAAAACTAAAACAAAAATAACTGAAAAAAACATCGATGTTAAGTAGCATCGATGTTTTCGGTTCGATTTTTATTGACATCGATGTCGATTCTTCGATTTTAAAATCGATGTTCACATCGATGTTGTTTCAATATCGCTCATCCCTATCTGGAAAATTCTTTTTTTTTATGTAATTCAGACGTCAAATTATGAAGCCGAACACCTAATTGCCATCTTCAAATGGAAGCAAAGAAACTGTTATACTTTATAAGGAATACACTATCCAGTGTATTATAGAGATCAGTGGTTTTAACACTAGTGTCATGTTTAAATGAACTGGAATTGAGCTTCTTTAAGAGTAGGCCATGTTAAACTCAAATCGTTTTACTTAAATGGTCTGTGTGTGTACGTTTCAACACTTATGTCACGTCAAAATGAACTGACAGAGCGCATTTTTAACATGAAGCCAGGTAAAATACAACATGTAACAATTTTAAAAATAACCACATTAAACGCTAATTCAACCTGACATGTGATAACACTGAAATTCATAACAAACAGTGTTAAAATAACACGACCTCGGTTAAAATTAGCACTATATTCTTGTTAAAATTTTACATTTACAAGAATTTAGTGTTAAAATAACAGGTCATCTTCTTAAATCAACCTTAATATGGTAAGAAGGTCCACCAGGTTCGTTTTACACTGAATACAAGGCTACTAAAATCAGGTAAATTTCTGAAATATCTGTAACTTTATATGGGATTGTGCACCTTGTAAATTTAACAAGGCCCAGGTTAACTATTTACCTGACGTTTTTCTCTGAGTGTATAGTAATACAATGACCACAGCACTGAAAGCCACGTTTAGACGACCACGGCAATCGATCAGTGAGTTGACACGTTCGTCGTCATCGTCATCGTTGCTTACGATTGCTTCAAAAATGCGTGCATGATAACACGTTGCCTTGCCTTAAAATAACTGAGGTGAAAGTGTTTTTTTTGGAAGGTTCATGAAACTTTGTAAAAATGTGTTATGAAGTACAGAATGTTATGAAGTCACTAGGCCCTAGTTCTCCGCGAGTTGTTGCGCCACCAAACTTATTCAAATTTATTTTTTCTTTGACATCCGAACAAATTTGGCTAGTTCATGATAATGAGAGTATAAAAATGTTGTCAATTTCAACACGATCTCATATATTTGGACTATCTGGCACCACTTTGCACCGCATTCTTCTGCCTGAAATTAAAGCTATGAGAGTTGCGTTATTGACTTTCAGCACGGACGACACGTGCGTTGCCTTATGCTATACTGTACACATCTCATGAAACTATAGCGTAATTGCGTGCAAATCAAGTGCTTACAATACCTTCAAGTTGGTAGCCGCCGGATACTGGTCTTGGCCTTATGCTATGACTTGCTAAACTTGTAAGTGTGAATGTTGATCAAGGAAAGAAATGCAACATTCTACAGACTGGAGGTTAGAGTGAAGGGCTAATGGCCAATTTGGCCTTTAGTCACTTCTAATACTAGCGTACCTGTTATTTTTTCATTTTTCATTGAAAAATTTCATTAAATCCAGTATCTTTAAATGCATAAGAAACTTTACATATACCGAAATTTGCACCCACCCCAAATCCTATCGTGAGCCCAAGCAGGGGGGTTGCAGGGGGGCAGCATGCCCCCCGATCCATACCTCACTGTTTATTTGAAAATTTTTATATTTGAAATTTAAAAATTCGCAATAAAAAGTGAGGTATGTATGGGGGGGCATGCTGCCCCCCTGCAACCCCCCCTTCTTGGGGTCACTATAGGATTTGGGGTGGGTGCGAGGTTGGTTGTATGCAAAGTTTCTTTTCCAAAAATTACAGTTTTTTTTACAAAACATTTTACGTTTGGTTTTAAGTCACAAACAAATTTGGCCTTATGTCACTTTGTAAAAGCGACATAAATCCAACTCTTAAAACTTGGCATTAAGTCGCTTTTGGAAGGTGACTTAAGGCCAAACTTTTAAATTTGGCCTTATGTCACTAGGCCTTATGTCACGGCACTTATTTGGTCCTACATGCGAAGAGGATGACTGGAGGAGAAGATTCAATCGAGAACTGTACGAGCTGTACCAAGATGTGGATGTAGTCCAAAGAGCCAAAACCCATCGACTACACTGGCTTGGCCACATCGAGCCAATGGACAACAACGCAAATCTGCGAATCGCAGCCCCAGGTTCGAGACGACCAGGAAAACCGAGCCCCTGCGGTCACAGACGCAAGAGCGCTTAGTCTCGACGACTGGAGGAAGCGTGCGAGGGACCGCAACCGATGGAAGACCGCAATTTTTCAGGCAGAGACACTTAATGGCTCGGGATTCGGGAGCCGGATAAATAAGTTAGGAAGACCTCAATTCCCCACCCAGATCGTGCGATTTAACATAATTGGATTTTTTCTTTGGGGTTAAGTCAAAGAAAAAGTCAACACCAATGCTTTACCTAAAATTCATATACTCTTAAAGGAAAACATCGGAACTGTTATTTTTGAAACACGAACACAATTACTGTGCAAAAATGTGATGCAAATTTCCATCAAAAGAGTCACCATTTATAGGCAAAGCTGAGGTGGACATTCGGCAGATATTGTATTCTATTAGTTTTAACTTTTAAACTTATCCCCATTTAGTTTTTTGAATAGTTTTAAGTAAAACCTTCCATATATACCTTTTAATTTTGAGGTGAATGAACAGGAATATAGAATTAAAGTTCATACCATTACCTATACCTAGAAAAATTCATCTTATTCATGTCAAAGAAGAAGGAAGAATCAAATGCGGTATATAAGAAGGATATGAGCAAACATAGTTAAACATTGAAAATATATTTTTGAAAAAAAGCCACCCTTATGTCAAATGCAGAGACTTATAAGTGGGCAACATAGGGGTTAGCAAAAAAGCCTTCTTGCTACTGCACACAGTCAAAAAAGTTAAATAATATTTTCTGAAAGAAAAAAAAAAACAAAAAACACCCTAAGGAGAATAATATAACGGTATTTTAAGTCTCTGATGCTAGCCACGCGCATTCTGTTTATCATTTCCTTTTTAAAAATAATTGAAATTTCCATAGAGATTTGTTCTTTTTGTGTTATCCTTTTCAGCTCCTTTCATTTCTATTCTATAAGAAGACCAAGAACTTTGTATATTATGCTTCTTTTTGTATTAAATCTATGTATGTATATCTATATGTAGCGTGCGGTCGCAAATTCCTTTATAATTTAACCCAATATAGCAAATAACAACCAAAAAGGTTCTCAAAGGATATGAAAATGAAAACAACATTTTGCTGCGCGCGATCTAAGATAAATCGAAGTAATTGAAATAATTATGCTCTCGATTAGGCTCGGTCCGTTGGACCCAAACAAGATGACATCTCTTTCACAGTTCTGACCAAAAAAAAAAACTAAAAATGACAAAGTCAACCCTTGTGCGATTATGATTGCAGACG
Source organism: Dasysyrphus tricinctus (assembly GCA_963921185.1). Lineage (NCBI taxonomy): Eukaryota > Metazoa > Arthropoda > Insecta > Diptera > Syrphidae > Dasysyrphus > Dasysyrphus tricinctus. The sequence continues at coordinate 148,855,544 of OY992530.1, forward strand.
ATTTCCAACAACACTCAATGCTGATAAATAATCTATATATATGGAATCCGTTTAGACTCACGTTGCTAGATATGAATCCAAAAAGTACACAAAAAAAAGTTTCAGTGCGTACAGCAAACCTATAGCGGTTTCTTTTTTTTAATAATTCAATCAGAGATAAAAGATTAAAGTCCACATCCACATCAGAAGCCGACCGACGGAAACAAGATGGTTACCGATAGTGTGATGTTTTGAGCTTTATCTGCAGATGTCTTTGAATCTTGAATGTCTGGCCTTCTGGCCCTCCGGAGGTTTTCTGTTTGTTTTAGATAGCCATCGGAACAATTTCGAAGTTTGTCTGTGGTTAGGATTTACTCTGCTATTAGCACTCACTTTTAAATAATTGACTGCTTGACTTAATTTGATGATTTAATTATATTTATTGTGTTGTTGGTTTTAAGATTGTGGTGTATTTAATAACAAATAAATCAATAAATAATTACATTTCTATTAATAATATCTTTAAACATTTATCTTTATTAATTTCACTTGAGGAATATAAATTAGAAAAAGTGACTTTGGAGCTGTGGTATTGATAGCTAGAATTAAGTTTTGAAATATTTTTCTTTATTAATTTTTTGGTTATAACGGGTGATTTTTTAGCTGGTTTGGTTTTGGCAACACTGGTTTTGACAGCTGACGTGTGTTTAGTACCTTGTGTCACTGTCAAACAGCTTCAGTTTGGTTTGCAATTTAACCATGGATCGTCTTACAAATGAACAACGCTTGCAAATTATTGAATTTTACTATCAAAATTCGTGCTCGGTTCGAATCGCTTTTTTATCGAAAAATTGTGTTCAGCGATGAGGCTCATTTTTGGTTGAATGGGTACGTAAATAAGCATAATTGCCGCATTTGGAGTGAAGATCAGCCAGAAGCATTGCAACAGCTACCAATGCATCCCGAAAAAGCCACTGTTTGGTGCGGTTTATGGGCCGGCGGCATTATTGGGCCATATTTCTTCAAAGATGATGCGAATCGCAGCGTTACTGTCAATGGTGAACGCTACCGAGCGATGATAACAAACTTTTTTTTGCCCGAAATGGAAGTTCTTGACTTGCATGATATGTGGTTTCAACAAGACGGTGCCACATGCCACACAGCACGCGAAACAATGGCGCAATTGCGAGGCGAGTTTGGTGAACAGTTAATTTCACGTTTCGGGCCGGTCAATTGGCCGCCTAGATCGTGCGATTTGACACCATTAGATTATTTTTTGTGGGGGTATGTCAAGGCTAATGTCTATAGGGACAAGCCCGCTTCGATTGACGCACTGGAAGCCAACATCCATGCATTCATTCGTGAGATACCGGCCGATATGTGTGAAAGAGTATGCCAAAATTGGACTCAGCGGATGGGCTACCTGAGACGCAGCCGCGGTCAACATTTGCATGAAATTATCCTTAAACATTAAATTGCAAGGTTCAAACTATCGATTCAAATAAATATTTCATTCATTTTTTCGAATTTTTTGTGTTTTTTTTTTTTTTAAAGTTCTAAACCTCTTAAAAAATCACCCGTAACTTATAGGTACCTTAGAGCCATTTCACACATAGCCGACAACCGGGTACCAGGTACCGGCTAACCGGTCGTTGGGGTAAAGATCTTATGGAAGCATTCATATGTACCGGAACCGGTTAGCCGGGGCTATCCGGTTCCAAAATCAGCAATGGATACAGAAAATCAAATTGCGCTTTCACACATGTCCGGTAGCCGGTTAGACGTTTTATTGATTTTATGCGCTGTGGAGTGGATTATGTACATCAGCTGATATGTGTATACCTACATAAAGATATAGAGATATAATACAAATTTTGTATTATATTAACACCTGCATATATATGTAGGGATGAATTAAGAAGGGAATTTTAGAAATGCCAACATTTGGTAAGATAAATAAGGGCAAATGTAGGGTAAAGTTAAATTTAAAAAGATTTTATAGAATTTTTAATTTTAAGAATAGTGAGGTAAGTAACAGTATATCAGGTCTCAAAATAACCGTTATCAAGATATCAACGTTGAAGATTTCAAAGTGGTGCAATCACAAAGCTGTAAGTCCAACACGAGAGCTGGAATTAAATACTATTTTAATCAAATACATTTTGCTTTTTTTACAATGCTCCGGGCCCAATCAAACGTTTATAACTTTTGATTTTTTTTTTTCAGATTTCCCATGTAAAAGTTGATAAAGTTTTTTTTCATGAATCTAACAGTTGTCTTAATGACAGTATTTTAAAATATTAATCTTAAAGATCCATGCATATCTTATTGAGTAATTTATTTATAAATGAGCCTATGTCGACCCGTTTTTTTAATTAAAATTATTTTTTTGTTTGCAAAAATCATTTAAAATAAAATAAACGACTGGGTCGCACGTACTTGCTTTTATTTTTCAGGCATTGTGGGTTAGGGAAAATTGTATATAAAAACATGAAAATTATGAGAGAAAAATGTAGAGAAGCATGAAATACCAGAGCTGTAAAATTTCAAGTACCAGTACCAGTACCAGTACCGGTACTTGTACTTGTACTTCAGTATTCGGGTACTGGTACATGAAAAAGGACAAGTACCAGTATTTTTGAAGTATTTGGGTGCAAGTACCAAGTACCAGGTACTTAAGTACCAAAGTACTTGAGAAGTACTTTCAAGTACCTGAGCAGTACTTTCAAGTACTTTCAAGAACTCTCAAGTACTTTCAAGTACTTTCAAGTACAATGGTTTACTGGATCAGTTTTTTGATTGAAACTACCTAATTTAAGTGTTTTTTTATAATTTTAAGGATAGGAATGTAATTATTATTTGACGAATTCGGGAAAAAAAGAAATATGTATTAGTCTTATTGTCTCATTTAGTCTTCATTAATTATTTTTGAATAATTTGTTTAGAAAAGTTGAGCTAGCTTTTAACAAAACTAATTTTTGAAAATGTTGGTAGCATGACACCTCGGAGAATCGACCAAACCAGCGAAAGAGAACAGCCTTTCCACACTGAAGAAGTCAGTGGCGTATTCAAATTAAGTGTTTTTTAAAGATGGAATATTTTTTGTGCGTTCGTACGTTTTCCTTCAATTTTTTTTGTTCACCATAGCTCAAGAACGAATAAAGATATCGACTTCGGATGAATTTTATTTTGTAGATACTAGTGTTGGCACATGCAGAAAGGACTTTCAAACAAATTCAATAAGCAGTTTTAAGAAAACCAATGACCATAGCAATTTTAAAAAAACCTCGTTAAATTTCATTAGTCTTCTTCTATCTCGAGAACAAAATGATGCTATCGACTTCGGGTTAATTTTATTCTACGCATTTTGAAGTACCTATTAATGAATTGGTAAATATATAAACACAGATCAATTTAGAGTTTTGTTTTTTAATAAAAGAAATTGCGGAAATTTTTTGAAAAAAGTTTTTCGGCTCGAATATCTTGAGAACAAACAATGATAATGGCTTCCGTGTAATTTTGTTCCATAAACTTGTTTATAGTTAAGAAACAGTAAAATTTGTAAAAATATTAAATAAACAACTTTTTTTAAAGCGAGAAAAACTACAAGAAACTTTACCAAAATTTGTTGAATCGTTCTTCGTCTCAGATATTTTGAGAACAAAAAATGATGTGGGCATTGGTATCATTTTATTCTACACACTTGTTCAAAATTGATAAGAGTTGTGTAAAAAGTACCAAACATTTTTTTTAAGAAAAAGGCTACAAACATATTATTCAACAGTGTTTTTGTCTCTAATAAAGACAAGCCAATCTTTGGTCTTCAATTGATTGCATATTAAGAGTGTTCCGAACTGAACAAAACCAGTAATGCGATAACTTTTTGTTTGCATAAAGACCGTTTTTTCACTTTCATCAGATACTTTGGTTTATAAAACTTTGTATTTAATAATTGAGTTTGTGACTAACTGACAACTTTTAGGCATGTTATTGTACTAAGAAAACAATTTTGTAAAATTAACTGATTTTTACTTCAAAAAGTGCTTTTTAAAAATTTAAAATTTCAATATCAAATTATTCAGTTATGATTATATAATTAATGTGTTATCGTCTAGATTTATATTATTAAAAATTAGAAAAAAAGAGTAAATTATAACAAGGCGAAAATAAAATGCAACCACTTGGTTTTAAATGAAAATGTTTAATGTAATAGTTTAAGTCATATGACTTAATGTACAAATATGCAATCGTAAATTCGTTTCATCAATTTCATGGCACTTGTGTGTATGACATTTATTACATGTAGCTCAATTGTGGAATGTATTTTATATATAAGGGTACGCTTAGATATATAGAATAAACTTCCTTGTTTCTTTGTAGTTTGTAAATTTTGCTTCTTGTGCTTTCGTACATAATGAAAATCGTGAAAATAAATTGAATTTATATGCACTAAAAAAAAATCTCAAAAAAATACCGTTAGGTATAAAAAATTGACTGTCAAAAATGCATTTTTTCAAAATTTACAAATATTTTTATTTTCTATAATTAGAATTTTTATAAAGTACAAAACTAAAAATTTTCTTCAATATTGTCCTAATAAAAATATGGAATTTTATGTTACTAAACATTGTTTTGCAAAAAAACTGGAGCACAAACTTAAATATTATTCCAATGATGCCCTAGAAAACAAGTTTATCTATCCATACACACCTAAATCGTTTTGATCGGACAAGTACTCGCTTCACAATCTTTTCATGAAATTACCATTTCAGTCCGGAACACTCTTAAACACCTGAAAACGTCGAATATTGAGAATTTGTAATTAATTTATTAAAAACAACATTGGACTCTAGCTTCCGAGGGTACCAATTGGAAGTTACCAGTGTGGGTCATACCCAACCTCTTTTTAAAATGAAATAATAGCACCGAACGCACTATATTCCCTTTAACAGGTAGGTTTGTGTGGAACAACATTGTCAACACAGTCATGCTTGGTGGAAACAGAACAAGTTTTTAAAATCGATTGAAAACAATAGAATATACAACATACATAGGTTGTTTACAGTTTAAATGATCAAATATCGATGGTTATCAACCTGTTTGGACAACATGTCCCATATTAATCCCCTTTTTCTACCTTGCACATGGAATAAAAAGAATGCATTCCAAATGTTCCAATGTTAACAAAAAAAAAAACGAACGGCACTTTTTCTCATTATTTTTTTAAGATTTTTCTAATTTTTCAGACTCTAAGAAAGATTTTTAAATCTGTTTGCGATACTGAACTAAAAATTGATAATGAAATTAAATTGTATATGGGTCAATATTTCAAAATATTAATATTTCAGTCTCCTTCATTTTTGGACCGAAGTACAAAATTTTATTATAAGTTTGTTAATTGGATGGCTTGAAACAAACGGGTTCTAATATTCGCTCTAGAAAAAATAAAGTTAAAAAAAATATCATACCCACTATCTCCATTTAAACACCCAAAATGTCATTCCCCTGACGTGTCCCCAGGCCTACTTACCACACTGTCTGAATTTTAGCAACGAAACTAAAAACGATTTAAAAAATCTAATGATGCAGTCTTTTTAATAATATATGCATCCTAACTAAAAAATAGTTAAATTATTTTTAGTTGCTTTATTTTTTTTAAACAGGAGCTATAAGGTAAGTGTCCCCCATAAATTGATCATTTCTATCCCACCAATGGAAATTAAAAAAAAAAATATATATATGCTCAAAATAGAAAACTGATTTTTTTGTTGTTTAGCGCTACAGAATTGCTCTTTATGAAAATTGAAGTAAGGGTTTCAAAAAAACTTTGTTGTCTTTTTTATTTCAAGTTAAGGCAATGATTTTGTTTTTCGTCAAGCGAAATTGTCATTCCTCTAACGCGTGTTTTTACTAAACCCAGTGGTATAAAAATTAAAAAGTTTTACTCGTCTGTGTCTTTCACAAGGGCCTACGTGAAACATAATATAAAACATCTACTTTTCTAATAACCTCCATTTAATTCTCATAAAACACCCTTCGGAGTCATTCCCCTAACATAATTTTTTGTGTCATTCCCCTGACTTTCAAGTTTTCATTATAATGATTGATTGCGTTTTGGTAACTCTAGAAGAATCAATAATATTACATTTAAACATATTTACAGTATTTTTAGTAGTTTTAAATTTTTTCACATTTTCTCGGTCAAAATATCATACAAAAATACGATTATTACTATAAAATGTTTAGTCTCGCAAAATCCTTGAATCATGAGAGCAAGTTCGTGCAACATAGTCGTGGATGCTATTTTTCATGTTAGTATTTGTTCTCTTTTTTCTTTAAACTCCTGAAACCATTCGCAAAATTAAATATCCATCTAATCAACGGAGTAAATATAAATTTTTGTCATTCCCCTGATACAAGTATCATTCCCCTGACTTAAAAAACCGTTAGATTTGATCAAATGTTATGATTCCTTGTTTTAAAGTGGTTATTATAGATTTATTAAGAGACATAATTGTTCGTCTACCAAAATAGGTTCTTTTGAGCGAGGGTCCACTTTGTAGTGAAAAATATTAATGTTTTGAAATATTCACCCATATATACAGAAATAGCACTTAGATAAGTAGATAGATAGATAAGTATTTTATTATTTTTCAGTTTGTATACAAAATTATTCGAATTCTTAAAAATTAAGACATGGCTTAATGCCGTCTGCCCGAGCTTGACAAAGTTTACAATAAATATGTTATGATTAAAATGATTCTTCAATTATTGATCTTCTATATTTAAGTGCTTTTTGACAGTAACCATGCAATTTAATCCAATCGGCGCCATTCAAGATAGTTCTCATTTCCGTTTCCTCCAAAACTCGCTTTCCATAAAACTGGATTCTGAACTCATTCAAAATTGGACATCTACCCAGAAAATGATATATGTTCTCCCTCTCTTGTAGATTACACAAGGAGCAGATTATTGGCAGATCTTCACGATGTGGAATGTAGTTTAAGTTCAATATTTCCCCTCTAGCTTTGAAAATCGTTGATATTATTTCCGTAGAATACAATTCGTTGAAATAATTTTGTTCGCATAGCTCATGGTTCAAGTTGGCATATATTTCTCGGTGGGCAGAACTTTTACAAACTTCAATACTCTCCGCGTGCATTTTTTCATCGATTGCCGAAAGTAAATGGAAGAGCTGTTCCTTCCAGTTAGTGCTGTTTTCAATATTCAAGTTAAGATTGAGTCCACAGAAATCAGAGAGATTTTTCCATTCTTCGAAAAACAATGTTTTAGTTTTTAGAATATACATTAATATGCGCTTTGTTAATCTATGGTCGTCTAAAGACATGGTTCTCAAAATGTAGTTGATGTGCAGTTTGAATGTTTCTATAAATAAGGGCGATAGACCAGTCTCAACAAACAGCATGTTGTTTGGTGTAGATTGTGGAAGCTTAAATACTCTCTTTAAAAAGAATCGGAGCAGTTTCTCCACTGTATCGTATTGTTTATAGCCCCACACCTGGGCACCGTACAGCATGATCGACTTGGAAACTGCCTGAAATATCTGGTATTTGATTTTAATTGCTATTTGACTGTCTTCCAAACAGTTTTTCCACGCTGCGCTTATCGCCGATTTAGCTGCTATTAGTTTTTTCTTTAAGCGTTGCTCCATATTCATATTACAGCTTAAATTGACTCCCAAATATTTGTAAGATTTGACTGTTTCCAACTCCTGTCCATCGAAAAACCATTTTTCATTTCTTGCATACCTTCCTCCACCTCTTCGAAATACCATTGTCTTGGATTTAGATACATTGACATTCAACCTCCACTCCTGGCAGTACCTTTGTAGCTGATTGATCATTTTTTGTAAATTCTCCGGTGAGTCTGCAAACAGGACCAAATCATCTGCATACAACAAAACTTTTAAGTGAATACCATCGATTCTTATTCCTCCACATAGATATTCGGTGATGTCATCTATAAACATGATGAATGCTTGGGGGCTAAAATTGCGCCCCTGTTTGACACCAGTCACTGTTTCAAAGAAGTCTCCTAACTGCGTGCCGTCCCAAACTGCTGAGGAAGTTTTTTCATACAGCTTTTCTATGAGTCTTCCAAACTTTCTAGAGAGTCCTCTGTTATATAATTTGAAAAAAAGTGCACTTCTGTCTACCGTATCGAAGGCAGCTCTCAGATCAACGAAGAATGTGTACAGTTTTTTCTTTACTCTCATAAAATCATGTGCCACAGTGGTAACGATGAAAATTTGATCCGTTGTTGAATAATTTTCTCTAAATCCCGCTTGAAATTCATTGAGAAGATTGTTTTGTGAAATCCAGCTCTGAAAACGCCTAGCCAAAATTCCCATCAGTATTTTTAAGGATGAATTTAAAAAAGCGATTCCTCGATAGTTTTCAGCTTGATTAAGGTCACCTTTTTTATGGATCGGAAAGATCACGCTCTGTTTGAAGCTGTTTGGTATATCTCCGGTGTCAAATATTCTATTAAATTCTTTCGTGAGCATGATTAGAAGCGAATCATTTGCATATTTGTAGAATTCGATTGGTATGCCATCAGTTCCAGGTGCTTTACGATCCTTGCTCTTAACCAAACAGCTCTTAACTTCTTCTTCGGAAAAGGGACTATCCAGGAGCTCGTTCTTTGTATCTGGTACTGCGTATTGGAATTTAGATAGGTTGATACAGTCATGAGGGTTCAGAATACTTTTAAAATGATTTTCCAAATCTATTCGACTGACATTAATACCAATTTTAAGCTTGTGTCCGTTTTTTCTATTGAGCAGTTTCCATAAAGTTGCAGAGTCTCTGCACTGGGATATTTCAAGAGCTAAGGAGTTCTGAAACTCTATTTTTTTCCTTTGACATGTCTGCTTGTATTCCCTCTTTTCCTGTAGATAAAGAGTTTTGTAGTTTGGCTCATCGTGTTTCCTATAGAGACCTAACAGTGCAAAGGACTTTCTTCGTTTTCTTTCACATTCATGATCAAACCATGGTTGTTTATAGGAGTTGATTTGTTTTTGTGGTAGTAAGGTTGCAGAATTCTTAATAATTTTTTCTATATCATTAATCTTTGCGTTCGTGTTCATCAATTCTATCTCTCTACTAAGATTGGTATGATATAATTCTCTATGGTTGTGATTCCACTTCAATTTTGGAAGCGTATTTAATAATGTCTCACCGCCGGTGATCTCTTGTTTGTTGAGCTCAAAGGAAGTCACAATTGGTAAGTGATCAGAGAAATTTTGAGCTTGAACTTCAAATTTCTGTATCAAGTGATTCCATTCTCCTCCGCTTAGGCTCAAGTCGATAACCGAGCTTCCTTGACCACCCACAAATGTAAATTCCCCTTTTGAATCACCTTTCGAAAGACCATTTAAAATTGTCAGACTGTACTCACTGCAAAACTCTAGTAATTTACAACCTTTCCCATCCAAAACCGTATCCTTAGAGCTGCGAATTTCTGAGAAATTATCTTCATCGCCTATAAGAGGCTGACTCTTGCCCGTTCTTGCGTTGAAATCTCCAGTGAGAAGGATATTGTTTTGTTCCTGTAGATTATATGCAATCATTTAGAATCTGTAGATCAGAACTCCATTGCGGACCCTGTGATCCATTCAGATAAACAGGAATTATGCAGTATGTAACACCTGGACTAATATTAGTTTGCATGTTGAAAAAACTGTAGCCCAATGATTGTTGAAATTCTATTTTTATGCCTTGTAAGTTTTTTCTGTAGCCATATAAACAGCCTCACTAGCACGACCTCTGGAACTGTTTCGAATGCCTGACCTCCAACATAATACATAATTATTAAAATATTGCTCGTAGTTTTTTTCTTTACCTTCTAAAAGGTGTGTTTCAAATAAACAAAATATTTCAAATTCATTTACATATTTAAAAAATTCTGAAAATAATAATTTACTATGCAAACCACTTATATTATAACTTAAAATTCTATAATTTACGTTTTTGACTAAATTTTTGCTTAACACTCTTGGGCAGACGGAAAGTTCCTACGAAAATGATATTTGAGCAGTGGGAGCACTGATCCGTGGTTGTTGATAATGGTTTATGACTTGACTACTTGAAGTTGCAGGTAGCTCTCCACTAGGTGGCGTGCCTGTCACTAAGAGTTCCTCTCTAGGCCCAGCTGTTCCACTGACATTCATATTGGTGTTGTTTACCATTTCGTTAAGCACCGAATTTCCATCAAATTTGCCGCATTTTAAGCCGTGATATAAACTCCATGTAAATGCCTTACCCTGCACCAAAAGACGATCGTCTCGAAGAAAAACTTCCATGCTCGGATTCCGCGCCTTTATTGCCTTTCTTACTTCAAGCAAATACGATCTTTTCTGCCGGATAGCTAGTGGGTAGTCACGATGAATTACAATCCCATCTTCCCTCAAAGATTTTGATGCGCGAAGAATGTTGATTGCAGGTGTTTTCTCTCTTAATCGTACTAAAAAATTGCTGCTTGCTGGGTTGGTTGATCGCATTGCAATAATGTTGTTCTCAGATAAAGGTGACGTAGTTTTGCCATGGGTGCGGCAGATCGTTTGTATTTGCGCTTTCGGGTCAACAGAATTTTGATTTTGTAAGTGAAATACAAGATTTCCCTCTGTATCGCGCATTTGGCTAGCCACCATTCTTTCCTCCTCCAGTGCAGTCACTTTTTCAGTCAAGATTTGGTTACTGGTTTGCAATGATTTAATTTCACCGTGCAGTTTTTCCAAATCAGATAGTTTGACTACTTCTTTCAATGATTGTTTAATATCTTTTAGATTTTCATCTAAAGTTTCCTGCATTATTGACCTAATCATCTCGATATCCATGTTATTTGTTGCAATTTTTTTACTTGAGGTTGCTGTAGTGGGAGAAATTTCTTGCACTTTCCTTTTGTTCATCAGTTGATTTTGACGTTTAGGGTTAAATGTTCTACTTTTTTTTTCAATCGTTAAAAAGATCTTATTGGTAAGAGAACTTACAGGGTTTTTGATACAGATCAAATGACAATTTATTTGCGCTTCGATTGGTGCACTTTTTAAATTTTTCAGATTTTTTTTTTAATATAAAAAAATGAACTTTTAGCTAGGAACAATTTGTTTACACTTTGGTTGACTAGCAAGGGTTGCCAAACTCCCCCAATAGCAAATAGCACTTAATAACGCAAATTTTTGAAAAAAATCAACTTGAAAAAAAAGTTTTATTTTTTTTTTAATTTAACTTCTCCAAAACTATTCACTTAATCAACTTGATTTAAAAAACAAACAAAGGAATGGAATATTATTAGCTATCAAAAAAGCTAAAGCACATTAGGTATTGTATGTACTTTTGTTGATTTTTAATAATTTTTATTTCATTTAAAGTCAATTTTTCAGAAATTGCCCCTCTCTGCATCAGGGGGAGAAAATATAATCTACCCTCTATACAATTTTATTCTTAGAATCCCTCAGAATAATATTTCCAAATTTGGAGACACAATATTTGTACATTGTACATATGAACATTATATCATTTTTCGGTAAACAATAATAAATTGGACTTACGATTTCTTGGCTTTTGGTAAAAAAACACATTCTTCTGATGAAATACAAAGTAAAATCTCATTATAAATTGAAGCTGAGACAAATATTACTCAATAGGCTAGAAAATACTTCAAAGTACTTGAAAGTACTTCAATGTACTTGAAAGTACTTCAAAGTACTTGAAAGTACTTCTCAAGTACTTTGGTACTTAAGTACTTGGTACTTGGTACTTGAACCAAAATACTTGAAAAAATACTGGTACTTGCCTGTTTTCAAGTACCAGTACCAGGTACTGAAGTACAAGTACCAGTACCAAATACTGGTACTTGAAAGTACTGAAGTCCTGAAATACTGAAGTACTTGACAGGTCTGTGAAATACGATATTTAAATTAGCTAAAACAACTCCTTTGGCAGCTTTAGGTTAAAAAAAAGAATGACATCTTAATTCTTGATTGAACATGATTGTATGGTTGGAGCGGTTTTATAAAAAAATAATGTTTATATACCTACATATAAACTTCTTAAAATATTTTTAAGCACAAATTTTTGAATGAAAATTTAAAGTATAGTGAAGTGAAGTGAAGATAAAAACAATTTAAAAAAATTCTCAACACGTTTTTGAGATTTCGAATTTTCAAAAAAAAAAATTAGAAACTATTTTTAAAAATTCAAAAGCTGTTTGTTTTTTAGTTTTGATACGTAATATTATTTAATCTTATTTGTACAGTTAAAATAGGATAAATAAAACAAAAAAATTAGTACCATCATGAAACTTGGTGAAAACATTTCATGTACTATGAGAATGAAAAATCAAATGAGTCTATAAAAATATTTCACATGGAAGGGTGTTTTTTTGAGGGGGAGAAGAGGGAAGTTGTGGTAAATCAAACAGAAAATTTAACTTTGGTGCAACATAAGCATATGACACATGTCTTTAAGGTAGTTTTAAATGCTGAATTAAATGACAGCAAAACCAAATCGATACGGCCTCCGTGAAAAAAGTTATTGTCATTTTTATGTAAGGATTACTATATTTTCAGTATAAAAGCAAAATATTACCAGTTGAAAATAATGGTCCGTCGTCCAATCTATTCGTCCAATTTTGACGTACGGGAATCCAGTATGGGTAAATATTAGTCCGTCGTATATGAAAAAATATCGTATGTTTGAAAGAAAATGTCTCAGAGCGTGTTTGCAGATATAACAGATTAACAGATAACATTATATCTCCAACAAAATACTTCTAGATAAATCTAGAGATAACGTAATATTAGACCTCGTGGAGAAATCACTTTTTACGATCAGTAAACATTACAGATAATGGGTGCGTTCCGGATGGTTTTATCCCAATCCTCAGTATTTTAGAACTACTTTGAAGAGTGGGTACATACCTCCAGAGGGGTTTCTATATCTGGATGCACATGGCTACCTGTCCAATTCGACAAACGTGCCTATAATATACCATCTTTACAGAAAAGAGCGACCGATAAAATAATGTTGTATGAACCTGAAAATTCGGCAAACGATAGCACAGATCTAAGATACTGCGTAAGTTCACCAGAGAGAGATACGTATAGTACTGAACGTCTTGACAGAGATAAATATTGGGTTGTAGTTGATACTTAGGTTAAGCGGTGCTGGATTTGGTTCGCAGTTTTCACTTCACTGATTTATTACCATACAGCGATGGAGTGAGTGTTGCGGACTGGATCCTGTACTGCGTTAAGTTTAGTTTCAAGTTAGGCTTAAGAATTAGTTCGTAAATCTTTTTATGCTAAGTAATTAAGCAGTATTTTTAAGAAAACAAAATAAATCGTGTTTTCAAAGGTTTTTCTTCACGTTTTCCTTACTGATAAAAAAGTATCTTTTCTGTTTAATAAATGGTTATATAAAAAAACTGCTATTGTAGACGTGATTAAAAATAATAAATGATAAACATAAGTAATGCATAATAATGTATTAATTCGTGGTCATTTACCAAAATACAAATGTTTAAGTCTACATAGTTTTTAAATTTGTTTAAGCTAAGAAAAAAAAAGACAAATAGTTTTTAACAGGCTAAGGTTTTAAGGCCAAAAATTACAGTTCGTTAAATATATTTGCAATAAAAACATTATAGACCAAGAGCTAGCGACCAATTTACTCACCTCATTTTAGCAAGGCTAAAACTTTGGTCATAGAAAGATTGAGGCCCAACAGTTATAAAAATGCCCGTCTTACACTCCGGTACCCTCCATGAGGCCTTAAGTTTAAGGCTTGAAGTTGTAAAAAAAAAGTGCCCATTCACCTCATTTTAGCAAGGCTCATCTTTTAATATATCGTTCATTGATTCAATATATACACGAAAATAACAATGTAAGACGTTTTAGCCCTCCATGACATGCTGTAAGACGCTCGTGTATATGTAAAAAAAATGACCCCATTCACCCAGCAAGGCTGGTATTTACACATAGTTAAGATGACATTTAAACAAACACACATTTCAAGTGTAAGACGTTTTTTCGGTCAATAACCCTCCGTAAGACGCTAAAAACTAAATTTCGTTTAAGTCTAGATAGCCCAGTAAAAATAGATTTTTTCAAGGAACAAATTTGTAACAGGCTGATTTTTGGTATACACGTTGTGATTGACGTTACTTGTAACCTGTCAAAAGTCCTCAAACATCCAATGCCCGCTAGTCCCGTTAGGGGGGTCAAAGGCCCCGAAAATGGGTTTTTGCTAAATATATCGAAAACGGTAAGTTTTAGAAGAAAAAATTGTTCTACAAACATGTAGCTGAGGTAATTTCCAACAAAAAACATATATACCAAATTGTTCTTAGCATTAACCGTTACAAAGTTACAGTACTTCAAAGATTCACAGTATTCCAAAAGAATGCTTTTTCTTCCACACCACCAGATTGGTCGAGCGCTTTGTGCGTTTTTTTTTTTTTTACTGTGGTATCCCCAGGAGGCCTCTTCTACAACGTTTGATTAATGAATGTGTATTTTTAAATTAATTTTTCATTAAAATAATATAAAAATCTGCATTGTATGATTTTTTACAGCCAGTTGAAGATGACATTGATTATAACCATGTGATATACATACATCATAGATGGAGGATTTGTGCTGCATCGTGTTGCTTGGAGCCGGTTTGCAATAGCTACATTAGTTATGTTCAGAAACGTTCTGGAAAAAAGTTATGGTTGTTTTCGATGGTTATAAGGATCACTGAGCAGCGTCGTCGGTGTAGATCAGCTCCATTATCGGTGGATATTTTATTTGATGCATCAATGATGGTTCCACCTTCTCAACAACAATTTCTTGTGAATGCAAACAACAAAAGAAGTTTAATTGCTATGATTTCGGAGAAATTTGAGGCAACGAATATTTCTACGAGGCTGGACGATGCCGATGTTTTGATTATCGAAACAGCTAAGGAGCAATCCAAAACGCGCACTGCTATTGTTGTTGGCGAAGATGTTGACTTGCTGGTAATACTGACAGCAAGAGCTCTTCCTGACAAGAAAATTTATTTCAAAAAACCTGGAAATGGTTTAGCTGAAACAAGGGTATATTCGGCGCAAAGCTTATTCATATACCTACCCAAAATGTCAAGTAAAAATTCTATGTTTGCATTCATTTACAAGATTCAACTTCGGCTTTATACATTAAAGCCAAACTAAAATTCTTCAAACTATTTGAAAAAAGTGAATATCTAATGAAATATGGAGAAATATTTGCCAAACCCAATAATTGTTATCATAATATTATTTCCGAAAATTGCTTAAACATACCTACTCCTTGCAATTTACAAAGCACCAGCAGAAGTGGATTCCATCGATACTCTAAGGTATTCAACATTTATCAGATTGACAATGCTAAATAAAGCTGTGCAATTATCTTCCCTTCCTCCAACTTTTGGTGCTGCTAAATAACATTTATATATACGGTATACCTTCAAGTTCAAACTTGGCTTGGGCACAAAGGTATGAAGCCAGAAGACTGGGGTTGGACATTAACAAATAATATTTTAGACTCTATAACAACTTTGCTTCAACCTTTGTACAATATTTTGCAACTGCCGTAAAAGTTGTGGTTGTCGAAAAGCATGACTACATTTCTTTCTTGATTGTGGTCAATGTCATGGACAGTCATGTACAAACTCTATCAAAATTGATGTACAAGAAAAAGAATTGAATGATGACATGGAACAAATACATTCAATGCCACAAGGAAACACGGATCACCAAATATTAAATGACGATTAAATAAATTTAGTTCAAATTTTTTTAATGAAAAATGAATTTTAATACACACCTTCATTAATCAAACGTTGTCGAAAAGGCCTCCTGGGGATACCACAGTAAAAAAAACGCACAAAGCGCTCGACCATTCTGGTGGTGTGGAAGAAAAAGCATTAATTTGGAATACTGTGAATCTTTGAAGTACTGTAACTTTGTAACGGTTAATGTTAACGGTTAATAGCTACATTTTTTCTTCTAAAACTTACCGTTTTCGATATATTTAGCAAAAACCCATTTTCGGGGCCTTTGACCCCCCTAACGGGACTAGCGGGCATTGGATGTTTGAGGACTTTTGACAGGTTACAAGTAACGTCAATCCCAACGTGTATACCAAAAATCAGCCTGTTACAAATTTGTTTCTTGAATAAATCTATTTTTACTGGGCTATCTTGACTTAAACGAAATTTAGTTTTTAGCGTCTTACGGAGGGTTATTGACCGAAAAAACGTCTTACACTTGAAATGTGTGTTTGTTTTTATGTCATCTTAACTATGTGTAAATACCAGCCTTGCTAAAATGGGGTGAATGGGGTCATTTTTTTTTACATATACACGAGCGTCTTACAGCATGTCATGGAGGGCTAAGACGTCTTACATTGTTATTTTCGTGTATATATTGAATCAATGAACGATATATTAAAAGATGAGCCTTGCTAAAATGAGGTGAATGGGCACTTTTTTTTACAACTTCAAGCCTTAAACTTAAGGCTTCATGGAGGGTACCGGAGTGTAAGACGGGCATTTTTATAACCGTCAGGCCTCAATCTTTCTATGACCAAAGTTTTAGCCTTGCTAAAATGAGGCGAGTAAATCGGTCGCTAGCTCTCCGTCTATTAATTTTATAATTCAATACCATGAATTTTGAGGAACGTGACCCCTCCCTGGGAAAAAGTCTGCATCCGCCCTTGAGTGAAGTGACGTTGACGAAGCACTGAGTTCCCGATTTATTATTTGATTCTTTTTACTAACTCAGTAGTTAACATTTTTATAGAACAAGGCGGCTTCTTTGAGCATGCCCCAAGCAACCTTAGGGCTAGGAATGGCACTGCATGTTGGTGTACGTTTCCGAGTTGTGATAGGTTAAAAAAAATAATTTTTTTTATTTTTTACAAAATAACAATTACCAACACCATTTAAAAAATTGATAAGTCTTATGCGACACATTTCGGAGTGTTCTCCATTATCAAGTGTTTGCTATTGTTTATTGAACAACACCTACACCAAACACTAGCTTGGGAACCATTTTTGTAATTTTGTCACTTGGACCCCATTTTGAACAATGGAGCCCATACTGTAGTCCTGTCAGAAAACCGATATTTTGATATTTTGAAATTGATATTTTGAAAGATAGGTGTTGAGTATACATAGGTGCCTCTACTTTGGTTAAAACTTCAATGGAACATACTTTTCAGGAACATACTTTTTTTATGTCAAAATGTGGGACTTTACTTTTAACCTCCGGACGTCAAACTTGTCTTGGAATATTAACGGTTAGTATTTTAAAAAATAAGAAGTATCAAATAGACGTACCTTTGGATAAAATGTCAGTGTTGCCTCTTTTCGGGAACATAGTACTTTTCTATGTCAAATGTTGGGACTTCCACTTTTTTGGTAGTTTTTGATATTTTGAACACGAAAAAACTGGCTACTATTTTTCCCAACATGCGTTTGGCATCTGAAGGTGTTTCCACAACATTTTACATGTTGAAAATATTAAAAATTGCTAAAAAAGTGGAGGTCCCACCCTTTTATATAAAAAAAAGTATGTTCCTGAAAAGTGGCAATACTGAAATTTTAACCGAAGAAGGTGCGTATACTCAAAACCTTTCTTTTGAAATATCAATCGTTTTTTAAGTCATGAACATTTTCCTAGTAGTTAACTTTTTTTTAAATTTACCATTTGCCACAGATTGGGCGCCATTTTTGAAAATATGGTTTACAACAATGACTCCTTAGCTAAAAAATTACATCCCTAGCATGTCAAAAATAAATTACAAATACAAAAAAAGCCGGGATTTCTGTTTCCTACTGGGCTACAGATTAGGCTCCATTTTTCAAAATGGCGTCCATGTGACATGATTACAAAAATGACTCCCAAGCTAAAAACGCACGGGACTCGGTATCCTGACCACACTTTAAAGGGCAGTGCCTCAAGCTTCACAAAAGTTTTTCAGTGGGGTATTAATTCAAAGTTGTCTTCGTCAAAAATTGAAATCGAAGTGCGATACATGGAAATGAGACGCTTATGTCAAAAATATCTGATCTGAGGTTATAATTTGGTCTTTGATATAATTGATAAATCAATATGCTCTTAACAGTGTTTTTATGTCTTTAAAAAATTAAATATTACGAAAACTATACTTTTTTATTAGAAGACTTTGATGAAATAAGACTCATTGTTATCAGTTCAAGAATCCTATTTCATCATAATTATAATTGAAAATATTCTTATTTATAGGGTTGTAGGTACATGCAACCAATCTGATGATGTCTTTCCATTCCACAAAAATATTATAAACAGGATTTTGTTTCATAAATATGAACTCGAGTACCTTATGTTATGTACATACGTACATAATGTAGCTATATTCACAATGGGTCAATAGGGTGTTAAATATGTGAGATTCAAATCGATAAATTATGTAACCACCATTCGAGGCTTATAGTGTACCTACATATAACTTTTTCAACCAAATACCTAGTCTTCCGCACTTTGTAAGTCGAATCGACCAACCAACCAACCGGTGTTGGCGATGAATGGCGTAGCACAGAGCAGAACAGCACACCGGGATCGAGACCATTCAGGGAAAGCCAGGAGCTCATAGTAGCTGCGTTTACATTTGTTAGCCTGTCTCATGCACTTCAACTTCAAATTCTCTCAGATCGTCCAAAACAAACGAATTCATCATCGCATGTGATGATGATTATAATGTTATGTAGCCCTAACGCTAACCTAACCATCAGTAACCATAGCATAGTGCCCACTTATGCTCACCGAGTTCCATTGTTTGATCCTTTCAGTTTCGATGGTGCTGAATGTTATCAGTAATCTGGTAGATTCATCTTTTTGATAGCACGCAATGATTTAAACATCGGGATGTGTAATTTTTTACGTTCGTTGGTTTGGTTCGGATGGATTCAGGATTTCCATCTTCCTTCTTGTTATGTGTTGGGTTGTTTTGCTTTTGTTTTGTTTGAGCGGTTGTTGTTTGTTAATCGTGTGAAGCTTCCTTCAGTGCTATTACTCATTGGCATTGGTTCTGGGACAGGGACACACATAAATAGGAGGCCATCATCATCGTCGTCATATACTATTCACATACGCATTGTGGTCCTTTTCATACATATTTAAAGTATTGAAAAAGACAAGCAGGCTTACACATGTGACATTGAACATCAGATTTTAACCCTCGATGATGAGGACTCTGGGACGATGCGATGGCGACATCAACGCCCGTTGTTGAGAATTGTTCCTTTCGTAGAAATATATAGAACATCTGTCGATCTTGATAACATTTTTGATTCTCTTTCCGTTGTTGGCCTTAATACAAATTTTATATGATTGTATGCCACAGGCGGTCGTCCTTTATGGTTATATGCATTTGCATTATTCGTCAAAGTTAATGCGACCAGCATATTTGATTTCTCTTCTTTTTTTTTAAGCAAATAATATGCGCAAATCTCGAAGATAAGAATCGAATAGCTTGTTTTTTTCCTACTCAGGATGCACAATGTGTCCTTGCATAATTTCCGGAAACATGTCCGGTCATATTTTCAATTATTATAGAAAATGTTGGTACCTCAAATTGACTGTTAGGTATGATTTGATTTCGATGAGGAATGAAGAAGTTCGAAGATATTTTTTATTCATGGATTTTGGGGAGAGTTTGACACCCTTTCATTTTGACATGTCTGCAATGGTAATATAATTTGTGAGATAGTGTAGAGGTAGTTTAAGTGGTCAAAACTAAGACCTCAAAATGATCTTCCTCTGAATATGCATTCACAATCTCCTTCATGTCCTTGCCTATACTTGTGCTGACTTGGTTGAAATAAAATATACGACTAGATCATACGAACTTGCTCGTGTGGTTCAAAGCTTTAGGTAACGCGGGACTGGCCCTATTGGGGCCAGTCCTACGTGCACTTCGTCTTCATTGGATTACTGTTTACTCCGAGGAAGATGAAGTCCTTTATCACCTCGAAGTTGTTGCTCTTGTCGGGTGACAGGTCTATCATTGTTTGTTGATAGCATGCATCTACTTGGTCTTGTCCGCGGTTACTTGAAGCCAACAGGTTTCACCTGTTCCTCAATGGTCGTGAAAGCCTCTCTAACAGCCTCTTTGGAGCGGCTGATGATGTCAACATTATCGGCATACCCTAGAAGTTAGAGAGATCTGTTGAAAATAAAGCCATCAGTGTTAATGCCTACCCTGCACCCTATTTTGTCCAGAACGAGATTGAAAAAAATCACATGATAGCGCATCTCTTTGCCAAAATCTATTTTTAGAATAATTTGGAGGAGCTTTTCCAAGTTCAGCCATCGCCATATACAGCTCCCTACGATGAGAAGTGGTGCAACAGTTCGGGATGGATCAAGGGCTCAACCAACAAGCTTCTTCCAGCTGGCTTAGTTTCTAGCAAGCTGTCTCCAGTTTCACACGCCTTGTTGGTTGACGTCCTCTTCCACTTGCGTGCACCACCTTTTACGGTGTCCACCTTTACTGCCAGTCCCACGGGGTTGAATTCAAGGACTTTCCGGGCCGGAGCATTGGTATCCATTTGCTCTAGGTGACCCAGCCATCTCAGTCGTTGGCTTTTCAGTTTTGTGGCTAAGTCGGTGTCGCTGTACAGACCGTTCAGTTCGTTGACATATATTCTTCTCCATTATCCATCTTTGCAGATGGGACCAAAAATTACACGGAGAATTTTTCTCTGAAAACAGCCTAACGCATTCTCATCCACCGTTAACATGCCTCTGCACCATACTTCAGGACCGGGTTGATAAGCGTCTTATACAGGGACAGTTTAGTTGCTCGAGAGAGGGCTTTACTTCTCAGTTGCCTTCTTAGCCCAAAAAAGCAGCCATTGGCAAGAGTAATTCTTCGTTTGATCTTAGCACTGGTATCGTTTGCTGAGTTTATAGCGGATCCTAGGTAGACAAAGTCTCTGGCCACCTTAAAATGGTAGATGTCTATAGTGACTTTCTATCCGAGACGTCGGTGTTGGGTATCCTTTCTTGTTGACAGCATATATTTTGTCTTGCTTTCAATCAAGGTTAAACCCATTTTCCTGGCTTCCTTCTCAATATTCCCGAAAGCACCACTGACATCGCGCTTAATTCGTCCGATAATGTCAATATCGTCTGCGTAAGCGAGTAATTGGACCAACTTTGAATGATTGTGCCTCTAGTGATGACGTGAGAGTTTTGCACTATTCTTTCAAGAACGATGTTGAAGAAGTCGCATAACGGCGCATTGTCGTGCCTAAACCTTTTTTGACATCAAAAGTATCAGTGAGGTCTTTGCCGACCTTGATGGATCAGCGCACATTCCCCATTGTCATCGCGCATATAAGTTTGAGAGGGATGCCAGAACCAGGCATTGCTCTAGTCCTTATATTATATGCTATCATACTCGTCCTTGAAATCGATGAAAAGGTGGTGGGTGTCGATTTCAAACTCCTGGGTTTTTTCCAAAACTGCCGTAGTGCGAATATTTGGTCAATGGAGGATTTTCCTAGCCTTAAGCCTATCCTATGTACCTTTCAAGTTGTTGACGAATGGCTTCAGGCGTTCACACAGTATGACATTGAAGATCTTGTACGTGATGTTAAGAATTCTTATGGCTCTGTAGTTGGTACAGTGCAGAGGATCGCTTTTCTTGAAGATCGGCAGACTATGCTGAAGTTCCATTCATCGGGCATGCTTTCCTCTGACCATATTTTGCTGATGAGCTGGTGCATACTTCCAACCAATTCATTGCCTGCCGCTTTGAATACCTCGGCCGCAAGGCCATCCGCTCCAGCAGCTTTATTGGACTTAAGTTAAGATATAGCTATCCTCACTTCGTTGAGATCTTGTGGACGGAATTGTTGGCCTTCGTCATCCAGGTTGGAATGATGAAATCAGCATGGCAGCGTAATTCGGTTCGACATAGCCGTTCAACAATTTGCAGAAATTATTTTTCCATATCTTCAGCATGAATAGATGGTAGGTAAGTGGTAAGTCTCGACTTGAAATTCATTGGTCTTTTGCGGGATTTGCCTAAGAGTGTATATTTGGTCTATGGTCGATCTGCCCGACCGGAAACCACACTGGTACTTGCCGATTATAGGGTTACAGAATGGCTTAAGACGCTCACACCATGTAGGTACGTGGGATAGGATCTTGTATGCGACGCATGTTTATCAGGGATATGCCTGGATAGCTGTTGCAGGACATAAGATCGTGGATGGGATTGTAAATAAGACATTCGAGCATGTAGCTGATAGACCAGTCATCGAATTTGCTTCTTTCCACTCAAACTTGGCTGATAAGTTGATCCATGCACCTTTTCAAAACATCCTCTCCGAGCTTGAAGAGCTCCACTGGTGAAACATCTAATCCAGCCACCTAGTGGTTTTTAGATTTTGTATAGCTAAGTATACCTCTTCTATACTGGGTGGTGGTATTGGGTCTTCATTGACTGGAGTTGGGTTCGCTTCTCGTCCTATTTCCCGCTCTATCTAATGCCCATTCAGCAGCTACTAAAAATACTGCTTGAATGCATCTACTTTTCCCAGTGCGTCGGTTACTAAGTTACTTTCGCGGTTTCGAAGAGCCTGCACTCCGGTTTTTAAACCAGTAGCCAGCTGCTTTATAAAACCTAAAAATCAGTATACAATCCACGAAAATTAGCCTTCTGCATAAATTGTTAGAGAATACGCCAAGATGCGTTGCGTGCTTGTCTATAAGAAACTGTCCGGTTATGACTCCTATCATGGAGCTAATGTGCAATCTGCTCAGAGATATCAAACACACATAGATCGCTTTAAATCCTTTACTGGACAGAATTTTTTTGTTTGCCAAGAAAGTGGTGATATTGTTCCACCTAGGGTCCGCTCTAAGGCATCTTGCTTCAGCATAAGCTTACAAGTAGCGATGAGAATACCTAGGTATATCTGCCTTACTAGGTAGAAGATCGGCCTTAAAATTAACTGGAATGTCTCTATGCACCGACACACCCAACACAGGTGAATGTTAAACTGCTGCGCAATCTCCAGCAAAAATGAACGGCAATTAAGGGCTGTTAAAGAGTTAGAAGAGACCGATTCCAGAGATTTTATAGCTGCTTAACTATTCAAGAAGATGAGGATATCTGTGGTTGATAACACGTTTTATTTCAGCCAATATAAGGCTTCTTTGATCGCCATAAGTTCCGCCTGGAATACGCTACAATGACTAAGAAGACGGAATGAGAGACTTTATTTTAGTCTTTCTGAGTGCACACCACCACCCACCTGTCATCAGTTTTCGATCCGTCAGCGTAAAAATCGATAGATTCATCTTCCAAGGAGGCCTTGTCCTCCCAGAGAACTCTAGAAGGAATGCTGACTTGAAAGCCAAACTGCAGTTTTGGGATGGTGTAATCAGTGCGAATTTGGATTGATGGAATGGCCAATGTTATTCTTGGTCAATTGTGAGGCTCGCTGTATTTGCAGCCACTTGTTTGCTGAACCTATTGAGGGGTGTCGGATGGAGCAGAACGTCTAGCGTGGCGGAATGTGATGTACGAAGTGCTCCACGAACAAGCAGAGTGTTGGACTTTGCTTAACTTGTCCCCATTTACCGCTTTATCTAGAGCAGTCCACCATACTGTCACTCCGTAAGTGAGAGTCGGTTTAAACTCCGAAGTAAATAGCCATAGTGAATGATACGAGTTTGAAGGCCCCATTTGCTCCCAACTGCTTTCTTGCATGAGAAAAGTGCCACTGTGGCCTTCTTGAGTCTTTCTTATATAAATGAGGTTTCCAGCTTAAATTATCTTATCCAAAATTAGACCCAAATTTTCTGCTTGATCAGTGATTGTTAGTGGAATACCTTTGACAGATGGAGGAACAATATGAGGGATTTTATATTTCAAAGGTTTTTAAACAGTTATAAAAACTTAAATTCATTGTTTTGTCTTGCCAGTTTATATAACAACGGAATGTAAGGTACTATACAACGGATTTTTAAATTGCCAAGAAATAAAATCTATAAGTCATTAACCAAAATATCAACACACCTACCAAAGTGTAACCTGCAACTTAAAATCATTTAATTTTATCTGATACTAGTATCAGCTTAGTTACCTGGAAAACCGTTGTCCAGTTCCACTTCATGTGATTTGCACGAACATTTCATGCTCTTTTATATCCACACGTTCCATCTGATTCGAATATATGAACTTTAAGGCAAAAAGATTGTGAAAATCTGCAAACACTGTATAGCTGTAGCTATATACTGACTTTAGCATCGCGCTTTTGCGCCCCCACTTTAACTGCAGAATAATTAATACGAATTTTCTGGACAAGAATAAGATGAAAACCCAACAACAAATGAATGTCAACCAAAAGAATAAAAGTATATCTATATAAGCCAACTTTATACCAGCATCACCACCGCAGCTAAAAGATAAAGTCCCTTTAAGAGCTATAAGATGGTTCATCTTACCAGTTTTATGGTTGCAGGAATCTTTTGGCTGTGGGCTTCTCCTTTTTTTTCAATTAACATGAAATTCTACGAATTGTTTAATTAGACAGACTGGCAAAAGGTGTCTGGTTGGGTTACAGGTTCGGTTTCTTTTGGGGCAAACGAATCGCGGGCATGAGTTCGAAGGACAACAAAACAAACAAAAAAAATAAAAATGAGAAAATGCGAACGCATTGGGGAATTCGAGAGTATAAAAAGTAACATCAGATTTCAGCCATCAGCATGCAAAATCCAAAAAATACAACAACAAAAAATTGCACAAAAAAACAAAATAACCGACTTGAGGTGTTTGTTAAGATGTACAACATTTTTGTGAAATTTAACATTAAGTTTGTGTCTTGACACATTGGCTTAAAATATTTTTGCAACCATCCTTTGTAAAAAGTAAAACTTTAACCAAAATTAAACACTTGAAGAATTTTTTAATTGAAATGTTTCGATTGGAAACATTCGATGGAGGAATGTTTGAATATGGAAATGAAACATTAGCATTATATTCCATCCGTTAAAAAACCCGAATTTAAACTTCAACTGAGAGGAGAGCAATTAAAAATAAATGATCTATATATTAATACGTAAACACTTTTCTATATCTGACTGACTTAATGGCATCCTATTTTCACAATTTTTTTTTTTTATTTGAAAGGTATAGCCAATCGCTCTGGCAGAATCTTATTTTTATATTAATATGTTGCCATTAAAACATTAATAGAGAAAGGTCGAATTTCGAGCACGGGGCGATACTAGTAAATATAATTATTCCATAAATGAAAACAATAAACTGTCATATAATGAAGACGGAGGAATGGAGTTTATGGAGCAGCTGCTATATGACAGCAATGGCCACGTTCAAACACCGAACTAAAGCGATCTGGATAGGTTTGTGTTGTTGTAATCCCTTGTTAAAACACAGCTGATGACGAAACAGCTGTTGGCAGAAAAGAGATCCCAAGCTATCCTAAAAATTTTAGGATACAAAGCTATCCTATGAGAAATGTCAACAACAGCTGACTTGCGTTCAAACACATACATGGATACAAAGCTATCCAGATAGGCTATCCATTCAAACATTGAACGCGCCCAATGACAACAACTGCGAACTGTCACATCATGCTGGAAACATAAGTGAAGGCGAGCTCAGTAGCTCAAATATAGCTAGAGCTAATGAATGCATTCAGCCCTTTTAATTGTAATGCCGTCAGCCACGTAAACAAAAAAATTAAATCTAATCTTTTTATTTATTATATAAATATTTTGGCATATAATGTAGCAGGTTTAGCAAATAAATTATTAATTAACGATTTTTTCACTTTTACAAATAGCTTTGATATATTCATGTTGTATGAAACATTTGTAGAAAACAATATGGAACGCTTTGAACATTTATTTAAAAACTACGAACTCATTTGGATACCAGCCGTTAGAACTTTCACAAAAGGCAGGGCCAGTGGAGGATGCGTGTATGGGGTAAAAAAATGTCTTATTAAGGAAAAGGGCTGCGGCTTTGTAAGGCTTTTCGAACGAGACCTTATTGAAATAAGTACCGAAAATGGAAAAATATTTGTGGTTCCAGTGTACATCAACTGGAGGATTTTACGAACCTACATAACTTTTTACTAGATTTCAATAAAGAAAATGTGATGTTTATAGGCGATTTCAATGGAAGAATTGGAGATACACATACGCTGAACGTGGAGCCAAAGATTAAGATGCTACCTGAGTCAATAGCCGAACTGAGAGCCGCAACAGACAAAGTAATCGATGGGAACGGGAAAATTTTTTTAGAAATGTGTGAAACCCTGGGACTGGTCTTACTTAATGGTCGGTCTAAAAGTGATAAAGAAGGGCACCTGACTTTTTTGAGGGATACTGCTTGCTCAACGATTGATTATTGCCTCACTAAAGGAATGTGCCTCCAATCTGTTCAAGACTTCGAAGTGAAGGAGTTAATTCACTCAGATCACCAACCAATAACAGTAACGTTAAAGTAAGACACTCAAAAGGGAACCCTTACTGACACAAAAAGGTGCTTGCTTCCAAAACTGCAATGGAGAGAAGAGAACGTGGAAAGGTTCTCATCAAATCTAAATCACCAGCTCAACCTGATTGAACACAGCAGCATCGAAACAGTTAGAGGAATAGACATTCTCACAACCTGCATCTCTGAAGCTGCTAAACCTCTGCAATTAAGGAGAAAAGTAAAAGGAAAGCAACCTTGGTACGACTGGGAATTTGAAATAGACAGAAAAAAATCATTCGCTTTTCTGCGCATACCTACTAAGAAAAGAAGATTCCATCTACGCAAAACAAATGTACCTTAAGTCAAACAAAATATTCAAACTAACCTGCATGAAGAAAAAGAAAGCTCATGTGCAAGAACTAGCTTCGATGCTCTGTAGTGCAAGGGACAGTAGGTCATTTTGGAAGATTGCTAAAAGTCTGAATGGCCTGACTATGGAACGTGGCATAAAAGTTGAAGATCCGGCTTTAGCTGAATACTTTGAAAAACTACTGAATGCGACACTAACCAGAGATAATATACAGTTCGCAATGCCCTTTCTTGAAGTTGAAGCTCTCGATCGGCCCATTACTCATTTGGATATAATTAGAGTTGTAAATTGCTGCAGTCCAAACAAAGCCCCAGGTGAAGACCGCATTCCCTATGAATTTTTCAAAAATGCGACATCTCCATTCATCATCCAACTCACAAAAGCTTTCAATTTTATCTTCAATACTGGCGAAATACCATCAAGTTTTAAGAAAAATATAATTTTTCCAATCCTTAAGAAAGGTGACCCAAAGGATCCAAGTAATTATAGAGGAATCTCCTTTCTCAATGCTGTCACAAAAATATTTACGGGTGTTATTTTGGAAAGGCTCACTGAATGGGTGCAACAAAATAATTTACTGAGTGAATACCAAGCTTGGTTCCGCAAAGAATACTCTACGGTTGATAACATCTTCTCCCTCACGAGCATCGCACGAGCATACTTGGATAGTGGAAAAAAGCTGTACACATTCTTTGTGGACTTCAAGGCTGCGTTCGATGCTATAAATAGGAAAGCTTTATTCTACAAACTCAGCAATCTAGGTCTGTCAACGAAAATGCTTAGAGTACTGCACTAATTCCACGATGGAAATCTGACTGCGGTTTGGGATGGAAATATTTTATCTGAATGGTTTCAAACGGAAACAGGAGTAAAGCAGGGTTGTCTTCTCAGCCCTCTATTATTTTCTTTATTTTCGGATGACCTTGGAGAATTCTTGCAAGGAGGAATAACATTTGCTGGAGTGAAGATAAAACTTCTGCCTTACGCAGACGATAATGTTATACTGGCAGACAATCCAAACGGGATGCAATTGATGATAAATAAGCTGACCAAATATTGTACTTTGTGGAATCTTCAACTCAACACCGGTAAATCAAAAATCATGGTTTTTCGAAAGGGGTCGGGAAGATACGCGAGAAATGAGAAATGGACCTGGCAAAACGAAGAACTGGAGAAAGTCAGAGAATATAAATACCTAGGTGTCCTCATTACGCCTCAGCTCTCATTTAAGAAACACCTAGGCTTCAAGTCAAATTGGTAGAAGCCAAACGCGCAATAAATTGCAGCTGGAGTGGAGTCCTCAGCAAAAACTGTGTTGATACGAGCGCTAAGTATAAAGGTATTTGAAACAGTATGAGATCAATTATGTGTTATGCAGCACAAGTTTGGGGTATATACCAATTTGAAGAAGTGGAGAAGCTGCTTAGATACTTCCTCAAACGTATATTTAGGCTGCCATATAACACCCCAAATTACATGCTGCACCTTGAGACTGGTCTACCGCCATTACACTTGTACACAATAAGACTTCACTTTTCATACATCCGGAAAGTTATGATGCAACCTACCTATCGCCTCAAATACATAATCGCCAAACACCTCCAAAACAGAAATACGCAGATCTTCAGTGAATGGTCAAGACTAGGGCGGGAACATAATGTAACAATAATAGATGAAAATGATACATCCTTAAGAAGAACACATTTAGAACTACTGGAGAAAATTGGAGGTTCCTCACGAGACAACTTTCGTATGCAAAGTCAAATGAGCCAAACAAGGAATAGGTACTTATAAAATACTCACACATGAACTCGGTTCCGAAAATTATTTCCACGATAAATACAGCCTTGACATGATATTCCTTATTTTCAAAGCCAGAGGTGAGCTTTTACCCCTCAACTACTTGCCACATAGGACGGATACAAACCCAGAATGTACTTTGTGCAACCTAGGAATAAATGAAGATATTCAGCACTTTATTGGAGTATGCCCTGTTCTCAAACCGATACGAGTATCAATCTGGGGTAGAAACTCACTATCACGTGATGAAATGTTACGAATACTGAATGGAGAAAACTGGAACTGCCTTTACTCATACATAAAAACTGCCTTAAATTATCGTCAAGAAATATTAAATGAAGCCTTTTAAATAATAATAATAAGTGAAATTTATATTTTTACATAATTTTAATGTGATTAGCGATTTTTTTCGTAAAATCAGGAATGATAAAAAGACCTTTTTCAATCTAAAACAAAATTTTGCCTAAAACCCAGCTGTATAACAAAACTCAGTCGGAACGTTAAAGGTTAAAGACTTCATTTTATTTCGCAGCTCTATCAGCTTCTGAAGATTCATAAAATTGTTGTCTAGGTTATATCCAACGCGCCCGCTTTTCAACCAGCTCGGGGGCAATTCGAAACAGATATCGTTTAACTCTAGCGTGATATTTATCATTCGCAAAATTATTTGAGCGAACAGTCATAGCTTGGCTTATAGGGTTGTTTCTCCATATTTTGGACAGCATTCCGAACGCAGTCTTTGCTTTGGTCCCGCCTTCAGTGGAGACAAATACTCCCAAGATATTGAAAACTCTCTACCATTTCTTCTCCACTGGTTGTCCAGAAATATCTATTTTGGTAGATGAGAAAGTTCTTAGACTGATCCTTTTTGTTTTTGCCGTATTGATCTTATGGTTTCAGCTTCTCTCTCCACTCTTGTTATGATTTGATGGAGATCCATGATCCTTGTTTGAGGTATGATTGCAGATTCCACTAAATTCCTCCATTTGCATAGCCGACAAAGCTGCATGCAGCACATCACTTATCACCACTAGGAATAGTATTGGTGACAGTATACAACCCTGTCTAGCCCCACTTTGGATTTTAAACTCCTCTGAAAACATTCCCTTATGCAGACCGTGATATTTTTTTGGATCCACAATATGTAGCCTTAATAATAGCATTCAATTTAACCGGGACGCCCCTCCTGCGCAAAGCAAGCTATATAAATTTTCTATTGACGCTGTTAGACGCCTTTTTGAAGTCGATGAACAGCAGGTGATATGGTGATCGATATTCAACGCACTGTTCGATGATGATCCGCAAGGTGTTAATATGGTCCACACAGGAAGCGTATCTTCAACGTGATTTTTTAA
Source organism: Dasysyrphus tricinctus (assembly GCA_963921185.1). Lineage (NCBI taxonomy): Eukaryota > Metazoa > Arthropoda > Insecta > Diptera > Syrphidae > Dasysyrphus > Dasysyrphus tricinctus. The sequence continues at coordinate 148,885,581 of OY992530.1, forward strand.
TCGGTTCAGGACGATTTTTGCTATTAAATTGGCTAGAGCAGGCAACGCGCAAATTCCCTTCTCCTTTCTTTGGGAGATTGACAATTATACCCTTTTTTCACTCTGTGGGAATTCCGTCAAGTCCAACCGCTTTGTTGTTCTTCAGTGCATTGATTGCGGCTAAAATTTCTCTACTAAAGGATACAGTGCGTATTCGGGAAATTTTTACTGCAGGCGGTTCATAGGATGCGTTGACTTCACTGGGGAAAACGTGGTCTAAAACCGCAGAAAAGTGCTCCTCTTCCACCTTAAGAGCTGGCCCTTATCTGAAACTAGCTATGATCCGTCAATTCTTTTATCAGGTCTTGTTAGGAGCTTTGGATTTGTAAGCTGTTTGGTAATTCTGAAGATGGTCCTACTGGCACACCTACTTACTGCCTCTTCTGCTTCTGTTTCCAATGCGTTGATATAGTTACGCTTATCACTTTGCACGCTACGGTGACCATCTCTCAAATTGATGCGATATGCAGACTCTAGCTCGTTTCCCCCTTCTACTGGAGAAGCTGCCATGTGAGCTTTAAGCTATTTTCTTTCTTCAATCTTAGCCCCAGTTCCTTAGGAAAGCCAGGCACCGTTTCTTTCTTGCAACCTTTTTTCTTGAGCATTATTCACAGTACACTAATAGTTTTCGATGGTGGTGGGTTCCATGCTACTGAGTACTGATTGCTCTCAAACCTTGTGAGAGGTGGTCCCCTAGTTGTTGTCGGACTGCGGGATCCTTAAGTCTATCGGTAAAGAACTTGGGAATTCGGATATTTTCTTGGGATCTCCAAACTGCAGCTGTGCGTAATCTTACAGTATAGCAACCATCAGATGGTGGTCACGGGCCATTCCCATTTCTTCATCCCTTCTGTTCTGATGTTCAAAGGGTAGACACGGTGCATTCAAGAGGACACAAGCGTCCACAAGCTTTTTTTCAAAGCGAACCTCTGTCTATCAACTCCTACTCTCACCTCCAAGTGGTGAACATCGGGTGCCTAGTACCTTTAACTGAAGATGGGGTTCCAATCCCTGTGGACGGTTTTAGGGGGCAGCAAACGAGAGAGGGGGGGAGGAGTGTTCCCACTAAGGCACTTCTCCTTCATCCAGGCGGCAGCGGAAGAATTCTCAAGATGGAATCAACGGTGGCGTCTACAGTTCCAGTTAGGCTGGACTACTTAGTGAACACCTTATACGGGCTACTACGACATATTCGGAGCTCAGGCCTATAAGGAGCGGTTAATCCGGCTCCCCGCCCTTGGAGTTATATTGTAAGGGTCTGGTCCTCCAGGTTGGGGGTCGTGCCGTTGGGGTGACTTCCCGGCCACGGAAAGCTATCTTAGTTGCGAAGCACCAACAAGCCTCGGATACGGACGGATCTACTGTTGACGAACCAAGCAAACGTAATAAGGACAACGAACTTTGGATCTGCACGTGGAATGTTCTGTCTCTCTATAGACCACGTGCAGCCGAACATTTAGCGGAGGCCCTAGACTGCTACAAAGCAGACATCACCGCCATCCAAGAAGTGCGATGGGATGGGCCGGGCAGGAGAAAACTGAAAGACTGCGATATCTACTACGGTGACTGTTACCGACCACAAGGGCAGCGTCTCTTTGGATGTGGATTCGTCGTTAGAGGCAGACTTAGGCAAGAAGTCTTGAGTTTCAACTATGTGAACGAGCGCCTCACGACAATTCACATCAAGGCTAAATTCGCCAACATCAGCCTGATATGCGCGCATGCCCCCACAGAGGAGAAAGATGACGACACTAAGGACGAGTTCTACGAGCTCCTGGACAAGACATACGAGCAATGCCCTAGCTATGACATTAAAATTGTCTTGGGTGATTTTAATGCCAAACTAGGAAGAGAAGACGTCTTTGGTGGCACAATCGGAAGACACAGCCTGTACGACACCACCTCCGATAACGGACTCAGGCTAATCGACTTTGCTGCGGGGCGAAACGTTGTGGTAGCTAGTACGCAGTTCCCGCATCTCGATATACATAAGGGTACATGGCGAATTCCTGGTCAATCAACCGCCAACCAAATTGACCACATTGCGATCGACGCAAGGCACTCCTCCAGTATCAAGGATGTCCGAACGTTCCGAGGAGCCAACGTTGACTCGGACCACTACCTCGTTGTAGCAAAGGTAATGCTACGGATATCCAGACCAAAGCCAAAACAGGGAAATACTGTGAGGAAGTTCGACGTCGGACGGCTACAGTCGCAAGAAATCGCCAGGTCCTTTTCCGATCGAGTCTCTCGCGCCTTCTTAACTAGTCCTTTGCCGCCAAGTGCAAACATCGAGAACCAGTGGAAGAATTGCCAGGAAGCCATCAGAGATGCCGCCTCTGACGTGCTGGGCTTTGCACGACCACCACAGCAAAACCCCTGGTTCGACGAAGAATGCCGGCAAGTACATGCAGCCAAACAACAGGCATACAAAGCGGTGCTGCATAGAAGGACCAGAGCTGCTCGCGAGCTCTACGAGCAGAAGAGGAGAGAGGAACACAAGCTTCTTAAGGAAGAAGAAAGAGCATGAGAAGCGCGCAATCGAGGAGTTAGAGGGATGCCACTGCAGGAATGAAGTTCGGAAGTTTTACCAAAAAGTAAAAAGAACCTCCCAAGGTTACAAGGCCCGAACCGAAGCCTGCAAAGACGATCAGGGGAACATCGTGGTGGAATCGCAGTCGGTGCTGAGGATATGGAAAAATCATTTCTGCAAATTGTATAACGGCGATGATGAACCGAATTCCGCTAACATGCAAATTGCACCATTCAACTTGGACGACGTAGGCCAACAATTCCGTCCACCCGATCTTGACGAAGTGAGGATAGCCATATCTAAACTGAAGTCCAATAAAGCTGCTGGAGCTGATGGCCTTGCGGTTAGGAGTATGCACCAGCTCATCTGTAAAATATGGTCGGAAGAAAGCATGCCCGATGAATGGAACCTCAGCATTGTTTGCCCGATCCTCAAGAAAGGCTATCCTCTGGACTGCACCAACTACAGAGGCATCAGCCTTCTTAATATCGCCTACAAGATCTTCTCTGCCGTACTTTGTGAACGCCTGAAGCCATTCGTCAACAACCTGATAGGTCCATATCAGTGTGGCTTTAGGCCAGGGAAGTCCACCATCGACCAAATATTCATACTACGGCAGATCTTGGGGAAAACCCAGGAGTTCCAAATCGATACCCACCGCCTTTTTATCGATTTCAAGGCCGCGTATGACAGCATCTATAGAGACGAGCTATATAGAGCAATGTCTAGTTTTGACATCCCTGCCAAACTCGTCCGTTTGTGCAGGATGACGATGGAGAATGCACGCTGCTCCATCAAGGTCGGCAAAGACCTCACCGACGCCTTTGATGTCAAAAAAGGTTTTAGGCAAGGCGACGCGCTGTCATGCGACTTCTTCAACATCGTTCTTGAAAGAATAGTGCAAAACTCTCACGTCAACACTAGAGGCACAATCTTTCAAAAGTCCGTCCAATTACTCGCTTACGCTGATGACATTGACATAATAGGACGAACAAAGCGTGATGTCAGTGGTGCTTTTGTGAGCATTGAGCTATAATTTTGAGGTGGTCAGAGACTTTGTCTACCTAGGATCCGCTATAAACTCAGCGAACGATACCAGTGCTGAGATCAAACGAAGAATTACTCTTGCCAATCGCTGTTTCTTCGGGCTAAGAAGGCAATTGAGAAGCAAAGCCCTCTCTCGAGCAACTAAACTGTCCCTGTATAAGACGCTTATCATCCCGGTCCTGATGTATGGTGCAGAGGCATGGACACTGCTAACGGTGGATGAGAACGCGTTAGGCTGTTTCGAGAGGAAAATTCTCCGGGTGATTTTTGGTGCCATCTGCATAGATGGGGAATGGAGGAGAAGATATACAACCACGAACTGTATGGGCTGTACAGTGACACTGACCTAGCCACTGAGATGGCAGGGTCACCTAGAGCGAATGGACACCAATGCTCCGGCCCGAAAAGTCTTTGAATCCAACCCCGTGGGACAACGCAGTAGAGGTGGACAGCGTAAAAGGTGGCGCACGCAAGTGGAAGAGGACCTCAACCAACTTGGCGTGCGAAACTGGAGACAGCTAGCTAGAAACTGAGCCGGCTGGAAGAAGCTTGTTGGTTGAGGCCCTGGTCCACCCCGGACTGTAGCGCCACCTTAAGTACAGTAATCCTTTCTGTTCTAAATGTTCTGGATACTGCTTTTAAATCGCCAAGTGATTGCAAAATGATCAATTTGGTTGGAAGTTGGAAGTTGCTTGTTATCTGTCGACACCCACCTGACTTTGTGGCACATCTTGTGCTCAAACATGGTCCTTCCCTCGACAAAAAAATTACCATTGTCGTTGCGGTCACCAAAACTATGTTTTCTCATAACTTACCCGAACCCATCATTGTCGTTGTCAACTTGGCATGCAAATCTCCAAAGTGCTGCCTCCAAGCTCCACCATCCACCTTGGATCATGCCCCGGGGTGGAGGTAAGTGCCAAACCTTCCGAGAGGCACTCCCAAATGAGAAGAAAACGGCCTCACAAAGACCAGAATTCTGCAGGGAAATATCTTTAGGAGTCAAACGGTAGACAGCCTGCTAATTAAACTACTTGATGAAATCAAAGTAGATGTTACCATCATCAGCGAGCAGTACGCGAATAAAGAAACAATCTGGGTAGTGGACTTAGTTGGAACCACTGCAGTCTGGGTCTTGGATGCAAGAAAATTCCCCATGAAAAGTCTAGGCACACAAAGAGGCTTCATGTGGGTAAAGTGTAATGGACTCACGGTTGTAAGCATCTATCTGAACCCAAACGACAGAATTTACGCTTTCCGGGAAAAACTAAATGTACTGGAAGACTTCCTGGTTGACACCCCAAGAGAGATCTTGGTCATAGGCAACTTTAACGCCAGAGCACAGGAGTGGGGAATGCCATCTACTGACAGACGTAACCTTCGCGACGGACACCACATTCGCAAGAATCAAAAACTGGAGAGTAATCAAGGATTATACAGCAAGCAACCATCAGTACATTGTTTTTGATCTGGAGGGAAACCAACGAGTTCCAAACCATCATCACCATTCACCAACCACGGGCTCCGAGGTGGAACTTGAACAGACTTAACGTAGGTGTAGATGCCGTGATTCAAGTACAAATACCCACTGAAATGAAAGCTGAAGCCACGCTGCAACTAATTCGGCTCGCTTGCGACTCTTCATTGCCCCGACCGAGTGGTGCCAGCGGAAACAGAGATCCAGGTCGCAGAAGTAACTCCCATCGATCTCCTAGCGGCAGGAAGGAAGTACGTCTACGACAAAAAGCGGAAATGGAATTGGAAGCGACATCCGAGGAGGCTAAGCATCTGACGAAACAGCAGTGACAAGAGTGTTGAAGCTCGGAAAACAGAGGTTGATCGACAGTGAGGCTGATTAAGAACGTGGCTGAGTGGAATGACCGGAAACACGGTGAAGTCAACTACTGCGTCACCCAGTTACTCACCGGACAAGGATACTTCAATGCCTTCCTCCAAAAAATTGGCAAACAAAAACATTCCAGTCTGCCAGTGTGGAGACTCGCTAGAAGATGACATGAACCATTCTTTCTTAGCCTGCAGCAGATGGGAAAGCCTTCGCCAAGACTTGCATATAAGTATTGGTGCCATCACACCGGAAAACATAGTAGAGAAGATGCTATAGAGTTACGAGAACTGGCAAAAAGTCTGTAGCTACACAGAACATATTCTCAGAAGAAAGCAAAGAGAAGAAGGAAATGATCGGGAAATTGTTGAACCCGTAAGTAAATCCCGCAAGGGAATCATGAGAACCCCCTTGAAGTAATGCAAAGAACAGTCCCGGGGGGTGGGTCAGAAGCCAAAAAGGTTATGGTGGAGTTTTGGTCGGTATGTTAAACATACCTCAGCAGTCCGACACACGGGGTTGGTCAATGGGTCAACGCCGAAAAGGCCTCCTTATGGTGCATAAAGCTTTTCTTCACTCCCCTTAAAAAAAAAATCAAATCTCCCATTACCATTTTGATGTAGTACCTCGTGGCATGATGGTTAGTACGTTAGTACGTAGGACTGTCATGCCGAAGGTGTGGGTTCGGTTCCCCAAAGTGCCACCTAAAAACAGAAATCTTTATTCGAGGTACTGCGTCTTGTGTGGAACTGACAAATCCTCCAAGAGTATACTTGCCATGAAAAAGTGCTTCTCATTAAGCCGTTCGGACTCAGCAAAAAACTGTGGGTCCCCTCCATTCCTGCCAACAACACGCCATATGAATGATTGAGAGTTGTAAATCACTAGGCCTCTCCACGAGCTGTTGCACCATCCAATTTATTTGTTTATTTATATTTAATTACCATTTTGATTTCTCCACGTGTTGTAACAGCACATAGCCGGTTATAAAAGGCTTCCTTCTCCACGACAGAAGACAGCTCCACTGGGGCGTAACACTGCATGATCTGGCTCTAGCTGGGAACCTAGCTTTCAGGATCCTGTCATCGTAAGGCTCCTAATAAACAGCATTTCAACACCAGATTTAAGTTAACTTCCAGGTATCTTTGCGGATTCGAGTATAGTACATTGTTACGAGTTGGAGGCTCAATTTTCCTCGAGCCCAACCATCTAACTACACTAATCCCTAAGATGTCGATCTTATACTGCATGAATTCTTTCTCTAATTGGAGGAATCTGACATTTTGAGGACCTTTACTTTCGTTGTCAAAGAAGCGTCCTCACATTCCAGAAACCATCAGTCTTTGTCAGGGTACAGTAGCCAAAATTCATCAACGAGTTATGATTTCTTATCCGAGGCGAAGTGCCGGCTTCGTTAGTGGAATAATTGATTTCAGTTACGAAGAATGCTAACCTATCCTTGAGAACTAGGCCTTTCGCAATTGTTGTTTTAACCTCCAATTTATACTAGCAGTTTGTCATAGATTTCTCGTACGAATCAGAGGTAGATGGATGACATTAAAGCGTTTATGCATACATACATTTATATAATATATATATATCATACATAGGTATACATTGTACATTATGCTTTTCAAATAACTTTTTACTTACTTGCAAAAATAACACTTACCATCATGTCAACTCATCATTTTGTATTCATTTAATCCAGCTTTTGTTGAAATGAGAACAGAATGCCCTCTCAATAGGTACATCAACGTCCACAAGCTACAAGCTACAACAAAGAACAAAAAAACATTCATAGTTCTTCAATCTTTGACAATTCAAGGGTTTTTATACATCCCGCCAAACTAAAAAAGGTAAAAATCACTCCAAACACACGAATCATATCTCCCATCATCAAATCCATAAGTAGAAAATCTCAATCAAGATAAACTTGCGAACAATGTGTTTCAGATAAAAAGCAACAATGTCCTTGTCGATTCGAACAGCTAACTCCCGGCAGCGATGCAATCAGTAAATCTATTCCATTCCATATCCATCCATAGCAATCTTCTCAAGCCAAAAAAAAAAATCTTGTCCAAGAGGAAAGGTGACCCGCCACCGATTAATATCTTAATCTCACCTCTCTCTATCTCCATCAAAGAGCTCACACAAGGTCCTTCTTGTATAGTTTCTATAATGTCTTTGTTTTGTTTCGTGTGCTTTCTTTTGAAAAAGGCGGAAAAGATACATTTTTTTTTGCGAAATGAAAAAAAAGATAGATTTAAATAAAAACATTTGATCTGAGATAAAAAAATCAACAACAACAGGAATCCTGATTTAACATCAGGCGGAGGCATTAACACCTCAAAACAAGGTTGGCATTGTTGGAACTCTGATGGAAGGGAAAAATATGGAGGTATGGCTACCACACCGATACCAAAATGTTAAGACAAGAATAAATCTTCTATCAAGATCTATCAGAAAATTCAGGAATTCAAAAACTAATCTTTGTCCTCGTCCTTAAGAACACAATTCGTAGTGTTCGCGCAGTTATTGTGGTTTATTACGGACGGTCAATATAAATTTTTATTTTTGTGTTCGTTCTTTTTCCTTCGAAGAATCTAAACAAAATGCAAACCAAATCAGTTAATCTGAGATTTAATCAGAAGGACATAGTAACAAATGTGTGCGATATTGTGGGCTGCTGCCCTTGGAACATAATTGATGCTAAGATTGCTCAGATTCTGTGGTGTGATGAGTGATTATTATTAAATAAAGATAGAATTCTATCGGAATCGGAAGTCGGAACAACGAAGTCATTAAAATTTGTGTCCTTTTTTCATACAAAACTTATTGGTATATTGGCGTGAGTGTTGAATGCAGCTGTTTTGCCAACAAAACATTTGCAATTAACTGATGACATGATAAAACTGATATTGAAATAGGCAAGGAAGATGGTTCAATGTTTCTAAATAAGGAATTGTCCACACAATGAAAATTTATTGAAACATCTGTTTTTTGTAATACTTTATTGTATGTATGTTGTTGTTGGTGTTTCTTAAATGTAGGGCCATGAAAGTCAACGTGAGTGCCCTGGCATTCCAAAATTTATATTTTGTAAAATGTTTTATTTTTGAAATTTGTTGCGAAATTTTAGCTTTTTAAGATGCTTTTCAGGATCTAAGGACCAAAGGGCAACAAAGACAAATAGCAAGGCGTTTTTCATGACATCATCTGTGAAGTAACACTTTCAAATAGTAGAAGTAAGAAAGGCTCATAACCACTAAGCAGAAGAAGACTCAAGTGTCTCCAGAAGTATAAAAAGCTAAAGAACTGCGGTTTCAAAGAAAATAAAGAGTAGGTAGACAAGTAAAGGTTTCTTTCAAAAGAACTACTTACGCAAGATGAGTATAAAGGAATCTTCGTCAAGGAAAATTTCCCGCTACAAAAACTATTCTTTCTGGTTCCCTATCCTCGCTTACTTTCTTTCCAATTTGCTTTTCAGGTGTTTTTGTCCACCTACTGAGAGAGAGAAGGCAGCCATTTTCCATCAACCAACGGTTCACTCTTTCAGTTTCTTAGAGAAATAAAAATCGATTTGATACCAAAAGTGGTTCTGTTCCACTCATGGAACCATAGGCGGTCTGTATTATCCAAAAGCATGGGTGATAGTTGGACCCCGATTCCAAGTTCCAAATTTGACAGACGGGGATCAAACCAAATCCCAGAAAAGCACGGGTGAGATTTGGTCCCCGAATGCTGAGGTTAATCGTATTGAGAATGGCTGCATGCCCAACCAATTTCGTAATTTAAATTATTTTTAAAAAAGATGGAACGTAAACTAGGAGTACCCATCCCCCAAATCGGCGCAAAATCCCAACGAAGTAGAGTAGATTCGTGAAGGGAAGAAACATTGCCAACCTGAACCATCCTGAATTCTGAATGAATTTTAGGATGCTTTTTAGTGGCAAAAGTGAGACGTCACCCAGTTCATCGAAAAAATATTCTCCGAGGGCTGATTTTCTAGTTCTGGCTAAGCTGGGAATTCACGGAGGAAGTGGGATGAGCCCGGCTCCAACTCTTCGTCCTGACACCCTCTGCAAAGATCAGATGAGCTGATGCCCATTCTGGTTATGTGGGTTCCCATTGAGTTGTGACCCGTTAGGATTCCAACCAAGAGAGGCAGTTGAGGTCTGCTTAGCTTAAGTAAATACCTTTTTTTTCTTTGGAAATATCTGGCCAGAGGTTACTCGAAACCCAACACGTGTCAGTTTCTGACCATCTGACGTTAGCGGCCTTGAGGAAGCTCTGATGAATTCTACTTTTGTCCTATTCCAGTGACTTAAGTACCCAGGGTACAGATTGGCTCGGTTCAAGTGATGAACCGCTTTTGGCCAGTACATCTGCCATTTTATTACCATAAATGTCACTATGTCCCGGGACTTATCGAAGGGTGACTGAGTTTGATTCACCGAGCAATCTCAACTCACTACGGCAACGATCAACCAGATTTGCAAAGTGCGATTAGGAAAGGCCGGTGGGTTTCAACTGCATTTGCTCACTACTGCAAGAGCAAGTATGTATGCTGAGTGTTGCTGAATGATGACGCGACCGAAATCAACGGTCATTGATTGGCCGAAAGCATGGGGCATTGGAAAAAAGAAGAGGTCATGTTAGCAATGCCAAAGCTTGGAAGGGCATTCTAACTTCTAACCCATTGATAGAACGAACCAGAGGTTGAAGAAGATTATTTAATGCCGGATTTACACGAATGGAAAGCTGCCAGTATAATGACAAAAAGAATGAATTTGTCCATTCTTTTGTTGTTGCTTTTGTCATTATACTGGCAGTTTTCCAATCGTGTAAATCCGGCATAAGAATTGAAAAAAAAAATTGAGAAAAGAAATTTAATTGCGCTAAGTTTAATCTTGCAGTTTTGAGAAGGATGGTGAAATAGTGGAATCTGGTGCAGAGCTAAGTAGCAGAGAATAGGGTCTATCTTTAATTGTTTTTCTTGTCGTATCGGTTGAATTATTCCAAGGACGTAAAGTCATTATATAATTCTTTAAGATTTTGATAGCGGATTTAAATTCCGATAAAGCGGAACCCGTGACCCTTTTAAAAAACAGGTAAATCTTATTTGATCACATACTCCTTTGTTTCCTTTTATGAAAAATCTTGGGTTTTAGCCCTACTTAACTGCAAGGTTTCCCAAGCAATTACTCAATAAAACTCTTCCAAATTCCGACTCGGAATTATACCTAGTAACAAAAAATCTTTAATTTCGAGATATTTTCACCGTCGGCTCCGCTCCGAAGGTTTGTAATTTCCTTTATCCAAAATTGATACTGGCGCCCGTTTTAATTTTCAGCTACACCCCTGTAGAGCGTTCGAACCTTACTCCAATCGGAGCAAATTTACTCCGATTTTAAGAAAAAAAATCTACTTCCCCACTAAAAATCTTTAGCCAATGCACATGAAATTAAATGGCAACACTGTGTTATTCAATTTTCCAACCAACTCTGACTCTGAAATCTGAATATTTGCATCTGAAAGTCTATAGGGGGGTTTACATGGCATGACAGCATCGCTTGATGGGAATGGAACAAGTATTCAAAATCTTTTGAAAACCATACAACATTGACTGCCAAGCGGTTGTTTCTTACGTTCAAATGATCAAATCAAGCCATGTTGTCAAGCAATGTTGGTCCATGTGAACCCCCCTTATGACGAACGGAATAATTTTTATTCTTACTTTGTTCGTCGTTTCTCGTTCATATCGGGGCTTATGTGATTTTTTTTCTTTTAAATACCTTTTTATTTTTGTTAAGGGCCTTGGACGCTCAAACATGGTGCGAGTAAACACAGTTCGACTAAACTCCGCAGACGATGAAACCATGCTGAGGCCAAACAACTTGAACAGGAACAAACTCAGGCGATTTTCAACCCCCCTCTAACTTCACTACCAATAAAGTCAGAAACTTCAAATTGGCAGTATTTGCCGAGCTGATCAAACACAGGTGGCTCACCAAATTTAAACTCTTAAGCATTAGTAATTCCCGAGATATAGGACTTAAAAAAATCGCAAAAACCGTAACTGACGGACTGACTGACTCACTGACTCACTGACTCACTGACTGACTGACTGACAGATCATCAAAATTATGGAGCACTTCTCGACATCGTAGAATCTTGAAATTTCGCACAACGGTAGGCCTTGTGGTGCATACAAAGGAAAAAATCGAAAATCTGCAATTTTCTCTCCAGAGGGCGTGGCATGCACCCACTTTCTTAAATATTCTTATAAATTATATGGAGCACTTCCGATTGTTGTAGAACAATTAAAATTGGTAGGTCGGTAGAGCTTGAAGAATTTAGAAAGAAAAAAATCGAAAAATTGGAAGTTTCAGTTCAGGGGGCGTGCCATCCACCCACTTTATCAGAATTGCTATTATTTATATGGAGCACTTTCGGTTGTCGTAGAATTATGCAACTTTGTGGAGCGGTAGGGCTTGATTTTCACCTGGCAAAATAAATCTTTGCAAAAAGGAGTGAAATCACAACAAAAACATAAATGTTAAAAAAAGAGCCTAGTTCTTATATGTATGTACAAGAAACCTGTGCGTAAAATGTCAGCCAAAAAAAGTGATGAGATCTAAAATATATGCCAAGTTTTAAGCTCATGAAGCTTAATATCAAATATCTGAATAAGAATAATATCGAAACAACTCCAAATTATGACAGAAATTGATATTAAATGATGAATGATTAAAATTTGGTGGATTTACTTGGCAAGTTTTCTATCAATTACTTACTTAATCAAATATTTAAAATTTATGGAAACTTGACTCGGCCGAATACCGAATATTCGGCCACACTCGTCGGCCGAATACCGAATAGAATTTTATTTAAGCTCTGTTTGCCAAGATCGGATGGCAGACCCTTACAAGTGGTGGTCAGCAAACACAAAACAGTATCCCAATTTGAACACATTTGCTAAAATCTACCTCTCTTCTCCTGGTACTAGTGTGTATAGTAAGAGACTATTTTCAGAAGCTGGAATTGCTTACGGGGATAGACGTAATCGTTTGCTACCAAGAATGTCGAAAAAGTAGTTTTTATTCACCACAACTTACCATTAGTAGATTTTAAATACTAAAACACAAATTTTTGAATAAAAGAAATCCTTTATTAAGATAATAAGCCTTTTTTATTCTCCATTTGTTATTCGGTATTCGGCCAAATAATGTGAATTATTCGGCCGAATACATTTTTCTATTTTGTTTATAAAAATTAGAAAATTGAAATTTAAAAATTAAATAAAAGACGGTGTTCATACGAGCTTCACGTGAGGCGACTCATTTTTACGTCTCTAATTTGTATCTCACTCTCATCTCTTAGAAAAAAGAGATGGCCAAGTGATGCTGAAGTTTCTGCCTCACCTCGTCATCTCTTTCCTTCCAATAAATAGGAATGAGACAAAAAACAGAGACGTCAAAATGCCTCACGTGAAGCTCGTATGAGCACCGTCAAATGTTCGAGGAAACATGAAACCGGTCCGGCGTAAACAGTCGAATCTGATACGACAAACATGAAGCCCCGCCCTCAAACATCGATAAATATCAAGGGCTCTGATGGAGACACTCGAACATGGTGCGAGTGAACATAGCTCAACTGAACTCCACCGGCACAGAAACCAAGCAGAAACCAAACTACTCATTAATCTTACGACTTATACATAATGTCATTCACAATATTCACTGTCACATTTATTTTATTGTGTTTGAAATTTTTGTTTTTTATTTTTAGTACTGAAACTCAAAATAGACCGAAATGTTCCATAGTATACCTACAAAACTAGTCCGCAAACAGTCGAATCTGGTACGACAAACGATTAGCCGATTAGCCCTGCCATCGAACATCAAACCCCTTTTGATTTTGGTGAGATCAAATTTTTGTTTCGTGACACGAAACAATAAGTACTCGAGCCCACCAGCACACAAGTAAAACCAACTCAAATCTGGTACTCGAACCATGTTCGAGGGTCTCAAGAGCCCTTTAAATACATTTTTTGTTAAAAATACAGTTTTTGGAAACTTGAGTTTTCCCTTCGTTTAAAAATCTGCTCCGGAAATTTTTGATTTACTCCACTTTTTCTGCAAATCTGCTCCGAAATTTTGATACTGAGGTTCGAACCATTAGACTTTCACTTCGAAAAAATTCCGACAAAGCTGAATTTTGGCGGAGAGCTTTGTTTTGACGTATTAAGCATTTGCTAAAAAATTCCGTAAATTTAGGACGGGGCTAAATTTTTTAGGGGGGGGGGTAAAAGGGGGTAAAATTTTATCAGTTTTGTTTTGGAAAAAGGTGAAGGTATAAATTGTAGCTTATGTATTTCTACACAAAAAAGATTAACATACTTTTATTCATACCATCAATAGATTCAGAGAAAATCGTTCAAGAACTTCATGGTGGAGCAAATTTTGTCAAAAAATTTATTGAAATTCCATTAATTGATGAGCAAAATTTTGTGTACGATTTGGTTTGGCTACATCTCCTCATTATAAAATCAAATTCTTTGGGGTGGCCGGGGTAAGGGGAAGGCTACCATCTTGAAAAGGAAAGTGATTTGGTTTTCATTCAACAACTTTATAGAATTTCATTTTACAACAAAATTATGAGAGAATAACATTTATTTATTTATTTCACTTACTTCAAGCTGGTTAGAAATCAAACAATATCAATAACAATAAAAAAAAAAAATAACAATAACAATAACAATAACAATAACAATAACAATAACAATAACAATAACAATAACACTGGTCTGCAACGAAAATCGCCTTTAAACCAAAATATACTTTTCTAAAGGATTTTGGCATGCTGAATCCGAATCCGAAGTCAAAATTACTCTAGCACGTCACGTTTTTGAGATATTCCAATTCAAACATGTCAAAAACCCGTTTTTTGGGTACTTTTGACGTCGAATTTCTTCACCGATAGAAACTTTTTTTTAAAACTAATAACAGGACCTGAAAGAACTATATTTCATCTTTCTAAATCAATTTAAATCTTTTTAAAATTCGTTTTTCTCCCAAAGATATTGTAATTTCAAGGAAATCATCCAATAACTTCTTAGCTCTTATAAAGCTCTTAATTGCAACATGTCACTGAAAATTCATTTTTTGGACTCCCACTTAGATTTTTTCCCCCGGTTAACCTTGGTGTAGTTTCAGATGAACATGGTGAAATGTTTCATCAAGACATGATGTACCTAGAACGAAGATATAACGGGAAATGGTCAGAAGCAATGCTGGCAGATTTTTGCTGGTCAATTTTTCGTCAGACAATGGAAAATATGAAAAGAAAAAAAGCTACAAATCAATATGTTTAAGGAAAAAAAAGTTGTAGTTAGTTGTTTATTTGGATTTTTGAGCTTATTTCATTTTTTAAAACTACTTTTTTAAGGTGTAGTTTGGTAGAATCGGTGTGTTTTTTTTATCTCTCTCAGTGAAATATGGGAAAAAAGTGTTTGGGATCTTAAAACGCTTAGTTGTTTCTTTTTTAAAAGTCTTTGAATAAAATTTATTTAAAATACTTGAGTTTATGAATATCAAATATAGGGAAATTCTATTATTTTCCAAAAACAATATGTTTTTTACAGCGTAAATCATAAAAACTACGAAATTTCGAAATTTCTGTTGTTTTTTTTAAATAACGGTTTAAAATATGGGTGAACATTGATGGATGATAATAAATCTGGTTTCATGTGAAAGCTAATATTATGTGGAGTAAGTCCTCCAAATTTGAGCAGAATAGGCACAGTAGTTTTTTGTTTTTACCAGGTCAACCAAGTCTAAGAGGGCTCTTTTTTACAAATCAATCATATTTTTCAAAAATCAATTTAAAAAAAAACTGGACGTGATAGAATTTTTCTGAAACCAGATTTAGATTCGAAAAAGTCAAATGTATCATAATTTCAAAGAATTACTTGAAGGCGAAAAAAAAAGTTGAATTTTGCAGACCAGTGTAATTAGATACAAATTAAATAAATTGTATAATAATAAAAGATACATAAATAAAGAAATAAATTGTAATATATAATATGACTTAATTATTAAGAGATTAAGGGGATGTGGGAAACTGGAGAATAGAATTCACTAAGGGAGGTTGGGGCAAAGTTCGGGGATGTGCAGGTGCATTCTTAACTGGCTGTGTATTTATTTGTTTATTTATTTGCTTAGCGGATACATTATACATTATAACATTATACGATAAATAAATTAAGTTAAATTAAAGAAGGTTGAGGATTTAGGGTGAGAAGCTGTATAGAGTACGTCTAAGGGAGGGGGAACTAAGGGAGAAGTCAAGGATATGTTGTGCTGTGTTTGCCAAACGTAACATTCTGGACATTGGGTTAAAGTGACCATAGTTGGTGCGGTGCGTAGGGATGTGGAAGAAGGGGATAGATCTTAAGTTACAGGGATTAGTATTTACATATGTTTATTAACTCGAGCAAGGCTGGAGAATCAATGGTACCAGTGATAAGATGGTGGATGAATAAAATGTCAGCAACTGTACGACGATGGGCAAGGGTTTGCAGGTCAATCAACTGTAGACGGTGTTCATAAGGGGGTAAAATAAAGGGATCAGACCAAGGCAAGCTGCGCAAGGCAAAGCGGAGGAATCTTCGTTGTACTGCTTCAATTCGAGCTGAGTGGGAGTTATAGAAGGGGGACCAAACCTGACTAGCATATTCAAGGATTGGTCTTACGTAAGTGGTGTATAGAGATTTTGTGACGTAGGGATTGGAAAATTCTTTTGACCACCGTTTGATAAACCCAAGGGAAGAGTTTGCTTTTGAAATAATAGTATTAATATGCAAACGGAAATTTAACTCTTTATCGCATACTATCCCGAGATCACGAATAGAGGAAACGATAGGGACAGATACATTACTAAAATGGTAAGTTCGAGGATGTGAAGGTGACCGTTTTCGGGAGAAAGTCATGGATTGACATTTATCTACATTCAGTTCCAAGAAGTTTTTATTACACCATGTCAGAAAAGTGTTAAGGTCAAGTTGGAGAAGGGAAGAATCTTGAGAAGACGAGATAAATTTTACTATTTTTATGTCATCCGCATAAATTAAGAGATTTGAGAAGGAAATTATTCTACTCACGTCATTAATGGCAAGCACAAATAAGAGCGGGCCAAGATGGCTACCCTGAGGAACACCTGAAGTGGCAAAGATTGGGTTGGATACCGCGCTTCTAAAAACAACTCTATATATGCGGTTTTCTAGGTAAGATTTCACCCATTGAATAAACAGTGGTGGGAAACCAAAGGCATTAAGTTTCAAATAAATTATTTGGTGATTGATCTTGTCAAATGCCTTACTGAAGTCAGTAGTAATAACATCGACATCGCAGCCTTTTTCCAGTGCCGAAAGAGTCATGGTGACAAATTGGGTTAGATTAGTGGTGGTGGATCTACCCTTTAAGAAACCGTGCTGTAGTGGAGAAACAATTGACTTACAGTGAAAATAGAGAGTGTCGTATACTATGCTTTCAAAGAGCTTGGGGATAGCGGAAAGCTTAGCAATTGGTCGATAGTTTGAGATTTGGCTCTTGCAACCTTTTTTGAATATTGGAAAAATGAACGATTCTTTCCACTGAGAGGGAAAAATTGCTTGGGAAACCGAGAGTTGGAAAAGATTAGTCAGGGGTTCACAAAGTGCATTAGCACATTTTTTGAGAAAAATTGCTGGGATGCCATCAGGGCCAGGCGAAAAGTCATCTTTTAGTGAGTTTAACTTCTCACAGACGGTAAGGGAATTAATGTTTAGAGAAACGAAGGACGTGTGTGGGCTATTTGACAGAAACCTGTGGTATTCTAGATCAGGTTCATTTGGAACATTGATGTAAGACTGACTAAAAAAGGTAGCGAAGAGGTTAGAAATTACTTTCGCGTCGGAGGAAGAAGTGCCTAGGAAATCGAACGTTGGAGGAAGACCATCGGATTTTCTTTTGACGTTTATAAATTGGTAAAAACGTTTTGGTTCCGAGATTAGACAGGACTGCATTTGATTAAGGTATGACTGGTAGAGAAATTGGGATAGGGTGGAGAAGTCAGAAGAAGCTTTTTGGTAATGAGAAAAATTTAATGGCGTCTGGGATTTCAAGTAAATTTTCCATAATTTATTTCTAGTATTACGGAGAGTTCTCAACTCTTTAGTGTACCAGGGAGGAGATGCTACATAGTTTTTTTGTACCGTATAAGGAAAACATTGTGTAAGGCATGCAAAAATGGAGGTGTAGAAGAAGGAAAGGGCAATATGAATAGGGGTATTGAGGTTGATAAATAGGTTGAAATTAATATTGGTAAGAAGGGTATTAAGTTGATTAAAGTTGGCTTTGCGAAAGTTGAAGTAGGCGGAGTTTTCAGATTCTATAGCTGGAATGCTTTCAAAAAGACAGAAGATAATAGATAAAGGAGGATGATATTGATCGAGGGTAGAAAGAAGATGGAAGCTGTTAGAGACAGAGCAGTTAAATGGGTCCGAGGAGAAAACGAGGTCAAGTTGTCTTCTTAAGTTGTTGTAAATGCCACTTACTTGGAATAGGCCTGATTCAAGTAGACCATCTGTGAAGATAATTTCTTTTTCCGAAGAGGGATTACAGGGAACAAAACAAGTTTCATCTTCTGATGGTAACCAGTTCAAATCAGGTAAGTTAAAGTCACCGAGGATAATAAAATCATCGTTATAAGTAGCTCCTTCAATCAAGGAACTGATTGAATCAACGAATTGTTGATAAACAAGGCTGGGTTGAGAAGGGCGAATATAACAACAAAAAAGATAAAGACACTTCTTGGGGAGAGACAATTTAATACATACAAATTCAAATAATGGAGATTTTGAGACATCAACCAAAGAGGCGTTGAAACGATTGTGGACAGCAAAAAGAACACCACGCCCAGCAGGAGCAAGATCACTTCTTAGACCATCCGCACGAAAGACAGCAAAATCAGATGTAAATAATTCACTGTCCAGAAAATCAGGGCAAAGATTAGTTTCTGTTAACGCAAAGATATCGAAAGGAAGATTTTGAGAATTAAGATATACGTTAGAAGTCTTAGTGCGGAGGCCTCTAACATTCTGGTAATATAGAGAAAGGCTAATAGTAGACACAGGCTGCAAAACAGGATTACAGTTAAAGACTCGGATTATGATTTTTACTGACGAAAGGCAAACGTTTTGAATTTAGATGTGAAGCGTATGTAGCTAGATCGTTTAAGACCGTGGAAGGGGAGATATTAAAGGTTTCATGAAAGCGGGTATATATTTTGTTGAGAGCAAAAGGATCAGTTGGAAGGCCTTCTTTTTGGATTGATACTATGACATTCATTTTTGTCTTACCATTTATACAAACAGTTTCAGACTTGTCGTACAGATAGGAGAGATATAAGCGAACATTTTCATATAGCTTACTGTCGCGTAACCTAGCCATAACATATCGACCATCAATCTCATCACTAGTAGACACAGAGGCGGCAAATTTAGATGTGAGTTTAGCTGCGGGTGCGAACATAGGATCGAAAACTGGAGGAGGTACATGGCGGTCAAAGATGGGATAAGATGGGCTAGTAGTTCTAGAAATGAGAGAAGCAGAGAATGAAGAAGATTCTGGATTTAAGGTCTGGGAATGAATAAAATTGCCATAAGATCCACTAGAGAAGGGTTTATTATACACAGGAGGTGAGGGACTATGATTAGTATCAAGGTAAGGGGAAACTCGTGTTTTTTGTTGGGGGTCCGAGGTATTTTTCAGGAATCTAGAGGTGGAAGAGTTGGGTTGAGGAAAAGATTTGGTATGGGATAGGTTAATCTTAGATCTATTAACAGTTTTATTTTTTTTATAAGATACATTTATGACAGAAGCTTTTGGATGATTTATAATTTTCTTATCTAACCAGCGAGATATTTTAATTTTTCCTTGCAAGTATACAGGCTTAAGAGTTGAACAAAATAACCATTTGTATTTAGTGGGAATATAAACTTTAAAACTGGATAAGTTGATCTTACGGCATTCTCCAATTGTAATCTTATATGTAAGGAGAAAAAGATTTCGGATCCATGAATCATCAACACTGATAGGTATATTTTTCAGATAGTAGGGGTCGAATTCGTTGAGACTTTTTAATTTGTTTAGTCTAGTATTCCAGTCGCTTACAGTCCAAGTACTGCCGAATTTTATTATAGTAGGCTCAGGTGTAGCAGGACATTCGGTGCAGGTGGTATTAATTATACTCTGAGCATCTTCGACTGAAGGAGAAGGGAGTGAGAGGGTGACAGGTCGGGCGTGAGCGGACTCAGTTAACTCAGCGAAAATAGATGTGTTGTAGCTGGGCTCGATTGGTTGTACATTTATTGGAATTTCATCTATTTTACTTGAAATTATTTTTACTTCGTCGATGATGTCTATATGAGAAGCGCGAGTTACTGTTAGCTCGCTACTGATGTTATTTAGTCAATAAAATTATCTAAAAACTGAGCTTTAAATCATCTCTGTAGGTTAATGAGTCTTGAAGTTACAGCGAGGCAGAGACACACTTGTGCTTTTGAACTGCAAAAGGGATAAATTACAGTAATTTGCAAATATCTCAATAACTTTTTTTCAAAAAATTAATAAATTTATGTTGTCGCTCATAAAATTCAACACAAAAAAGATTATGTCACTTTTTTTCGTAGGAGCAACAGATTTGAATAAAAACGGGTACAAACCTACTCATTACCTATTTTGCCCAAGCAGAATAATTAAAAATATTTCATTACTGTTAAAAAGCTCTTATTAAAACGTTTTTGCACGTTTTTTCTCAAAATCTGTTGCTCCTACGAAAAAAAGTGCCACAATCTTTTTTGCGTAGAACCTCATGAGCAATAATATAAATTTATTAATTTTTTAAAAAAATATTATATTTGTTGAGATATTTACAAATAACTGTAATGTATCCCTTTTACCGAGCAAAATCATAAGTGTTACTTTGATATTTGCTTATTGAATCGGAAGATTGCAGAACTACAGTTTGCTGAGGTTAGCCGGCCCGAATATTGGCCCATGACATGGGTTGAGTTCGTAAATGTAAATGTTCGGCAACACGAAAAAATTCATGTCGCATTTTACTTCTGGCAAATACTGTCCGATCTACAGTTTTTACACTTTAAATGAAGTGGGGGTGCTTGCCCTCTATAGTGATGTGCAAAAAAGCACATAAATTGTACCATTTTTCAACAATTATTGTTTTCGGCAGCTAAGCAGTAAGTTTACATTAACGAGCTCGAGGATGTTTATCATCAAGTTAAATGTTTTAAAAGCTTCGTGGTTTTACTGGCAGCAAAAACTTTAACGCCTATAGAGAGCTCTTAAAAGTCAGACATTTGAGATTTTTGGAGCAATCTTTGGGATTCAAAGGCATGGCCAAGCCATTGTGTTACAAGTTGACAGCACATACAGTGAAATATGTCAATGATTCCAAAGTCGTTTTATAAGATATTGCTGGAATGCTTGCCCTGAATATTACTCTGAAAAATTTGGTCTGCAGGGTGTTCTCACCATCCAATCTTGGGCGTGCTTTTTTTATTTAGATGGCGGGTTTTGAATACCTCCCCATCATTCATAACATATTTTACTTCGTTAGTAGTCATCTACTACCTAATGAAAGTCCACAGTGTGATATAATGTATTGAAAAAAACGTGTTGTTGGGTGTCACTGCGGTACTTAAATTAAAATGTAACCAGCACATTTTACATGTACTCAGTACATAAAGTTCTCTTTGCAGTCCTATGAAGGATTAAGTGAATATATTTTACATTAAAGAAAAAGTCTCTGTAACGAGTACATATAACTGTCCCTTACAAAAGCTCGCTTCAAATTATGTTTACCTATGTAATTAGTTTTATAAGTTGGCCTGTGAAGTAAAATTTGCAGTTTTAAAATGTCATGACAAAATTATTTTTCATAGGTTGACATTCTCGTTAAAATATAATATCACTAAGTTTTAACATATTAAAACAGCCTTTCAAAATTTCGTCTTAATCGCACTCTTGCGGTTCATTTATATATCTAAAATATTAAAGCACATTAAAAATGCATCTCTATAATCTAACCTCTTTGTCATAGGTGAAACCTGAGTTTTGTACTCTAACGCCATTAGGTAGATATATGTATGAGAATGGTATTCTTTTTAACGAAAAAGCAATTAAGACAAAGGACCTTAATTACACCCTTATATTATAGCCTATAACTTCTAGAGCCATATTACCCAGCCCAAGTAAGGAGACCGCAAAAAAGTAATAAAATGTACCTAGCCATCGTACTCAGGAGTAATATATACCTACAAGTAGATAGGGAGTAAAAAAAAATATTTTTCGATTAGATTTTTTTAAAAAGAGAATTTTTTACGATGCGGTGTTTTTTTGCTATTAAATTGTTACTCTCACTCACGCTACTGCTTTCCCAGCTAGTTATTAATCCTTAACTTTGTATGCCCTTTTCTTCATTCTAGTGGAGTGGAGGGTGGTAGAGAGAGATACACATAAAAAAGTTCATAAAGTGCTCTGGATTTGGATTTGGTATTCTTTTTTTTTAAGCAGACTGGACTAAAGTATACACACAATCTAATGTCTCATACACGAGGGAAAGGTTGTTCAAAGAATCATGCTATGGACCAAAAGGATATATCTCTACACTATATACATATGATAGAGATGGAGATGATGCCATGGAGATTTTATGAGTTCACGGAACATAGAACAATGGAAGCATATAACTGGAGAAACAAAATAAGCAAATCAGTTATTATCTTTTGGGCCTTTACAACAACAACAACAAAAAAAAGAAATAATTTATTTTATCTGATCGAGTTTCTTCATAAAACAAATGGAATCAGTTTAATTGTCGGTCATTAAATCACGAAACCCTTTGAGCGAAGTGGGATTTTGGTTGTTTATTTTGCTTCATTTATTTGATGTTGGGAGTTGCTGTCCCTAAAGCAAGTGTCGTATTATTCAATATATGTAACGGATGGATATAAGAAATTATCCAGGTAGCTGCTTATGGCCTAAGTTTTCAAATGAATTAAAAACTTGAAAAATGTAGGGACCAGAGAGTATGGGTTGCATGTTGGTTGGCTGTGAGTTTAATAAAGCCTTAATTAAGTCAAGGCCCAGGAGTTCTAGTTTTTTGCAAACATCTCAATTTCCATGCGAGTAAGCCATGAATAGACTGAATTATGCTGCACTAAAAAAATACCGAAAAAGATTGAAAAAAGTATTCAAGGTGGAGTTTTGAATTTACATAAATCATGCTTTAAGGCAAAGATTCATGTTAAAAGTTTCTGTAATGCCAAATCAAAGTTTTAGTTTGACTGGTAGGGTAAAGTCAGGAGGATTTGACAGGTTAACAGTATTTTTTAAATATTTTGAGATGCAAGTATAATTTCAAATTTAAAAGTTTTGCATAAGTTTAACTGTTATTTAAGCAAGAAAGAACCATCATTAATTTGTCCTTATAAATATGTTTTCGAAAGTTACAACCTTTTATCTAATGCCTTTCGAAATTTTAATTCCTCCTTCCTTGAAGGAGGATTTGACAGCTTCGCAAGGAGGTTTTGTCAGTATTTAAAAAAAATAAAACAACAAAATATTAGGTAGTAATAATACGAAGAATTTATTTTTTTTATTTAAAAGGTAAGAAATTCAGTCTTAATTTCTGCTTTTTTTAATCTTACTTACTTATCTACTTACTTAAGGTGGCGCTACAGTCCGGGGTGGACCAGGGCCTCAACCAACAAGCTTCTTCCAGCCGGCTCGGTTTCTAGCTAGCTGTCTCCAGTTTCGCACGCCAAGTTGGTTGAGGTCCTCTTCCACTTGCGTGCGCCACCTTTTACGCTGTCCACCTATACTGCGTTGTCCCACGGGGTTGGATTCAAAGACTTTCCGGGCCGGAGCATTGGTGTCCATTCGCTCTAGATGACCCAGCCATCTCAGTCGTTGGCTTTTCACTTTTTTGGCTAGGTCGGTGTCGCTGTACAGCCCATACAGTTCGTTGTTGTATCTTCTTCTCCATTCCCCATCTATGCAGACGGGACCAAAAATCACTCGGGGAATTTTCCTCTCAAAACAGCCTAACGCGTTCTCATCCACTGTTAGCAGTGTCCATGCCTCTGCACCATACATCAGGACCGGGATGATAAGCGGCTTATCAGGGACAGTTTAGTTGCTCGAGAGAGGGCTTTGCTTCTCAATTGCCTTCTTAGCCCGAAGAAACAGCGATTGGCAAGAGTAATTATTCGTTTGATCTCAGCACTGGTATCGTTCGCTGAGTTTATAGCGGATCCTAGGTAGACAAAGTCTCTGCTCTGACCACCTCAAAATTATAGCTGTCTATAGTGACGTTCTGTCCTAGACGTCGGTGTTGGGTGTCCTTTCTTGTTGACAGCATATACTTCGTTTTGCTTTCATTCACCGTTAAACCTATCTTCTTGGCTTCCTTCTCAATGCTCACAAAAGCACCACTGACATCACGCTTTGTTCGTCCGATTATGTCAATGTCGTCAGCGTAAGCAAGTAATTGGACGGACTTTTGAAAGATTGTGCCTCTAGTGTTGACGTGAGAGCTTTGCACTATTCTTTCAAGAACGATGTTGAAGAAGTTGCATGACAGCGCGTCGCCTTGCCTAAAACCTTTTTTGACATCAAAGGTGTCGGTGAGGTCTTTGCCAACCTTGATGGAGCAGTGTGCATTCTCCATCGTCATCCTGCACAAACGGACGAGTTTGGCAGGGATGCCAAAACTAGACATTGCTCTATATAGCTCGTCTCTATAGATGCTGTCATACGCGGCCTTGAAATCGATAAAAAGGTGGTGGGTATCGATTTGAAACTCCTGCGTTTTCTCCAAGATCTGCCGTAGTGCGAATATTTGGTCGATGGTGGACTTCCCTGGCCTAAAGCCACACTGATATGGACCTATCAGGTTGTTGACGAATGGCTTCAGGCGTTCACAAAGTACGGCAGAAAAGATCTTGTAGGCGATATTAAGAAGACTGATGCCTCTGTAGTTGGTGCAGTCCAGAGGATCGCCTTTCTTGAGGATCAGGCAAACAATGCTGAGATTTCATTCATCGGGCATGCTTTCCTCCGACCATATCCGTCCTTGCAGGCTTCGGTTCGGGCCTTGTAACCCTAGGAGGTTCTTTTTACTTTTTGGTAAAACTTCCTAACTTCATTCCTGCAGTGGCATCCCTCTAATTCCTCGATCGCGCGCTTCTAATGCTCTTTCTTTTTCCTTCTAAGAAGCTTGTGTTCCTCTCTCCTCTTCTGCTCCTAGAGATCACGAGCAGCTTTGGTCCTTCTATGCAGTGCCGCTTTGTATGCCTGTTGTTTGGCTGCATGTAGTTGCCGACATTCTTCGTCGAACCAGGGGTTTCGCTGTGGTGGTCGTGCAAAGCCCAGCACCTCAGAGGCGGCATCTCTGATGGCTTCCTGGCAGTTTTTCCACTGGTTCTCGATGTTTGCAGTTGGCGGCAAAGGACTAGTTAAGAGGGCGTGAGAGACTCGATCAGAGAAGGACCTGGCGATTTCTTGCGACTGTAGCCGTCCGACGTCATACTTCCTCACAGTATTTCCCTGTTTTGGCTTTGGTCTGGATATCCGTAGCATTACCTTTGCTACAACGAGGTAGTGGTTCGAGTCAACGTTGGCTCCTCGGAACGTTCGGACATCCTTGATACTGGAGGAGTGCCTTGCATCGATTGCAATATGTACGATTTGGTTAGCGGTTGATTGACCAGGAATTCGCCATGTCCCCTTTGGTATATCGAGATGCGGGAACTGCGTACTAGCTACCACAACGTTTCGCCCCGCAGCAAAGTCGATTAGCCTGAGTCCGTTATCGGAGGTGGTGTCGTGCAGGCTGTATTTTCCGATTGTGCCACCAAAGACGTCTTCTCTTCCTAGTTTGGCATTAAAATTACCCAAGACAATTTTAATGTCATAGCTAGGGCATTGCTCATATGTCTTGTCCAGGAGCTCGTAGAACTCGTCCTTGGTGTCGTCATCTTTCTCCTCTGTGGGGGCATGCGCGCATATCAGGCTGATATTGGCGAATTTAGCCTTGATGCGAATTGTCGTGAGGCGCTCGTTCACATAATTGAAACTCAAGACCTCTTGCCTCAGTCTGCCTCTAACAACAAATCCACATCCAAAAAGACGCTGCCCTTGTGGTCGGTAACAGTCACCGTAGTATACATCGCAGTCTTTCAGTTTTCTTTTGCCCGGCCCATCCCATCGCACTTCTTGGATGGCGGTGATGTCTGCTTTGTAGCAGTCTAGGGCCTCCGCTAAATGTTCGGCTGCACGTGGTCTATAGAGAGACAGAACATTCCACGTGCAGATCCGAGGTTCGTTGTCCTTATTTCGTTTGCTAGGTTCGTCAACAGTAAATCCGTCCGTATCCGAGGCTTGTTGATGCTTCGCAACTAAAATAGCTTTACGTGGCCGGGAAGTCACCCCGACGGCACGACCCCCAACCTGGAGGACCAGACCCTTACAATATAACTCCAAGGGCGGGGAGCCGGATTAACCGCTCCTTATAGGCGTGAGCTCCGAATATGTCGTAGTAGCCCGTATAAGGTGTTCAGTAAGTAGTTCAGCCTAACTGGAACTGTAGACGCCACCGTTGATTCCATCTTGAGAATTCTTCCGCTGCCGCCTGGATGAAGGAGAAGTGTCTTAGTGGGAACACTCATCCCCCCCTCTCTCGTTTGCTGCCCCCTAAAACCGTCCACAGGGATTGGAACCCCATCTTCAGTTAAAGGTACTATAGGCACCCGATGTTCACCACTTGGAGGTGAGAGTAGGAGTTGATCGACAGAGGTTCGCTTTGAAAAAAAGCTTGTGGACGCTTGTGTCCTCTTGAATGCACATGTCTACCCTTTGAACCCTTTTTTTAATCTACTTTTATTCAAATAAAAGTCTTATATAAAAAAGCTTAGCAGCAAAACAAATTAATTATTAAAAATAAAATACACTTCGTAAACATTTCCATAATTAAAATAACGCAGTAACAAGGTGATGAAATAAATAAACAAAACACAAAAATTATTATAAAATTAATTGGAACGTAACGTATCAGCGAACATCAAATTGCTCAAAGTTAACGTTAAAAAATATTTTTGGTCTTGATCTAGAGCTACTTGGAAGATCAATTGGCATCGGCAGTTTCGCTGAAATGTCAGCCCTCAAGGTCAAGCCTACATCCTCTACAACTGGTTCATAAAAAAAGTTTTGGAACATTTGGCGACGATAATATTTAACTGTGTAGGGCAAGGAACTTGTCTTGTCCACACTTTTAATGATACCTACATAATAAAAAAAAATGTTTGGTCCCGAATTTCACAAGGACATAATCGTTAATTTCAGGATTAAACCTGAAATTGAGTTTCAAGGGTTACATTGGTTTGGTGTAGGCTCTTCTTCCTCGCTTGATACTTGAAACGTATCGGAATCATCTTGAAGACTCATTGCACCCTCCTCAGAAGATGATTCACTATCAAGAATTCGTTTTACAACTGGATTAGGCAGTTTGGACCTACTTTTAGTTTTTATTGCTTTCACGATTCTTTGTGCAGCTAATGCTTCCAATTTATCTTTTTCAGGTGTTTCTGTATAAATTTTGGACGTTCCAGCATTAGCACGGCTCTTCTTTTTAGACATTTTCGGATATGGGCGAACTTGTTCCGGTGTTACATATATGTATCGGATCACGAACCGTAGCCGAGGGGGAATTTTCAGGACTCCTATATATATCTTCAGTATTTAGAATTTCAGTTTCAGTCATGATCGAGCTGTTTCTATTTGGTGAGGTCTGTTGAACACTTAAATCGTTTGTAGTTTCTATTTCAGAAATTACTATTGGCTCTTGAGTATAAGCTTCATTATGTTCCTCTAAGTATTCATCGTCCGAAAATATAATGTCATTGTAAGGAAAGATACCAGTTGCCAGAAAACCCGATGTTATGTTGTCTGGGTTAAATGATCGCTGAAATGGTTGGCTTGTGAGATAAGCTACATCACCGATGTTGATAGATCTGCCCGGATTGTTTATTAAAAAGTTATTGAATGTCCTTTTGCACAGTGCTTTAAAACTTGAATAAATGGCTACATCTAACGGCTGTAGTTTATGCGATGTATGTGGGGGAAAAGAGAGCATAATAATTCCATTTTCCCGACAAAATATGATTGATTCAAGACTGCAGTGAGAAGTATGATTGTCAAGCAATAACAGAATTGGATTTTCCTTGGAGCAGTTGCTGTATTGTTTTAAATGACCCAGAACGTCCGGAAATATTTCAGCTTTCATCCATCCACTGTCAGAAAGCAGACCAATTGATCCTGCTACAGAACCGGTCATAAAACTGGGGTTCATTCGTTTTCGAGGAAATACATAAACAGGCGGAACATGATTTCCTGTGGCATTGACAATACCAACCATTGTTACTAAACTGCCTCTTTCTGCGGATGCAACTTGGGAAACAGTTCTTTTTCCCTTTTCAGCACGAGTAAAAGTTATTGTTTTGACAAGTTTTTTATGGAAATAAAGATTAATATTCTTACCTTTGGGGCCTCAAGTACTGTGGTTACTCCGGTCTCATCCAAGTTGTAAATTTTATCCGGTCCAAACTTATACTTCTCATACAGCCGTTTGAGATTTTGAAAAAACTTTTCTACAGGTGCTTTTTTGAATCCATAAAGACGGGCCATGCTGGTGTTTTCGGGTTTTCGCAGACTTAGTGAACTGTTGCGGTTCATAAAACCAGCAAGCCAAGCCCTTCCAGCTTGCTCATTTGTGTTCCAACTATTTGGGTATGGGATTTTGTTTATTTTAACATATTGTAAAACAAACTGTTTTGCTAGCTCATATGTTAAACCGAAATGAAGCTTAGAGCATTTTTTAAAATAATCGCAAAGCTCCTTTTCTTGAACTGTTGTAAGAATTTGTTTGTTGGAATATTTCGTGCTGTTTTCTGTATTGATTGACTGTCCTTCACGTCTTTTCTTTAGTCGGAAAATTAAAGTGGTACGATTTATACCATATTTTTTAGCAGCACTGCTAATGGATTCATTTTTTTTTTCAATATTTTCAATTGCCTCTTGGATGTTGGCTTCGTTAACATTGCGAGATGGATGTTTTCTTTTATATATATTTGGCATTTTAACATTCTGATAAAGGATAAAAAAAGTTTATTGTAAACTCCTTTTTTGAACTGATAAAGGAATATTTGACACTGTCAATTGGTCCTTCAACATTGGTGTCAAAACCTCCTTTCAGTTGACTTTTGGAAAATAATAAAAAAAAAAAAATAAAGAGTTGTTGCTCACCAATATTTATAGTATAATATGATTTAAAAACAAATCTACGTGTTGTATATTTCACTTTAAATAACTAAAACTACTTACTACCGACACTGCAATTAGTTTAGTTATCTCAAATATTACATCAACTGGACTCAAAAACAATTATTTTTTCTATTTCACACAACGATCAGATCACAGTTATAATTTTTTGGTAGCTCGAATCAATCGTAACTATCTTCGTTTTTTCATAACTAAAGTGCTGCCAATGTCTACACTTTTTTAGAAAAGTCCTGATGTCAATTCCTCCCACATATCAAATCCTCCTGACTTTACCCTACTCTATCTATATTAGATTTGGAAACAGTCTGCCAGTTAACGTTTTTCTATAGAAAATTTTTCCTCACCATTTAACATGGACAAATAGACGTAACATTTCACACAATTTTGTTTCTTGATACAAACTAAACGAGTAAACGCAAAAATTAAAATATTTACTCTAAAAATTTCCCCTTGGGAAAAAATAAAATTGCGATGATACATGATAAGCTCTAATTCTTTTAATTTTGAGCTCATGTTTTTAAAGTTTAATCATCACAGACCTACAGACGACATACACTTAATTTTGCTAAGGTTTATTAATGTTTATTTTTCGTTTCTTAAGAAGTAGATAGATTTACATAATATAATACATAAGTGGGTATATACATTCCTCATTATTTTGTTTTTAACATTTTTATTAAATAAATTGTACGTTTTACTATTTCAATGATCATACGTATATGATAAAGTGGAATACAATTATTCATCTTTCCTCTTATTTTTCTTCAATTAACAATGACCAAATTCTAATCTCAAAAGTCAAAGCTAAATGTTTATATTTTTATGTTGAACTTTTGAATCCTAAATTTTGATTTTGATTAGGTATTTTTGTTTATTTGGATTTGTTTTTGATAACTCTTAATCATCTTCTCTCTTTAAGTTATCCGGCTCCCGATCCATGGACGGTCTCTGTCACAGATATTGCGATCTTCCATCGGTTGCGGTCCCTCGCACGCTCTCTTTAGTCGTCGAGACCAAGCGCTCTTGGGTCTGTAACCACCTGGTCCCTGTAGCGGAGGTTCGGTCTTCCTGGTCGTCTTGAACCTGGGGGCTTGGATTCGAAGATTTTCTTGTCTGAAGCGTTGCTGTCCATTCGCTCGATGTGGCCAAGACAGTGTAATCGACGTGTTTTGCTCTTTGGACTACATCCGACTCTTGGTAAAGCTCGTACAATTCATGATTGAATCTTCTCCTCCATGCACCCTCTTCGCATATAGGACCAAATATCAACCGAAAAATGTTTCTCTCAAAAGAGCCCAGAATCAATTCCCCTTTTCCAGCAGCAACGCCACCGTAGAGTAGAACTGGTAAAATAAGCGTGCACAAAGGAGTTTTGAACTCATTTGCTTGGCCAAACGAAGTAGCAGCAGTTCGCCAGGGTAATTCTTCGTCGGATTTCCACTAAGGTGTCGTTCGTGGAATTGATGTTTGTATACCGAGGTAGGTGAACTCCTTGAGTACCTAGAAATCACTGCTACCAACTGTGACGTTTTGTCCTAGGCGATGGACAGATGAGGCTCTTTATTGTTTGTTAATAGCACTTTGTTTTGTCCTTATTCACTTCATCAAGACCAGCGCGTTTCGCCTGTTCATCAATAGCTGTGAATGCTTCAAGTAGAGCTTGCTTGGAGCGGCCGATGATGTCAATGTCATCCTAACAGCCAAGCAGTTGAGAAGACCTGTTAAAGATAGTGCCTTCCATGTTAATACCTCTCTTGCGCACTATCTGCTCCAGGGATAGGTTGAAGAAATCACATGATAGCGCATCTCCTTCTGAACCCTGTACACGTCTGGAATAACTCGGATCAGCTGTTACCCATTTGCACGTTGCACCGCGTATTTTGTAACGTCATGCGGCACAGCTGGATCAGATTTTTCGGGATCCCGAGTTCCGACATCGCCAATAGCAGCTCTTGGCGACTTATGCCATCATATGCGGCTTTGAAGTCGATGAATAGGTGGTGGGTCTCGACTTGAAATTCGTTGATCTTTTCCAGGATTTGTCTCAATGTGAAGATTTAGTCTATCGTTGATCTGCTAGCCTAAAGCAAAACTGGTACGTGCTGATCTTCATTTTGCAGAAAGTTCTAAGATGTTCACATTCTACATATGTTGGATAGCATAGGCAACATTAAGCAAGGATATGCCTCTGTAGTTTTTGCAGGACATAGGATCGACTTTTTTGTAGATTGGTCATATGGAGCTATATTTGGCCAGTCGTCGGGAATACTTTCTTTTTTCTGCGCAGGGTATTTTTTCGCTTTTCCTCCCTTTTCACGGTTCCTCTCTTGCTGCTTTTGGTTTCCATTGCAGAATTTTCATTCGTGCATTTTCCGTCTCCTGCTTCAATACCGTGTATTCATCACCATACAATGGGTTCTTTTTTCTGGGTGGTTGATAGCCTATAGTGGTCTCGGTCATTTCCTTAATCCTGTTGTGATGCTGGTGCCACTGGTTGTTGACGCTTGTGGTTGGGTATACAGGAGAGATCTTCCCGGGCAATTGCTTATTATCTTTCTTTCTCAGATATGCTAAAGGCTTTCAATGTTGAAACTATTCCTTTAGGTGGTCTACGTTTTCTTTTCACTGGACAGTCGGGCTCTTAACTTTGTCACAACAATAAAGTGGTCAGAGTCCATATTTGCACCTCGGAAAGTTCGCACGTCCAAGGTGTTCGATGCGTGTCTTGCGCCAATTAGCACATGGTTGATTTGGTTGATGGTTTGACTATCTGGAGATCACCAGGTTGGTGTGTATCCTTCATTGGGGAGCCCAGTGCTTCTTATCACCGGTATTACGAGCTGTAGCGAAGTCAATTAGTTGGAAGCCGTTTTCTGTTGTCGTGTCATGGATGTTGTGCATTCCAACTAATTTGCTAAAGTAATTTTCCTTTCCGACCTTAGCATTGAAGTCTCCGAGCACAACTTTGATTTTGACTCCGTTCAGGAGGTCGTTTGTCGTTAGACTCCTCCTTATTAGACTCCTCAACTTCATAGGTAGGGGCGTGTGGACATAATAGGCTGATGTTTTAGAAGGTAGCTTTCATGCGGATCACAGCCAGGCGATCTCTAATCGGTTTGAAATCGATGACTTTCGATCTGAGTCGATTTCCAACCACGATTCCCCCTCATAGCAAGTTCAATCTTTGATGCGACAGCTGCAATAAATGTCGCAATCTTTTCTTTTCGTTATTCCTGATCCTATTCTGGATGGCGGTAATGTCTGCCTTGTACCGCGAGAGGACAGAATCAAGTTTTTAAGTAGCACCTGACGCTTAGAGTGTACTTACATTCCAGGTGCATACTCGTAGGTCGTAGTCCATTTTCATTCCGAGTCTGGTTGTCATTTGAGGGGATCCTTCTTCGAGGCTTGTCGCGTCTCTCTCAAAACAATGGGTATTTTTTTTTACTGCATATAGGAAAAGATAGCTCGAGGCTCCCAGTTTCTACAACATCCAACCACCAATTCTTAATCAATCCCTTGTTTGACTCATAGATTATTTGGTAATTCCATGGTAACTCTTAATCAAAGAACTACCAGATCTATGAGTCAAAAGAAGGGAGTTAGTTTTTGTATTCACTGTATTTTTGAGAAAAAATGATTTTTCGAAAGCCACGAACCATATTTTCAAAGCCATTATAGGTAACAAGTACCTCGTGGTATGATAGTTAGTGCTTAGGACTGTCATGCCGAAGGTGTGGGTTCGATTTCCAGCCGTGCCACCTAAAAACAGAAATGTTTTATCCGAGGTACTGCCTATTGCGAGGAACTGACAAATCCTCTAAGAGTATACTTATCATGAATAAGTGCTGCTCACTTAGCCGTTCGGACTCGGCTAAAAACTGTAGGTCCCCTCCATTCCATTCCATTCCATTCCATTCGAAAATCCATTCGAAAGCACTAAGAAATTACTTCGTGTGACAAAATTTGAATTTTTGTCTGTAACATGAACCAAGATATACTTTTCTTATGCGCCGAGTTTGAATCTCGCCTTGGAATTGCTTTAGCCTAGCACGTCACGTTTTTGAGATATTCGAGTCTGAAGATTAAAAAGATGCATTTTTTATGTAAATTTGGGGTTTTTATTTTTTTCTTGAAGTTATTTTTTCCGAAAAAATGTTTACGTTATTCTGAAGTATGAACACTTTACTTCAAAATTCTTTTTTGAATCTTTAAAATACCTCCATTCGCCTTCAAGAAATCCTTAGTTTTCCCCTTAAACTACCTAATTCGAAAAATCCCACAATTTGTTCGCTAAGTGCCATTATGAACACAAATTGACTGTATTTTTCGAATTAGGTAGTTAGACGATAATCAACGATTTTCGAAGACGAATGGAGGTATTTGAAAGATTCAAAAAGAATTTTGAAGTAAAATGTTCATACTTTAGAATGACCAAAAACATTTCTTCGAAAAAAAATTACGTCGAGAAAAAAATATAACCCCAAATTTGACTAAAAAAATCATTTTTTTTTTTAATCTTTAAATTATTCGAATACCTCAAAAACGTAGCGTACAAGAGCAATTCCAAGGCCAGATTCGAACTCAACGCATCAAAGACCATCAGAAAAGTATATATGGTGGCTCATGTTACAGACAAAAGTCAAATTTTGTCACACAAAGTAAACTCTTAGTGCTTTCTAATGGATTTTCGAAAACAGTAAAATACGTCAATTTTTGACTAACTATTGCTTGATTTCAAATGGGTTGTTGCAGAAAAAAATTTGAATAGAGATTTATTGGAAATTGTGTATAGATAGGTACTTTTAATGGTATTTTGATGTCATTTTCGAATAATTGATAGTTTTCGAACCATTAGTGAAATACTCCCAAAAAATGCATTTTTGCATAATTTTTTCCATTTTTTCCATGTTGCGTCACGAAATTTTGTTGGAAAACCTCAGATTCGGATCAGTAGCGTAGCTAGATGGGCAAGGGCCCTGGGGCAGAAAATAAAATGGGGCCCCTTAACAGAAATTGGTTTCGTTTTTGATTAACATAAAAATGAGAAATTTAAGAAGATAGGTATGTAATATTGTAGTACCTCGTGGCATGACGGATAATGCGTAGGACTGTCATGCCAAAGGTCTGGGTTCGATTCTCAGCCGTGCCACCTAAAAACAGAAATGTTTTATCCGAGATACTGATTCTTGTGAGGAACTGACAAATCCTAAATTTGTCATGAAAAAGTGCTTCTCATTTATCCGTTTGCTCTTGGCCAAACACTGTAGGTCCTCTCCATTCCTGCCAAGAACACGCACACAGGAATGCTTGAGAGCTGTAAGTCACTAGGCCCTGGTTCTCCACGAGCTGTTGCGCCACCCAATTTATTTATTTATTTATGTAATGTTATAGGAATTTGAAAAAAAAAAACTGTCAGCATAATGTCTGTTAGGCATATAATTTTTAAAGCTTAGCATGTAGTTTGTTGACAATAGCAAATAAAATGCACGACTGGATCGCACGTACTTGCTCTTATGTTCAAGTTGTGTGGGACTTAAGAAATTTTAAAAAATATTCAAGTTTTTATAGAAAAAGTATAAAAAAGCATTTAAATCATTCTTTTAATTGTATAAACAGCATGATAAATGACTTAGAGCTCAAAAACGGTATGCCTTTTGATAACTTGAAGAAATATCAATATATGCACAAAAAAAAATTAAAATCTTTGGAGCCGTTTTCTTAAAACTTAATTTCTTATATATAAAATGTTTGTAATATTTTTCAAAAATATTTTTGGTATGCCAATTTTGAATATAAATTAATATACATTTAAAAATGAAATTTAAAAATAATTCGTCAACCAGTTTTTGAAATATTGAGTTAAAAAAAAAATTGAATCTTTTCTAAAAATTAAAAATTTAGTTTTTCCAAAATTTTGGTATGCAGTATTATTTATATTCTAACAAAGCTTTAGTGAAATTTTTTTTATTGAAATCGGATAAGCGGTTAACGAGAAAAGCAAAAAAAAAAACCGTTATATGGCAGGTACCGTTAATAAATGTTTTTGGTAATTTTTTTTTTTTCTTACCAGAAAGTACACCATATCTACAATAATACACCGATTTTTTTTTATCAAAATCGTTGGAGCCGTTTTTGAGATAAATTAGCTTTTCCTTGTATGGCAAGTACCTTTATTTTTAGAGCTAAAAAAAAGTTTCAATTTCTCCTCTGGGGAGTTTCAAAAAACCTTAAGTTCAAAATTTGAAGAAAATCGAAGGGAATCAGACCCAATTCAGAAATTTTTACAATGAGCGAAATGTAAATGTCAGAATTTAATCTGACTCTCACCACAACTCACTCATTGGATTTTGTAATCGGGGTGAATATAAATGAAATGTATTCTGTCCGAAAAAAGAGTAAAACCCTTTCCAAATAATCTGCTAGAATAATCAATCTCGACCGTATAACAGAGTTTCAGAAGCAAAGTCAAAACGGCATTTTTCGTTTATGATCCCAGGAGTCAGTTTTTATGGATTTTTTTTGTTTTGCATCGCGTGAAAAGATCTGTAAAAATGATATCACGAAATACTCCCATTTCTTCTAGTTGAACTTCTCACCAAATGGCAACATATACTTCTGAAATTTGTGCACAAGTCAAAATGTTTACTGGCTGCCATTTGAGAACAACACTCTAGGCGTGTTCAGGAAAATGAGATCTCCGACGGCTC
Organism: Dasysyrphus tricinctus; assembly: GCA_963921185.1. Taxonomy (NCBI): domain Eukaryota; kingdom Metazoa; phylum Arthropoda; class Insecta; order Diptera; family Syrphidae; genus Dasysyrphus; species Dasysyrphus tricinctus. The sequence goes on from OY992530.1 coordinate 148,921,218, forward strand.
AGTGTCAAAAACTGAGCAAGCCAATCCAGTATTTTCTTTCCCTCAGTTATTTGACAGCAAAATTTCTGAGGAATCCTGTTCACGAGACTGAGATTGCTGAGGGCTCTGAGATCTCATTTTCCTGAACTCGCCTATTAAAAAGCAAACACAGAGACTGAAAATTAAGTTTTTGTGGTCAGAAATGAAAATCCTTGTCGTTTTAATTTGAAATGTGACTGATTTTAAAGATTTAAATTCAGTATAAACCGCAACGGATCGATTTTAAGTGTAATTCAAAATATTAGGACGGAAACTCATAGCAGTTAGGCTTTAAAGCTTTAACAGCCACTTAGACCGGCAGATAGGCTATCCAATAGTGTTAGTAAAACATCGATAGTTTAATCGATTAATCGTTTGTTTTGAACTATCGAGATTATCGATAGTTTGGAGAAAACATTGATAGTCTGTCCAGATGATAAGTTTTTGTAGTTGGGGACAAAATAATTGCCGAGAAATGAGTTGTCAACTTGAAATTGACCTTGAATGACAAAAATCTTAGCTGGGCTTAAGTTCAGTTGGTTGTTGAACACGGTTCTTTCCGAATTATGGTTCTATTATGTTTATTTTACTATTTATTACTATTAAAATCCTTTATTTTTATCAAAGAACGCAGACAATACTTAAATTACTTTTTTTTTGGCCTGTTGAGATGCAGCTGTGAATTTTTCGTCTTCTTTTTTTTTTTGTGAAATGCCAAAATTAGAAAGACAAATAAAGACAAAGATAGTTTTTGGAAAAGCCCAATAGGGACAATTCCGCATCAATAGGTCTGTTCCTTTAGTTTTAATTTCTGTGCATTTTAGTCCAAAATTCTGTCAAAGTTCATATAAAAAAATGACAGAAGTTTGGACTAAAAATCATAGAAATTCAAAGTAAAGGATCAGACCTTATATTTAACTATGCCTGAGACCAAATTGTGGAACTTTACAGAATTTTCACGTTAGAAAATACACCTAGAATGTATTTATATTCACATGTTTAACATTTTTTCATATTGAAATATGTATGTTTGAAAAATTTGATTTCTTTTTAATTTGAAAATTTGTTTTAAAATTTTATTTTTTTATTGCTTTTATTTATTATTATTATTAGTAAGAAACCATCGATTGTTTATCGATTAACCGATTGTTTTTTTTTTAAACAATCGATACTATCGAAAACTCCAACAATCGATGTTTTATTAACACTACTATCCAAGATTTTATCTGTTTCTGTAGGATATTGTTGTCCGAGATATTTTAAGCCAAAAGTTCAAATTTATCTGGCAAAAAAGTTCCGGATAGGCTATCCGATACTTTACCCATAAATCTTGAAAATGACCCATAATATTCAAAACAAACTGAGCCAAAACTTTCTTAAAGATAAAAAGAACTTTTAATTTCACTTTGAAAAATTGTTTCTGTCAGTCTCTGGGGCCCCTAAACCTTCGGGGCCCTGGGGCACAGTGTGGGAATTCGCTCATCTAGCGGAATTAAATTAATAGCGCTTACAAGTTAAAGTTTTTGATAATTTTTTTTTTGCAAGACTTATCATAAATATGTGGACAATGAAACTTAAGGATAATTATTCATATACTTGGCTAAATTTTTCATGTACAGAGCCCTGAAAGTATAAGTTTTTTGCACTTTGGTGGACCCATTTGGACAAATGAAATACGGTCACAAAAAAATAGCTTTTTGTAATTTTTTTTATAAGATTCACTATGCATGTACACAAAAATAAATAGAAATACTATTTTTTAAATAATATAAACAAATGTTTGATATACAGAGCTCGGAAAGTACACGTTTTTTGCATATTGGTAGATCCTCTTAAAAAAATGAATTCGCTCCAGAAAAAGCTTTTTCTAATTTTTGTTTTTAATATTTTTAATGAATAAATACAAAAATGAAATCATCCTACAGAAATTTATATATTTAGGCAAATTTTTGACAAACGGAGCTCTGAAAATGCGAGTTTTATACAGTAAGGTTTTCCTCAAAATTGATTGCTTCTTCGAAAAAAGTGCTATGATCCATTTTGTGTTAAATTTTATGAGCTAAAATATTATTTCATTTTTGATTTTGAACAAATTAATTGTTTTCGAGATATTTACAAGAAAACTGAACTTTGTACAAAACCAAAAGTTTAATTTTGAACCACTATAGCTTCAATATTCTTAAACTTACAAAGTTCGTTAATAGCTCATTTTGTTCCTTGTTTTTGGAGGCACACTAATAACTTGGACTTATAATGCGAAGATGTACCCAAACAAAATTCTGCATACAAAAATTACAGCCGATAAATGCTTTTTAAAAAGGTAAATCTTTCGGCCTAAGTTGCTACACCATGAAGTTCTTATTCATTTTACTCTTAATCTATTGATTATACGAAAAAGAGTATGCCCATCCCAACTGTGTAATATCTTATGAGCTACTATTTTTACTTTGCATTTTTTCAAAAAAAAATTAGTTTCCAAGAAATTATCAAAAAAATTAATTTTAACACCTTTCCACCCCCCCTAAATATTTTAGCCCCGGCCCAAATTTAGGGTACTTTTCAGAAAATACTTAGGGTGTCAAAACAACGCTCTCCACCACAATTCAACTTTGTCGGAATTTTTTCTCAGTGAAAGTCTAATTTGTCCCCGTTCTATTTTTTTGAAAGCCGGTTCGAAAATGAAAAATAAATGTATGGGTGTCGCACCTACGCGCAGCAACTTAAAGCGCTAAATGACAGGTGACATATCAGGCTTTCAAATGCATATAGCCTCTTATCTGAACAACACTGAATACTTAAAGTTTTTCTCTCGTGAATACAGAATTTGAATAAAAATGGCCGCTTTTTTAATCCCACCCACCAACAGATATATTTAAACACCCTAATGATTGTAATTTTACTTAATTTTCAATTCCCTGATATGGCATCTATTAAATCAAAACAAAACTTTCAATAAAAAATGCACCAAGCACTCATACAAAAAATATTTCAAAACTACCTTCTCAAGCCAATTTTCTTTGAATTTATCACCAATCGCAACTTTAAGAACGATTCACTTTATTTCACTTAACTCCCACGTAAAATTTCTTTCATAATCGCTAAGTAGAAGCTTTAAGCTGCAAGCAAAACAAGTTTTTACATCAGTTTGTGGCAGTCATTTTTTGAATTAAATTCCGCTAGATGAGCGAATTCCCACACTGTGGGGCGCCGCCCCAGTTTGCCCCTAGGTAGCTACGCCGCTGATTCGGATTCAGCACCCCGAAAACATAGAGGAGGGAACAAATCAAAACTCTTTACTCTTTGAGACTCTTTGAACACAAATTAACTATGGACTAAGGAACAATTAACTTTTTGTTCAAAAAATACTATCGAAATTGTTGGTGTAAAATATTTTTTTTATAATTTGCGGAAAAATATTCAAAAAGCAACCAAAACAAAATCGAAAAATCAAAGATTGACAGAGACATAGCTACCCATTCAAAATTTACCAGTTCTTACTACGCAGTTTTTTTTCGACCTGAAAGCCGAAAATAAGAAATCTTAGATTTTTGTTTATTATGCTTTAAGACTTTAAAGAACAATAATAGGCAAAGTCCGACACGCCGACCTGTTACTTATTTTTGTAATGAAGGTACCTACTCCTATTAAGTTATTTATGTTGAAAAGCTGCAAAGTACATAATGAAAAGTGGTTGGTGAAACAGGGTTCGATCCAAACTCAAGAGTTGTAGTTTAATTGTAATTTGTAACCAGTTCGACACCAAGTGCATTGATTCGCACGCAGTTTGTTTTTTGACAGTAAATTCCATTATTTTCAAACAAACCAATTCAAATCACTTTAATTACATGGAGCGGTGTGTTTATGAAAGGCCAACTGAGAACACTTGCACTTGTGCAAAGAAGGTTAATTCATAGCAAGTACAATCGACACCGTTTAAGTGAAAATTGCGATTTGGCGTATATAAAAGCTAACTTGAGATAACTGAATGAAAGTGCTGTTAAAAGATTTTTAAAATAAACATTCCTTATAGTATCGCGAGCAAAATCAGACGTATAAAAGACTATTAAATAAACTTAGTTATAGATTTTTGATATAAAAAAGCTTTTAATGGTCTTAAGTCCGCACAATAAATAGTCACTAAAATAATTGATTGAAACATTGCAAGTGATGTCTGAGACGAAACGTGGAATTTTGGCCATTGAAACCTATTTTGAGTTTTATAAATCTCTCAGTTTCCTTGAGCTAATCAAGGGGTTTATTTGTTTTTATATAAATGTACCTATGATTGTTGTAAAAATTTTTATGTGATTAATTATGTCGTGACAAGTTGTTGTTGTGTCACTTAAAAATAATCAAATTCTAAATGATACTTTGCAACCCCGTTCTGCATTTGTATGGTTTTCATTTTCATAGAAAACCCCTTTAAGTTTGAGTAAAACCTTATATTCAAATAATCGGAGTTGACTGTACGTATTAGGTCTACAAAAGAAGACACACAAAATTTTCCTTGTCACCCATGACTTGCAGTATGAACCAGAAACTTAATTGACCAATTATAGACACAGCCGAAATGTTTACTTTAGTATCAACAGCATTTTACCCCTAAAAATAATAGCAACAACTCTACGAAACATCAGAATAATTATTGAATGAAAATAAATGTTCAAGTGAAATGTAACAGAGCACTGTCATATGGTTAAACTTTAAAGGTAGACATTTCAGCTGAAATGTTGTTGGTACTGTTATTATTTATTACTAAATATTTGTATGTAAATATGTATGTGTGATGGTCAGACGCAGCGTTAATTGATCATTGTAATGAATATTGATTTGATTAAATACATACATATTGTAATACTCGTATAATTTAATTTAATGTAAAAAGGGCCCGTTATATGTACTTTGTACAAACGTTGGCAAAATACAAGGGTTCAAGGTTCAGTACCTAAGTGATAATAGTCAATTACAAACCTAAATATTTTAGAGAGTGCCAACAAAATCGAAATTTGGATTTTTCATGATTGGTCTCAAAATCCCGTTATAAATCCTCTTAAAATTTGAGAATATTTGATATTTTGATATACATACATATAAAATTTGTTTGTGTTTTTCATACAAAATTTATAAACAAAAATGGTGTTGCGTTCTCATGTTTATTGTTGAACTTTTTCTTCTCGGTGGGGGCGGGTAGATATTTGCTTTAATTAATGTTATTATTAATTTAATCAAACAAGCTAAAGTCTAATAAAGCTCCGGGGTATGACTTAATAACAGCGGAAATATTAAAAATGCTTCTTCATAAAGGATTAATTAACCTCCTTTACATAATAAATGCCGCTCTAAGGCTAGAATATGTTCCAAGCCAATGGAAAGTTGCGGAAGTAATAATGGTTTTGAAACCTGGCAAACCATCTCATGAAAAGAATTCTTACAGACCGATTTCGCTTCTTCCAATAATATCGAAAGTTTTTGAAAGAATACTACTCCTGCGCCTGCAGCCTATAATAGAAGAGAAACATTAATACCTGAACATCAGTTCGGATTTAGAAGCAAGCATTCAACAATTGATCAAGTGCATAGAATAACTGATGTAATTGAGAGAGCTCTTGAAGAAAAGAAAATTTGTTCGACGGTCTTTTTGGATGTGTCGCAAGCGTTTGACAGGGTGTGGCACGAAGGCCTCAAATTCAAATTACGACAAGTTCTGCCTGAAGGACTTTATAAAATTCTTAACGAATATCTAGAAAACAGACATTTTCGTGTAAGACACGGAAATGAATATTCTAATTTCAAAGAAATAGTGGCTGGGGTACCACAAGGTAGTGTTTTAGGTCCAGTTCTGTACCTTCTATTTACACGTAACAACGTTTGCTGATGATACTGCAATACTAGCAGTAGGCAAAACGATTAACGAAGCTACGATTAATTTACAAAATGCTCTTAATAATGTTAATGAGTGGACAAAAACATGGCGAATAGCGCTCAATGAACAAAAGTCAGTCCACGTGGACTTTACGTATAAAAAAATAAATAGATTGCCCGTCTTTCTAAATACCGGTCGTGTTCCATTTGCGAATGAGGCAAAATATTTGGGAATGACTCTAGACGCGAAATTAAAATGGAAGCCGCACGTAAAAAAGAAATGCGAAGAACTAAAAAGTAAATTAAGAGATATGAACTGGTTACTCGGTAAATATTCTAAGCTTAGTATTGATAATAAGTTGATTTTATACAGGCAGGTACTTAAACCTGTCTGGACTTACGGTATACAACTCTGGGGTTGTACTTGCGATACAAATTTAAATAACTTACAAACGTTTGAAAATAAATTGCTTAGGTCATTTGTAAATGCACCATGGTATATAAGAAACGAAGATCTTCACAGGGATCTCGGGACTCCAACGGTTCGAGACGAATTAAAGAGTTTCGCGCGAAAACATAGAAATCGGCTATTAGATCACGCTAATCTAACGATTATTGACATTCTTGACGAGTCGAATTTAGTACGCCGTCTGCAAAGAACAAAACCTTCCGACTTGGTGCGGTGAACGGAAAACCGCTTTAAAATCGCGGAATAAGCAGGAACTTTCACCGGAAAGTTACCTGCAACACGTTACTTAACTTCGTTAAAAATAAATTGCTAGATAAGTTTCAACTTAGTTGCAATCGGGAAGTGGAGGTGGTTTTAGTGTAGTAAGAATCTCTCACTTCTATGAGCACGCGTTTTTCGGTCCTCATAGAGCCTGATGCAGGTTTTGCACCTACCCACGGAAAAAAAAAAAACAAAATTTAATCAAACTTAAAAACCGCGAATGAATAGAATAAACAAATAATGGGTTGGCTACGAAATCTCGCAAATCAAAATCTCGCATAAGTCCTCACAATTTGTTATGTTAGCTTCTTGTACTTACTACATATACACAGCTAGGCACAGAGTTACCACACAACCGCTAGGTCAATATACGTAAAACAGAATACTGATGCAAGAATTGAATGAGTTGATATTATAGTAGTTCATCAGGGAATTCCTAAAATTTCATGTGAGCAACCCATTACTTTGTAACGTCACCAAATTTTATTTTATTGATTCTAGTTGATTGAAGATCATAATCCTGATTTTTCGCACACCTTTACCCTTTGGCCGCCATATTTTGATATAATTCCATTTTAGTTTTTATTAAATATCTCGGTTCCTATAGAAGTTCTACAATAAACTAAAGGTTTCTGCACTTTGTTGTGACCAAAATAGTTCGTATATTACTTATATATATTTACTCACTATTAGTAGATACACCTGTATTCAATACATAGTTACATAGCCTTTTTTAGTTTCTATTAAAATGGCGGTGATGGGTTTTATGCATGTAGTCATTACATATTTGACTGTAGCTGGTTCATAGTTATGTATTGAGTACAAATCGTTTTTACTCGTTATCTATACGAAATATTTTTTCTATAGACTGTTGATTACATAAATATTGCCTCAATATCACGTTGATGGTGGATTTCATTCGGTACGTAAATAATGAATTGTAACCAGCACACTCAACCTGTATCCAGTACAAATATTTAGCATACAAGCGTCTCTGTGAGTACTAAGTTCATAAAATGTAACTGTCAGCTTAATAAAAATTTCAAATACAAGGTTGGACTTGTAAAACACATAATTTGCAAGCAATAATGACAAAAGTGTCGTACCTCGTGGCATGATGATTAGTGCGTAGGACTGTCATGCCGAAGGTGTGGTTTCGATTCCCAGCTGTGCAACCTAATATATTATTTTTGTTTAACATATAAGCGGGAACGTTTATCGCTAATAACTACATATCTATCATTTGCTGTATTTTACATGAGAATAATTTAATACCTGTACAAATATAACACCTAGCCAAGCGGTCCATTGTCTCAAACTACATAGGTTGACCACATCCCTTAATTTTGGGGAGAAGGTGAAAGGCTTTGAGCAAATAAGTAGTGTGCGAATGGTTTAAGAAAGAGTGAAAATGAGAGTATAATTGGTTGATAACTAAATATAACACCAAACCTCAAAAAATATATTTGAATCTATTCATGGTGTATCTATATTATATATTCCAACATCCAACTTCTAGAAATGCTTAATTGAATACAAAAATTCCCAGCAATTATGAATTAAAATACTACCGCCGTATATCCTTGTTGTATGGCGTGACAAATCGATTACATTTTATTGCCCGAAACAACGATTCAATCACACTACACCACCAAACGCCCAACCAATTTAGGGGTTGCTCAGATGATACACCACATCAACTAACCTCAACTGGATGGCGCTCGAAGCACTTTATTTTGATTTGTTTTGACAGCTTTGATTGTGAGAACTGGTCCTAATTGCGATATGGCAAATTTCATCCTGCCATTAATATCCTAGCGATGCTATGCAAAAAATGTACCGATGTTAATTTTATTGCAATTTTATGTTCAAGGCGTAAGATTTGAACGCACCTCATACATAAGCTTGCAACCACTTTCTTTCTTCGATTCCCACACAATCGGATGGGCAATTAGAAATTTGGAGTAATGAAAATAGAAAGAAAAAAAACCAACTGCCCTCAATTCAGGGAGAGGCATCATCACACAAATTATTCTTATCCTTACATCTTCAAAAGGATTTCAGTCTGCGATATGAATAAAAAAATAATTAAATAATTCAAAATCGGATTATCTGGCTGCGATTCGGAACAATGAACAAAACGTTTTGTCATCCTTGTCACTCTGTGTAGTCACTTGCAGGCAAAGATATATGTATGGAGATGTTGCTGTCATTGGAAAAAAGGACCAACAGAGGACCAATTGAAAATAAAAATTACATAGAGTTGGTTGCTTTTTTTTCTTTGCTTTTTTTTATTTTTGTGTTTCCTTTATTTAATTCAAGAGAGTATAAATGATAAATTTCCACCCATTTGAATTTGAATGAAAATCCATTTCGTCATATGTACAAGCGACAGCAGCGGCGGTATGGTATCTGTATGCGAAATAAAACCAAGAGTTTCCCTATTGTCCTCCATCATCAGAGATCCTGGGAGATGGATCAAACGAAACAATGCAAAATCTGTGAAATAAAAATTAAAATATAAAAATAGAACGATGGCGGTCTTTTGTGCTTATATAGTATAGAAGAAGATGTGATCTTGTTGGAAAGGATTTGGCTTTGTTTGAAGGAGATAGCATATAACTATTGAATAGGTATACAAAGGGACTGAATATGCCTGTGACAATAATAATTATGACAACTTTTGGTGAAAGAGGCGGATCCTACTACACACGTTTTGCCCATAAATAGAGTATCGCAGGTTGATGAAAAGTTAAAGGTGAATTTGACCAGGGGAAAAGTTAACTGGCGCCCGGGTGGAGCGATGAATGATAAGTATTTCTACTCATAATACACTGAGAAAACTGAACTATGAGTTATTTAAACAGAAGCATGTTTAACTATATGTTTAAATTAGTACAAATAGAATTCAATTTAAATCTACCTCTTATCTATTCAGATTCAAAAATACTATTATTTTGGGTAAAATCTATTTAAATCAAAGTAAATCATGTTTAATTATTACATTTGAAGCTACACGTTACTTTTTACATGCATTTAAGCCTACTTGAGTTTGATTTTTAAAAGACCTGTTAAATTATTTTACTCACTTAAAAATGTTTAACATACAATTAACATGCACGAGTTTGATTCAAATATAAATTCACTTTAAATATAAAGAAGATTTAGGGATTGAACAGAAATGTTTAATTTATCATCATCATCATCGTGTCCTGTAACCCCGGCTGGGGCATAGGGCGTCAACAAAACGTCTCCATCCTTCACGGTCTGCTGCAAGGTACTTAAGCTGTGGCCACGTCTTTCTCTGGGATTCTGCTTCCGCTAAGACAGTTGATTTCCATGTTGTTCTTGGTCTTCCAACCCGCCGTGCACCCTGAGGATTCCATTCAAAAGACTGCTTTGCAATTTCATCGTTTGGTTTCCTCAGTGTGTGACCAATCCAACGCCATTTACGCTTTCTTATGTCGACGTCCAGCCGCTCTTGACTTGTCCTGCGCCACAATTCCTCATTTGATATTATTTGTGGCCAGCGAATCTTTAGGATGTGGCGAAGACAGCGATTCACAAAAGCCTGCAATTTCTTCGAAATGGTAGACGTGACTTTCCAGGTTTCACAAGCATATAACAGCACGGATTTGACATTGGATTCGAAGAATCTCAACTTAGTGCGTAAGGAGATTTGACTGGATTTCCAAATTGGGGACAGAGTACCGAAGGCAGCACGAGCTTTATTTATTCTACTTTTAACGTCCAGATCCGTACCACCGTTTGCAGAAACAATACTGCCAAGGTAGTTAAATTGTTCCACTACTTCAACTGGCGTCTCCTGTAGAATAATACGCTGCTGTGTGGAGCGGCCTGTGAGCATTATTTTTGTCTTTTTGCTGTTTATTCTTAGACCACTCGACTCTCCCTTCACTTGCAGTGTTTGGCACATCCCGTTCAGCCCACTGATGTTATTTGCCAGTAGACATATGTCATCGGCATAGTCTAAATGACTGAGCCTTTCGAACGGTCTCCATTGAATGCCCTGTCGCTCAGCTGTACCAACACTGGCCGTCAATACGTCGTCCATCGCCAGCAGGAAGAGAATTGGCGATAGAACATCCCCTTGTCTCACACCCTGTTGCACTACGAAGGAGTCGGATAGCTGCCCATTGTGCAAAACAAAACACCTCGCGTTGTTGTAGGACTCTTTAATAATGGCAACAATTTTTGGTGGAATTCCTCTACCAAGCAACGATCTCCATATACATTCTCGGTTAACTCGATCAAAGGCCTTTTCAAAATCCACGAACATGAGGTAAAGCGGTGATTGATATTCCATCGACTGCTCGAGGACGATACGCAGGGTGTTGATATGGTCGACACACGATCGACCACTGCGGAAGCCAGCTTGATGCCTCTTGAGTGTAGACTCGATTCTATCCTTTATTCGCTCGAGTATGATTGTTGCCATTAGTTTTGGGAAAACGGACAAAACGGTGATACCACGCCAATTGTTGCAGTTCTTTAAGTCACCTTTCTTTGGCAACTTAACAATCACACCATCCTTCCAGTCCCTGGGATAGCTTTCGTTTTCCCAAATGTTTTGTATCAGCGGATGTAAAATACTAGCCGCTGCTACGGGATCGGCTTTCAGGAATTCAGCTGGTATTCCGTCCAGCCCAGCTGCCTTGTTGTTTTTGAGGAGATTTATTGATGTACGAATTTCCGATTCTGACGGGGGTTCGATGTCAATACCCCTATAGGACCTGCGCATCTCGTTTAGTTGGGGCACTTCAGCACTCTGCTCAACTGAATCCTCATTTAGCAGGGCACAAAAATGATCCTTCCATCTACGAAGCTGATCCTCAATTGATACCAAAAGTGTGCCATCCGCATCCATTACAGGATGATTGGTGTTGCTTTTTTTCCCGATAACATCTTTGGCTATTTGGTACAATTCCCGGATATCTCCTCTTCTGGCAGCGCTTTCCGCATAATCTGCGAGTCCATCCAACTTCACCCTCTTGTCACGTCTCACACAGCGGTAGACCATCTTATGTGCAATGTGGTACTCTCTTCGCAAGTCAGCCTTTCGTTGAACATCAGCTTCGGCATTTATTTGGATTTTCAACGATTTGCGAAGTTCGATCTTATCCCAGGTGTCTTGGGATATCCAAGAGTCTCTACGTCTCGTTCGCTTGGGTACAGTTTCAGATCCAGCCTCCATAAAAACACTTTTAATTTCACCCCACATCTCATCAATTGTTGAATTCTGGATTCCATTTAATGACGAGGCTCTGTCGTTAAGGGTGGTGACATAGTTTCGACATATGTTGGGGTCATTTAAAGCATTAGTAATGAATTTTGTGCTCCTTGCTGCATCCTGCGCTGGTTTTTGTACGGCAGCGGTTCGTAGTTTGAGACTCATCAGTACCAAATGGTGGTCGCTTCCCACATCGGCATTTCTTATACTCCGGACATCACACATAGACTTCCTCCATCGCTGCTGAATCATGATATGATCAATTTGGTTTTCGGTTTGACCATCCGGATGCACCCAGGTAATTTTGTTGCACGTCTTATGCTTAAATACAGTCCCACCTATCACAAGACGATTCGCGTTACAAAAGTCGACAAGCAAGTCACCATTTTCATTCCGTGACCCCACGCCATTTCTTCCCATCACGCGTTCCAGTCCGTAATTGTCTGAACCGACTTGGGCATTAAGGTCTCCCATAACGACTATGATGTCGGCTCTCGGAACACTACTGTAAACCGAGTTAAGATGAGTGTAGAACGCGGTTTTGTCTTCCTCGGTCGCTTCATTTGTGGGGGCGTAGCACTGAATTATTGTGACGTTACGAATTTTTGAACGAAACCTTGCTGTCATTAATCTCGCAGAAATGGGCGCCCATGAGATCAAACTACGCCTCGCTTCTTCGTTCAACATAATTCCGACACCATGCAGTCTTTGGCCACCCTCTCTTTCATCTTCCCCGGAATACAGCATTCTCGTCTGTCCAGTGTCTGATCTGTATTCAGCTCTTCCTCTCCACTTAGTTTCGCTTATGCCCAGGATACTGATCTTTAGGCGAAGCATTTCACGCTCAACCTGCTCGTATCTACCATCGCTGTACAAGGATCGAACGTTCCATGCTCCGATTTTCGTACGTATGCGGTAGCCAAAAGTAACATTTGCGCTTCTTGAAAGACTTCTTCTATTTGTCAACGATTCATTTATTATTATGGCGTCTTGATTGACGCTCGTACATGAAGGATGCCGCACCCCCAAATCCGATGTGCGGTTTACTGCAGCCGAAGCTACAGAAGGATTTTCTATAAAAAGATTACCTCTTGGGGACTCATTTCCATTTGTTGTCATAATTCATGTATTTGCATATATCCTTCCACCATGGTGTTTTCCGAGATATGATTAATAACATACATAAGCTCAGATTTGACAGGCACACCCGCCTTTTGTATGGTCAAACACATAACTGCTCGAGGCCGCCCACTATGGGAAAACAGACGCCTTTTGTAGCCGCCCAATATGGGTTACAGACGCTACCTGCTGCTGCCGTTGGCCTTTTACCAAAAAAAAGCTCCTCCGCCACCAGACTATCATGCCGTTGACCGCCACCTGCAGTTCATCCGCCTTAAGGGGGCTTTTAACCATCCCGAGGACAAGTTTGTGCCCTGACCAGCATAGCTGGGTTGTCTGCTTATCCCGGCATCCATTCGGTCCCCCTGCACGTTAGCGTTACCCGCCCTCTACCACGCGGAGGTGTGCATAGGGATTTTCCTATCATTGAGCCTAGGGCCATATGGCGTCCTAGCACTCTCAAGTACTTTTAGAGGGCAAATCGAATCAATTTGAATTGAACTCAAAGGAATACAAAACATAACTGTAACTGTCTTATGATTCTTACAGGCACTTGGCGTAAAATAATTGCAAAAGAATCCATCGAGACCATCGGTCATGAAAGATATTCAAATAGTTCCAAAATTAGTGCCACCACCGTAGTATAGTCGGTCCAAAGGTAAAACTCACAAAAACACTAAAATTCAATAAAACTCAGTTCAAACAGTGTATAATTTTGCAAAGTTTTTATAGACATTGAAAGCTATGCCCAGGAACTTAATTTAAAATTTGCGAAAAGTGGCTTTTTAGCATCAATCTAATTTCTTTAAAAAATATAATTTGTTAGTAAGTGAGTTTTAACTTTGAGCCGACACGATATGTATGTGTGTACCATGTATTATAGCTAAAGAAAACGCTCCCATAATAACAAATAGCATAAATTCGTATTAAATTCAAAGGGTCTAGCATCTATTTGGAAAAACTAACATTGAAATAATTTGTTTTAAGCAGAAAACATAATTGACTCAAACACGGATATATTCAAAAAAATTAGTATGATTCTATTTGAAACAACATCAAATGAAGTTAATTAGAACAAACAGAAATATCCTTATGTTAAATAGAAAGCATAGTTAATTTGAACAAAATCATGTTCAAATCGTTTCAACGATGAGTTAATACGTTTCTATTTAAATTAAATAGAAATCGCTTCCATGCCAAATCATATGTGTTTGAGTTTGATTTAAATACGAATATGTTTAATATTTTTCTCAGTGTAGCTAATGGGATAGTTTTTATGAGTTATGTTTAAGACAAATGAAACAAAATTTAAGTGAACTTTTAAAAGAACTTTCCATTAAAGACTTTGAGAAACAGAGCCCATTTGGACTGAGTTACTTGTCCACTTTAAGGAGCTCACCATTAATTAATGTTAATGGGTTATATTATTATGATAATTGCAAGTTTTGATTTGTTTTAATAAATTTACAAATACATACATATTCGAGTAAGTGAGAAGACTTTCGTCATTTTTCTTTATCTATAGGTGAAATTCTTCTATGTGAGTCTTCAATAACAAAATCATTATTTTCATTTTTAACATGATTAAAAAGGCTATGACAAAAATGAAGCTGCATTGATTCGCTTTATGAAATAAGAGTCGAGATGTACATATACCTACTGAGGACACTGAGGTGAGTGGAAAACTCTTTCAGAGTTATTTTTTAATTTTTTTTTTCAACAACAAGAAGATCATTCAAGTGGTTGTCCCGAGCAATAAAAAAAAACTGTCATATCACTCTATATTCTACGCAGGTAAGTTCTCCTATTTCAAAACACTAGAACCTTTTTTTTCCAAAAAACTGAAACTTAAGTATGGTGTTCAAGTGTTGATGTTTGTTTAGGGTAAAAAACACTCGACACAGTTTTCAAAAATTGCAGCTATTTTTGATGTCCTTTCGTCATCTCAGGCTCAATGGAATTTGTTTTTACCTTTAATTTTGAAAACACATTTTTATTATTGTTATCTTCTCGCAACAATAGGAAGGTATTCTATGAAATAAAATTTGGGGGACATTATTTATTTGCGTGATGTAAACAGGTCCTTTTATCGGTAACAACACTTGAGATAGTTTGCAACATTTGTATTCTTGTTTGTTATCTAAAAAGAAAAAACCCTTGAAAAAAAGGAATTACCTAATGTTAGAGTGAATCTTGAAGCCAATTATTCTATTAAGAAATCAATGAAGTGATTTGCCGAAAAAGAAATGGTGAATTTTTAAATGGTTGGGAGTATCAAGAGATAGATAGAAGGGATTTCATAATTAGGTCGTGGGAATTAAATAATTTCTTTCAAACAAGGCAATTTTATTTGTACTTTTTACAAGAGTTTAAAAATTTCAATTCAAGAGAAGTATCCGATATCACAGTCAAAAAAGTAAGTCAGGCAGTTAAAAATATTTCCAAATGGCAAAGCTGTTTCGTCAGACGAGATATACGAGTATGAGAACCCTATAAGTTTTGGAAAATGTGTGTGACACATCGGGCTCAGGAGGCTCATGATTCTCGCTTGTAAGCTTTTAGTATACGAGGTGGGATGCTGAATCAACTGAGTAAAGGTTACTTCCTCTTAACGTACAAAGGGAATGCTGTTATTCACGTGTAGCAGTGATAGATGCCGTACGATTAAGCTGAAGTCTCAAAATATGAAAATCGTTGAGTGAGAGTATTGGGAAGCTGTCTGTGAAAATTACTTAGGCTATGAGACACTGAGAGACACACATGAGACACAAGTCGACCAAAGGTGCAAACCAAAATCCTAGGATCATTATTGAACAAAAACAAATTAATTCCTTAAACAAAAGAGGATTTCCATAGTCTGCTTGGTTGATTTTTAAAAATCTTTCGATAGACAACCATGAGATCTGATATTGCTGGTCGTCAGATTACATAAGGAATTCCAGAAACTTTGTGCAAGGAAAACTATGAGCAAGGGAACAGTGAAAAAATGAAGACGTGTATTTAGTTACGTCACCAAAGAAATTCAAATCACGATAGGGGTGCGACAAGAAAGTGGCTTTAGTCCTCTACTCTTTATTGCAAACTTTGATTGCAATAGGTGAAAGTAACGGACGCCAAAGTGCATCATTTATTTCTTACTGGTGATGAAGTCATCTAGGATAAGAAAGGATCTTATACCCCTGCAAAAAGCATGTATGGATGGATCAAGAGTGGCCGATTGACCTTATTTGCCACCCTGGGCCCAACTTTTTTTACCGCCTACATGCCTGGATTTAAGAATCAACAACAACAAAAAAAGCAAAACAAAATTTCTCTTCCTATAACAATTTTTTGTTGTAATCAACAAAATGTTGATTTATTAAATACGTGTGTTTAATTTAATTTAAAACGAAAACTTCGAACTTATTTCACGTACTAAAGACCATTTTTTGTTTTAAACATTCAAAAATAGGAAACCATTGAATTTTGAAAATAAAAACAGTAACTTCATTACATACATTTTTTAATAAAACTAGATTAAATTTTGTATTTAATTTTGAGTTTGAAAATTAATTTTTCAAAAATTGTTAAGGTACCCAAACAACAATAATAGAATATGAAGAAAATTAGAAAAAAAAAAATTCTTTTGGTTATGTGGAGTGACTGAATATTTATAATTCAAGTTAAAACTTAAAAGTTCAAAATGTCAACTATACATAATTGCGTTTCGCCCAGGTACGATAGTTTGGCTCATCAGTAAGATGACTATCATACCCTTCTGAGACGCAATTTTGTATCGATGTTTAGTCGGTAAACACTGATACAAAATTATGCGTCTTAGAAGGGTACGATAGTCATCTAACTGATGAGCCCAATTATCGTACCTGGGCGAAACGCAATTATGGAGTTGAGCTTACTTGAACTTTTAACTTGTACTCAAACAACTTTATTTGAAAGCAAAATAAAAGAAAAGATTTTTGGCTTTGCAAAAAAGTAAAGCAATGGCATTGTAAGTGTTACCGCTGTATATAATATTTTGTAGTCTGTTTTATGTCATTTTCTTAGAAAATTGCTCCTTCCAGCTAAAGGGTTGGGTACAAAATCTCGGAAATCAAAATTTCACATTCAAAATCTCGTATAACGAAATCTTGCAATTGCAAAATCTCGCTTTGATAATCACGCAATTATACAATCCCACTTTTCAAAATCTCGCATTAACGAAATTCCGAAAACTAAAATCTCGCAAAATTTAATTGCATTGCAGCAAATACATTTTTTAATCAAAATCTCGCAAATTAAAATCTCGTGTGAGATTTTGATTTTGGTTAAAAAAATGTATTTTTTGCAATGTAATTGAATTTTTCCAAATATCCTACCATCTGCAAAATATGTAAATCCAATACATAAGTACTTTCAGACCCCATTCACTGTTATTAAGAATTAATTGTTGCTATTGATTTTTCAATATTATTGATGTCAAGAGAATAAGAGAGAGAGAGAGAGAGAACGGTTGTAAAGTGTCATGTGCGAATAAGCCAAAAAATATATTAAATTCCATCTTCCATGATAAACGCGTATAAGGCTACTAGGAACCTAAATTTGTTATAGAGGTTGGTAACAGTTTAATAAAGGTAGTAAAAAACATCTTATTTACGGAAAACAAAATTATGCAAGATACTCTTGGGCATATTTGCAACAAAAATTTTTTTTGGAAAAGCCGTGTGCGATTTGTTGCTGTGAGATTTCAATTTGCAAAATTTTAAATTGCAAGATTTTGGTTGAAATTTGCGAGATTTTAGGGTAAGAGATGTAAATGCGATATTGTTAATAGCGAGACTTTGTAATTGCGAGATTATGACAAACACGATTTTTAATTTGCAAGATTTCGTTGTTCGAGATTTTTAAAAAAATGCGAAATGAAATAGAAAGTACATTAAAAATTAAAAAATTCAAACAAAAAATCTGATTTTTTTAATGCCATGCGATCAATAATTTTATTTCATTTTAAGTCAAGAAAGTATCTTACCTATGCAAAACTGTCAGAAAGTATCTAAAAAGTCTACGGGAATTGTTGTTTTCTTGTCATTTTTATGACGACTTTACGCATTGCTTATAGGAATAGAACACTTTCTCCTTTAACTGGTTTGTAAGACTTTGAAAATTGTGTGAGGAAAAACGGTTCAATGAATCAATTTGAAAATTTACTCATATATTGATGCTTTGAAAGTCTACAAATTTGTAAACAAACGCAAGCAATGCAATTAACATTTGAAGGGTCCAGGGGAAAAACGGCTCAAGTCCACTTTTTGAAAAAATTAAACTAATGATGACAACTTATAGATTTGTATGAGTACTATCAGATGTAGTATAGCTCTCTTCACATAGGATTTTGAAAACTCGCAAAATAGTACACTTTTTAAAAAAAGTTTTTTCCAAAAGTATCTTTTTTGCTCCAAAAATCAAACAAAGCGATATTAAAAAAAGAAATACTTGTGAATAGACTTAGCGACACGTCAGGTAAATAATTAAAAAAAAAAAATTAGATATTGTAACTACATCCGGTCGAGGTCCTGTATAACAAATTGAATTGCAAAAACGGTCCAATGTCACGCTTGAGAAAATTATTTCATTTTCAAACTCTATTTTGAAAATCTAGGGGTGTCTGAATAAAAAGCTGAAAACCGTTTCCAATTATCATGTCTGGTTCTTTTAGAAGAAAATTTCAAATAAAAAAAATAAAAATTTTGGTTAAAACGTCGAAGGTCCTTTTGACTCATGTCAGCTTATGATGCAAAAAATTAAAGATGTTAAAATCAATATATGTTTACTTACTTGAGTACCTACTTCGTGCTCAACAAAAAAAAATGTTAGTTTTATTTATTTTTCTTTAAATTAGCCATTATTTTAGAAATACATTTACAACCACGTTTTTCTCGGAATCAATTAAAGTGGACTTAAGCCGTTTTTCCCCTGGACCCTTCATTTGCAAAGAAAAAAAAAAGATTTAAAAAGACCACAAAAAGTCGTTTTTAGCACTTTTTTAAACTAACGGTGAAGAGCCAAAATAATAATTTCCACAAAACCTTGAAAAAAAACTGGGAAAATGCTTTTCAAATTTCCAAAACTGTCTTTGAATTTTGTATGACGTGATCATTTGCTGGGATATTGGTAATCAAAGCTAAAAGTATTTTTTTTTTCATTCAAAGTCAGATAAACTATGCAAAGAAAAAGTGTACGACATCAGAAACAAATTGAATTGAAGCTGAATAAACAAAATATCATACCACTACATTTGATTGACTCAAAAAAAATTATCCGCAGAAATGAGGACCTTAAAAAAAAAAAATTTTCGTCTCGTGTCATTTCTCGCAATAACGGTACTACAAGAAAAAATTTTTGCGAACAAATCTCGAAACAAAAAACATAAATCTGTAGAATGCTTTTTGTTTCAAATCAATACGATCACAAAAATACAGCTCTTTAAAAAACACTAACAAAAATTGGAAACAAATTCGTTCCTTAAATTCTCAAGTAATATGTTCTGTAACTAGCTGCTGATTTTCAACGCAATTATTCTTACCTTCAAAAGCATCGGTATCGGTAGTAAAACAGAATAGCTGACAAAAATCGAGTGACTATTTTAGCTTTTCTGTAACCAGGGCCGGACTGAGAGGCATGCTTACACCCCTTACAAAATTTAAGAAAAAGAAAAACACGAAGAAAGATTTTATTGAAAGGTGCTTTTGCGCTGAATGTTTCGATTAAATCATTTTATTGAAAGAATATCTATAATAGTCAACCTATTTTGGCTTATTGTTAATCTAAGATAAGTTTTAATAAATTTTAATTTTGGAAAGCTTGGTAATGAGTTTGAAAAGTTCCACTTAACAATGAAGCTAAAAAGTTCAAAGGCTATCCGAATTTCTGCATCTTTTAAATTTATTTTTGCAGCTACCATGCGACGCCTTACTCACCCGATTTCCAATATAATACTATTGTCTGTAATATATCCTGACATTATCTTCGTGCTTCCTCTTCCAACGTTATCCAGCATCTTGCAGGCGCGGATACGGGGGGAGGGCAATGGGTGCAATTGCCCCCCCCCCCTGAGCAAGATTGAAAGACCGAAGCAAAAAATAAGAATTTAGTAAAATGTAATCAAAAAATGTTTTTTCTTTATAAAATGTATTCTTGGCAGCCAAAAGAGGACTTCACGTTTTCATTTTTGCATGTATCTCACCTCTCTCAGCTGAGCCTTACCTTTATAGCTTCGAGTCAAACACACGTGCAGCTTTTTCAAGTCCTAATGGGAGCAGACTTACTCAAGAGCTGCATGTAGCCCAGAGCTGTGCACAGTATTTCTAAATTTGCTGCGCAGCGTTGCAGCAATGATTGGTTTTTCGTCGGCCGCTCAGTGAGGAAAAGTACCGCTATGCACAAATAACCTTCAATTCGACCGATTGGAAAGCACAACATTTGAGAAAATTCTGCAAATGCCTTCGGATGCAGATAATTTTTTCGAAAGTGGCCTTTATCTGCAAAGCCATTGGCCAATTATCTTGTCACAGCTAAATAGGATTCTGAAACTTTAACTCGAACTTGAACGTCATGAGTGGGAATATGAACATACCGATGTGCCAATATGCTTTCCAAAATTAGAGGTGGTGTTACACAGAACGTCATGAGTGGGAATATGAACATACCGATGTGCCAATATGCTTTCCAAAATTAGAGGTGGTGTTACACAGATACAGAGAGAGTTCAAAAACGCTGTAAACACACCATGCTACAAACACAAAGTGTTTAGCTTCATTTCACAAAGTTTCAAAGTAACCGCTGTTCGAGACACCTGTATTGCAGTTATGAAAGAGGTAGTTATTGCAATCTTCAAATCTCTAACCCACATCGCTTTGTGTGACCAGGTGTGGAGAGTAGTATCAAGTGTACTCCAATTTTCTGTAGACTTCATCAAGAATAAGGAAACTCATGAAAATTGCCCACCCCTGAACGAAATCCTGGATGCGCGCCTGGCATCTTGAGCCTATTCGCCTGGCATTATTTTCTTCAATTTTGTTCTTTGCGTATATTATGGCCCTTTTCACGGTTTCACCATAAAGTTATATACTATAAAACCACGTACCGTTGAAAACGAAACGAAGAAAAATATTCATAACAGTTAAGAAAAAAGAACAGAACACAGGATTGCGCGGCTTGCTTAAATGCTTCGTTGTTGCTCCTGGGTGATAATGATTTTCTTATGTCCGTATTACCTTTCTTAAGGCCAATATTACATCATCATCATCATCGTGTCCTGTAACCCCGGCTGGGGCATAGGGCGTCAACAAATCGCCTCCATCCTTCACGGTCTGCTGCAAGGTACTTTAGCTGTGGCCACATCTTTCACTGCGATTCTGCTTCCGCTAAGACAGTTGATTTCCATGTTGTTATTGCCGTGCACCCTAAGGATTCCATTCAAAGGACTGTTTTGCAATTTCATCGTTTGGTTTCCTCAGTGTGTGACCAATCCAACGCCACTTACGCTTTCTTATTTCGACGTCCAGCTGCTCTTGACTTGTCCTGCGCCACAATTCCTCATTTGGCCAGCGATTCTTTAGGATGTGGCGAAGACAGCGATTCACAAAAGCCTGCAATTTCTTCGAAATGGAAGACGTGACTTTCCAGGTTTCACAAGCATATAACAGCACGGTTTTGACATTGGATTCAAAGAATCCCAACTTAGTGCGTAAGGAGATTTGACTGGATCGAGCCTTATTTATTCTACTTTTATCGTCCAGATCCGTACCATTGTTTGCAGAAACAACTACCAAGGAAGATAAACTGTTCGACTTCTTCTACTGGCGTCTCTTGTAGAATAATGCGCTGCTGTGAGGATTATTTTTGTCTTTTTGCTGTTTATTCTTAGATGACTCGACTCTCCCTTCACTTGCAGTGTTTGGCAAATCCCATTCAGCCCACTGATGTTATTTGCCTGTAGACATATGTCATCGGCATAGTCTAAATAACTAAGCCTTTCCAACGATCTCCATTGAATTCCCTGTCGCTCAGCTGTACCAACACTGGCCGAGAATTGGCGATAGAACATCCCCTTCTCTCACACCCTTACTACGTTTACATGTGGTGTTGAAGCGAGCTTGAAGCTCGTTTCAACTCTTTGTATACCTGGCTCGAGTTGAAATGAGCTTGATTCGACTCGACTCCGCTCGGGGAGCTGAGTCGAGTCGAAATTTGTGACGAAAAACCTGGGTCGAGGAGTTGGTTTTACAGATAATACACTTTGGTCTGTTTATTTGTATGTTTGTCCTCAAATATAGCATTGTTTAAATAGATACGTGTAGTAAGGTACTCGTGTTAATTCAATTATATTCGTTTTGCATTGAAATAAATACATTAATGCCATTCATTTTTCTGGAATCTCAATACCATTTCAACTCAATTCTAAATGGAGCACTCAACTCAAGTAACGAAAAACCTGGGTTGAATATTCGACCCCATTTCAACTCGAGCTCTCGATTCTGCTTGTAAACGTAGTACCTGTTGCACTAAGAAGGAGTCGGATAGCACCTTGCGTTGATGTCGGACTCTTTATAATGGCAAACATTTTTGGCAGAATTCCTCTATCAAGCAACGATCCCCATAAACATTTTTGGCTAACTCGGTCGAAGGCCTTTTCAAAATACACGAACATGAAATTAAGCGGTGAAAGAAATTCCATCGATTGCTCGAGGACGATACGCAGGGTGTTAATATGGTCGACACATGATCGACCACTGCTTATGCCAGCTTGATGCCTCTTGAGTGTAGACTCGATTCTATTCTTTTTTCGCTCGAGAATGATGGTTGCCATTAGTTTTGGTAAAACGGACAAAACGTTAATACACCGCCAATTGTTGCAATTCTCAAGGTCATCTTTCTTTGGCAATTTAACAATCACACCATCCTTCCAGTCCTTGGGATAGATTTCGTTTTCCCAAATGGTTGTATCAACAGATGTAAAATACTAGCTGCTGTTCGCGATCGGCTTTCAGGAATTCAGCTGGTATTCCATCAAGTCCAGCTGCCTTGTTGTTTTTGAGGAGATTTATTGATGTAAGGATTTCCGATTCTGTCACTCTACTCAAAAGTATACTAATTCGAATTGAATGTTACAAAAATATGGAGTTGCACTGCAGTTTGTTTTTACGTTTGAGTTTGAATATATTAGTGCTTCTCGAGTGGATTCTGAATTCCAATCGATAAGCAAAATTGTCTTCTCAGAATCGTCAGAAAAGGATTTTTCTGCCCATGTAATGGTTTCAGAAGATTTCCAGATGCTTCAGAATGCTTCTGGAATCTGGATGTCCATGTCCAATGGAAAACGACATATTTATGACATAAGTGGTAAGTAAAACTTTCATGTGTAATCTTGGCTATAAGGGAATAGGTCAGAAACGAAATTCATGCGCATGTTATTTGGAAAAAAAAATATATTGTTTTATTTGTGTTTTATTTTGTATAATGTGCAAAATACCATCAGCAAATATCACATAGTACCCCAAAAAGTGATATTTTGCTTGCTATAAGTCGTCGATAAGCGGATCTTCATGTAAATTATGCGCAAAATAAAATTGGGCCCTGAATTGTTTTTCAAAATAAAATGAAATCAAGGCCAAATATAACTCTCGCATGTCTTGTTTCTTAGGGGCCTTATTTCATAGTAAAAGAAGCCCCCAACAAATGAAAGAATTCCCCAAAATTTGAGAATTTTCGTTGCTGTTCTCTTGTGTGCATTTTGTTGAGGCCTGATTTTGTGTTTTCTTTGGGACAAAACTGTGGTTCGGAGCAGTGTTGTCACTTTACCACAATTGTGGTAGATCTACCACTTTTTTTCAAGATTTTGATAATCTACCACTTCTACCACTGAAGTCAAAAATTCTACCACTTTTTGCTCATCCATTACAAACAAAATTTTAAATACAAAGATAATCCGATCATTCATGAAAAAAGTCCCAAAATTTGTCAGTAGAAATTTTTCAATAGAAAAAAAATTCCTGTGAATTTTTGTCTCTATTTAGATGTACTTACCTGAATGCAGCCATTGGAATTATTTAGAACTGATTTCTTTTAGAAATAGAAGTCTAGTAGATTTTTTGCTCCTACAAATTTGTTTATAAAATATTGGAAAAGGGGAAACTTCTTCTAGCTACCCTCCTCGACGACAACGCAATGTGTGCGGTGTGCCCTAGGAGAAATTCATAATACGCTTTCCTGATATGTTTTTTGGTTTGAATTTTGATCACCACATTCAAAATTTCAGTGAAGAAATAGATTCAAAAATAATAGAACAAAAGTTACTAAAAATTGTTTTTCTTTGATCTTATCAAGTATGTACATTAGGGTGGTCGTTTAAAAAAAGTCATCCCTGATGGTCCCAAATCGGCTCTAAATGAAGAAAAAAAAATCCCTAATTTTTCAGAATTGTATTTTCATCCGATATAGTCGCTGTAGGGGTAAATTCAATTTTCCCTTTTTTATGCATACTAGAAAATTCGCGTTAGATCCGACAAAAAAAACTTCAGAGCATGTAGGTGAGAACTAGACAAGAAAAAATCCCCGCTTGGACGGGTGGGGCAATTTAATAAAATATTTGCATAAAATAGAAAAAAATAATTACAAAACAACGGCAATGCTTACAGTAATATTTTGTAGCTTTTTGGAAAGCCAGAAGTCCATTCTTACGGCTTGTTTTTAAATTAAGTTTTTTTGATGAACTGTTTTGCCAAAAAATTGTTTCCAACTCAACATTTTGAAGAAAAATTATGATTTTTTTCTTAATAATTATAGGTTTCAAAACTGATTTTGCTGAAATTGTTTATTCAAAGAACTTTATTTAATAATCAACTATTAAAATGGACTTCTGGCTTTCCATAAAGCTACAAAACTTTACTGCAAGTGTTACCGTTGTTTTTGAATTAATTTTTTTCTATTTTATGCAATTATTTTATCAAATTGCCCCTCCCTTCGAAGCGGTGGGAAATATTACCCCCTTCCCGTAGGATTTTTTTCTTGTCTACTTCTCACCTACATGCGCTCTGAATTTTTCGGCAGATTTTACACGAATTTCAAAAAAATAAAATGCACGACTGGGTCGCACGTACTTGCTCTTATGCTCAAGACACTGCGAGTTTAAGAAAATTGTATACACAAACATGGAAATTATGAGAGAAAAATGTAGAGAAGCATGAAATACGACATTTAAATAAGCTAAAACACCTCTTTTGACAGTTTGAGGTGAAAAAAAAGTATGCCATCTTAATTCATGATGGAATATGATTGTATGGGAAAAAAAAATTTTAAAATCGTTGGAGCGGTTTTTTTTTAAATTAATTTTTTATATATAAAATTCTTAAAACATTTTTAAGAACGAATTTCGGTATGCAGATTCAAATTATATATTTATGTGTATATACAAACAAAATTGTCAACCCGTTTTTGAGGTATCGAATTTTCAAAAAAAAAGTTTGAAACTTTTTTTAAAAATCCAAAAACTTTTTTTTTGAAAATTTTGATATTCAATATTATTAAATATTATCTGAAATTTGTATATAAAAAATTCATTTAAATCCGTTAAGCTGATAACGAGAAAACTCAAAATAAAAAAATACGTTCTATGACAGGTACTACTAATAGTTGCTATGTGTAAAATTTTATAATTTTTGATGGTAGATCGTACTAATTTTAGTATATTTAAAAAGTTTAATCAAAATCGTAGGAGTCGTTTTCGAGCAAAAAAATATTTTCCTTTGCAATTTTTTCACTTTTGTATGGAAGGTACCGTTATTTTTTCATAAATGTAAAATTTTTTCTAAAAATATTTTAGAGAGTACTAAAAAAGTCTTAAATATCGAGTTTCAAAAAAATTTATGATGCCGTTTTCGAAATATTTGATTTTCCAAAAAAAATTTTGAAATATTTTTTAAAAATCCAAAAAATATTTTTTCAAAAATGTTGGTACACAAAAATATTAACATTTCTTGGAAGCTTTTGTATAAAAAAAATAATTGAAATTGGTCATACCATTTTGAAGAAAATCAAAAATTAAAAAAATGGTTCCTTGGTAGGTACCATTAATAACCATTTTTGAAAAATGGTTTTCCACCCAAAGAAAGACTTTACTAAAATAAATTTGTTGAATTTTTTTTAAGAAAAGTTGTCGAGCCGTTTTTGAGAAAAATACGATTATGTAAATTTGACAAAAAAAATTTATGACAGGTACCGTTATTTTTGGTTTAAAAAAAAAAATTTAAAAAACGTGTTGGCAGAATCACCAAAAACCACTAAGTACCAAGTTTGAAGAAAATCGATCGAGCCGTTTAGGCTGTAGACGAACAGACAGACAGACAGACAGAATTGTGCCACCCACTTTTTTGGTGTTCTCTATCATCGTAATATTATGTTTGATTGTTATCTCAAAATTTTTTTTTTGCACGAATCCAAAACTTGCCTTATAGTACCTATAATCGCAAGTAAAAAGTGGAAATTTAATTTACCCCTACAGCGACTAGGGGATGAAAATAAAAATCTGAAAACATTAGGACATTTTTTTTTCTTCATTTAGAGCCGATTCGGGCCCATCCGGGATGATCTTTTTTTAAACGACAACCCTAATGTAGGTACATACTTGATAAGATCAAAGAAAAACAATTTTTAGTAACTTTTGTTCTATGACCTAAATATTCTTTGTCAACTTGCTTAAAAATTGTGATACACCAAACATGATTTAAATTTTAATGAAAAGAAAACCTGCTTTTTAAAATTTTTAAAAGACATTTTAAAAAAGATTTAAAGAAACACTTGTTTTTTCCACAAATTTAATAATTTTATTAATTAGTTTTGACAACGCATTTCGTCTTAGTTAGGCACTCCTGTCCTAAGTAAGACGAAACGAGTTGGCAAAACTTATTAATTATTAAATTTGTGGAAAAAAGAAGTGTTTATTTAAATCTTTTTTAAAATGTCCAAAAAATTTTAAAAAGCAGGTTTTCTTTTATTTAAGGAAAAATTATTGCAGTTCTTTTATTTTAGTAAAAAAATCAAAATAAACCCTCAATTATTGACGTTAAATAAGAAATCTTTTTATGATACAAAAACATTTTTAGTACCACTTCATACTATTAAAAAAAATTTCATTGAACTCTGTACAGGCAAAAATATCGTTAACTTTGAAAACTATCGAAGTTTCTGATTTGACAGCGCGAAGCATTAAGTCTGGTAAAAATAAAACGGTATCCGTGTCTCACGTCCATTTGCTATTTCATTTGTTAAGAAGGCATTTGTGATACAGTTTCGGACTCTCCTGATTAGTATTTACAGGATTAATGTCATATACATAAGTGGTATATTTTTTAGCATTATTATATTGGCTAAGTAAAACCCTAATAATATATGATTTTTTATTTTTTTTTTTGAAAGAATGTTCATACAGGTCACTATATCTCTCCCATTAGGCAAGGGGTAGGGTTTTTAAAAAAAATTGACTTAAAATAAAAAAATAAAAAAGCTTAGTCCTCTACGCACATGTTTTCAAAAGATGTCCATAAAATTGCTGTTTTTTCTGATGGGTCGCTTTCAAATATGTGAAAGGAAACTCTAAATCAAAAATGTTATGTCGAAAATATCTTCATCTCCTTCCACTTTTTGTAGAATCACAAATATACTTCGATGAATAAAATGGTGCTCTTTGACTAAAATAACACTTGAAAACAAAAATATTTTTCCTTATTTAATTTTTGGAAATTAAAATCTACCACTAAAAATCTGGATCTACCACTATTTTTTAGACTTATCTACCACTTTTTTTAAACTGGAAGTGACAACACTGGTTCGGAGTAGTATGTATTTGAACACTATTTAATCCATACCGTAAAAGCTTCATTCAAATAAAATAAAATAGTAAGATATCTCACACACAATCCGTTTTACTATAACATTTAAAATCGAGTGAGAGTAAAGAACCTTTAAGAACTATAGGAAGATATCATTAAGTCGATAAAATATGTTGCGTATAGTAATAACAAAAAAAAATAAATTTGTTTGCTCCGCAATTATCACTTTACAATTTACCACTTAAAATAATTATACCTACATTCTGAAATCTATAGTAAAAGGCTCATTTTAGCCATTGCCTTTTTTACATTTTATTCAAATCCCAAATAAATTCTTTAAAAAAAACATTAAAACATTCCCTATTTAATAAGAAAAACAATAAAAAGAATTCGCTTATCAATCAACCAGGAACATTAAAACAAACATGAAGAGCAAACGAATTTAACAAATGACTTCGCACAGGAGGAATCCCATAGTAGCTCCTGTAGGTGGTCCGTTGGCATGACAGTCGACATCAATTTCCATCTACTTCATATTGCCCAGGCCAGTGTGACGTGTGCGTGCAGACAGCATCCAGCTACTGTAACCGGTCCAAGATTGATTTTTTCTTAAGTATCTTTTGATCTACCAGTGGGATGTAATAAATTGCTATCAAAGAAAGAGCCCAGAAAGAGCTTTAGTAAAGAAAACAAAAATAACAACGACGCACAGGAATAAGAACAACAACAGCAACAAAACTGGACCTGAAAAATAAGGTACCAACATTTTATAATATAAGGTAGCCAATAGGCCGCGATAGGTGCGGGAGTTTATAATGATTGCATCATTAATGAGTTAATTGGAAGGGATACGCCTCGAGATGTCAAACTTAATTTTAAAGAAATTGCTTAGATAATTCTTCGAATGTAGGTAAATGGTTGATCCTGGTTGGTCGAATGAAATTGAATATTTTTTATTAGATTTTTTTTTTTTGAAAACTATGATTTCTCAGATTCTGCACCCAATGTTTGCTTTTTACAGAAAACTTCTGTACTAATAGATTGAAAATCTACCTATACTCACAGGGGTATTGTTGGGTACCTATAGGAAATGGTATATTCTTGTTCCTAAAAGCTGTTCCACCACTTGTTTTCAAAAAGACAAAAATACCATCAGTTTCACTACTTTTTGAGTTTCAATGTATGTAAGTAATGTAGACTTAATTAATCCACAGATGGTGTGCAACCAAATTAAATTGTTATTGCATAACCCTCTTCATTTTATAACGCAACACAAAAGAAATGCCAAACAACTTGTCTATCAACAAAGCGGGGACAAAACCACAAATCTCTTATAAAAATTCTTGTGTAATAACACTTGTCACATTAATTGTATTGTTGCAATTACTCTTCAATCTTGAATACCCTTCCTTTCTGTGGAGATTTATATCCGATGAATTCGACAAAAACAAAAAAAAAGAACCAAAACCTCAGTGTAAACATCCTCATGTTGGCATCCTAAATGGGCAATTAAACAAAAGGAATGAACTTAAAATAACACCACAATAATTGTGACATAAAACCACATGTTCACAACTCAATTCAGAGTATCGAAGTTAAAGCACCATTCTCGGCTAACCCCTCTCATTAAGGACATTTTATTCGTAAGTGGTATGTTTGGAACATGCTCCGCATATGTTAACAATATCCCAATACGAGGGTTGCCACATTCAAAATGCAAAACGAATACATAGGAACGAACTAACTATCCTCAGAGGGCAATTCAACTCGATTGTCCGCATCCATCCGCATTCATTTCAGCAGAATTTCATCTTCGAAGGATTAAGGACTCATTTGATATGCATCTTTTTGCTCTGGTGAAAGAATATTTTTGATCAATATCGTGAGTTTCGTTCAAGGAAATCCACATATCGATGAAAGATCAGACACTATTAGTCCTTTCGCACTGATCCTTTCTCTTTTTTTTCCATTTCTTGCAAAATCTAGACCAAACGATAATGTTTCCATCTCTAAGCCTAAATATCGAAAATCCTCAAAGTGACCTTTTATTCCAAACGACTAATCTTCAAATCCCTGTCCTAATCCGTTCCAATGGATTGAGACAAAAGCCCCATCACCGACATGCACGTACCTATAGTAAGTCCTTCAGAAGACAACGCCACCGAAGGTACTTGAGAACTGACAATATCAATTTGTATGCACAATGTCTAATCTGATAATCAGTGCAAACATGTCTTTTGTGGACATTGTATTTAGAACAATGGCAACAAAATAGTTTGCGCCAGGATTATCAGTGGGCGAGTCCTGTGTGCGATGACACAGGTATATAGGGGCATTCGAATCAGAGGAAATTAGAGCAGGTTTTCCTTACTTCTATTTTTAGTGTCACGTACTGTATTCGGTATTCATGTGAATCTTTTTTTTAATGTCCTGCAAAAAAAAGGACATAAAAAGGCAGTCAGAGTCAACCCCATCTGCAGCTACGAGTGAGCTAGAGAACTCTCGCTGTGTGATTCAAATTGTGGAAGTCACTAGGGGTAATAAAATATAAAATTTATTACGATATAAATTATAGAAGGTCCTGTCAAAACACCAAAAATGAAAGAGGGCGCATGTTAGTATGTGGCATCTTTCCATGCAGGATGCTGCTGCCCCTGCTGTGTGCATAGTTGTTGTAGTTGTTCTAGTTTGTGATATAGGAACACAAAGTCCTCTGATGGTTTATTGTTCTATTTGTAGGTTTGCTAAAATGTTTACCTGATGCTTGTTCTCTAAGATTGGACAGGTACATACCTTTTATATTTCTTCTTAAAACAAATAAAGATTCTTGTAGTGAATGGATTGCAGAGCGGTTTTTGGTGACGTATATTTCATTTTATATTTGTTATTAAGGACGACATGAAGGAGTGGACATATTGTCTAATATCTAATACTGGCGCCAGACAGGACTTAGGTTCAGCAACACTAACGACTTTTTCGAACAATGAACTTAAAGTATTTTTTTTTTTTTTTTTATGTTCGGTCTTAAGCAACTGACTGTGGTTCCTATTTTTCTGGTTAGCTTGACGTAATCCAGCTGATCCTGATGGGAAGCAGAGGTATACGTATATTATATTGTTGGAAAGGAGTATATGCGCCTTTAGTTATGCGCTGTTAAGAAATTTATGACTAAATGGCAACTTCTGTTCTTTTATACTTTATAATGGGCGTTTTACAGTTGCAAGGTTTTTAAAACAAACATTTCTGAAATAAGTACCAACACTTGTTTTAAGGAATTCAAACTAGTATATGGCATGTACAGCTTCGAGACACAATCCAGGCTATTTGTATTATTTATTGCTATATTTAGTTAGATGATTATGAATTACACAGCTCAACAAAATAAAAAATTATTTTTGTGCCTGGGTTCATTTCATGATTTTTGTATTCGTCATGCTCCAAAATAATGGAAAAATACCCACAACCCCCCCAAAGTTTGCTTTTGTAGAGTTGGTAGTCAAAATACCGTTACCATAGTTTTCATAGAAATAATGAATGTTTGCTTTAATATATTCTTTAAAAGAGGAGAGAGGAGGGGAATTGTTACGCCCATTTGGTATCTCTAAAGTATATTTGTGTCACAAACTACACACATTTTCATTTTAATATTTAAGGACGTTAAAATGTTATTAAGAATGTGTCGAAGTGATGCTATTGCATTTTGCAATGTGGTTATTTTATCAAAATTCACACTATTATCATTTTTGAAAATATGTTAAGAAACTCAAAATACATGCAGGATGTCTCTAAGATTGAATATTCTGCACGGTCATTTAGAAAAAAAATTAAAAACTTCATTGCGAGCATACTCAGAAGAAAAAGGAAAACGTTTTAACTAGGACTTTATGGACTTCGAGAGTAATCGTCATAACCAAGGTCAATAAAATGAAACAATGATGGGAAATTATTCTATAGGTTTAATTTCAGAACAGCACTTTCCAAAATCAGTGTGTTTGTTGATAAAAATTACCGTTTTAATGTTTGGTACCAAACACTAAACAAAAAAATGAAGAAAAAAGGAGTTTTTGTTACTTTCAATTTTGTCAAAAAATAAAATACATAAAACCATATAGTTTTTAAACTTGCACTTAAGATTGGTGAATGCATTGAATATTGAAAACAGAAGAATAACTTTTCACGTAAAATTAAGAAAATTTTAATTTAAACAAAAAATAATATTATTGATTTTTCGTGTTAAAAATTCTGAGTTTGAAAATTAATTAAAAAAAAACTATTCACGGAAATGACTTAATTTAAAAATTAAATTAAAGAATGGGGTATTAGCTTTAAAAAAATATATACCGTGATATTTTTGATGCTGCCGTTGTTTTTCAATATTTTTTTTTCTAGTTTAAGTAACTTTTTAAAGAAAATTACCCCTCCTGCCTAAACAGGGGAACATAGACACCCCTTCTCATGTTTCTTTTTTTTGTTTAGAGCCAGCCTACACGCTGTAGCGTTTTGGTGTATCTTAGTCTTTTATGTTAGAATATCTGTATTAATTGATTCTAACATAGCACATTTTCGTAAATTTTCAAATAATGTGCTCCTGACTACAAAAGCAAACTTTTTCAAACAAGACAATTTTTTATTTAATAAGTAATATGTAAGGAATAAGAAAATCATATGCAGAACCCAGGCACAAAATTTGTGTTGACCAGTGTTATATACATAATTTGGAATATAACCAACATTCTTATAATTAATCGGTATTGATAAAAATGTATACCTTTTGTTAAAGTCAATTCAAAAATTCGGAAACAACATTTAATTACTTGATAGATTATGAAATATGTCCGTTCAGATTATTATGGGTTCCCACTATCCCACTATCCAATGACAGGGCATAGATTACGTTCATGTTGATATCAGTTTTACGTAAATAACATTGAAATAGAACAGTTTTCTAGGCACATTTGAACAACTTGAGACAACTTGAAGTATTATTGTATTGACACACGACCTTTTCAAATCAAGACAGCTGGAAAAACCGTTGCACTACCTTTATTTATGGGGCAGTTAAAATACTTTAATATTTAAAAAGTTATGTTAATGTTTCTAACTATCAGAACTCTTAGCCTGATGTCAGATTTAATGAATGCAACAAAAAAAACATCAACATTAAAATTATTATTTTAGATTATTTTTGATTTTTCAAGTTTATGAGTAGTTGACCTAAAACTCGTCAAATTTCTTTCAGATTCGATCAAATTAGACCTACAAAAAATTTCCGATACAAACATTTTGAAAACAAGCACTGATTAGTTCTAATCCCTTGGGAACATTTCACAATATTTTTGACTATCTTTATTAAATTTTTTACAAATCAGTATTGGAATCATTGTTAAATGAAAATGTGTACATTCAGAAACATTTTTTACGAAATTTTAGGCATAAAATTGACTCAGTTCCTGAATTTGACCGTACTCTTTTTGAAATTAGGGACTATGTTCTGGATATAAATTGTGAAGCCCTTGTTTGAAGTAAAAGAAATAGGCAGTACCACTGAATTTAGCATACTGAAATCATTAAGTGTACTGAATTTCAATAATTTGTATCAGGAATTGGCGTAGGAAATGATTTTTGTCGCCAAAAATTTCACAAACAGACCACTGTACACCAATTTGAAAAAAATGGCGTCCAGATCCGTAGTCCGGTCAGGAAAGCGAAATCTCTGCACTTTTTGTGGGAAGGGTACCTTATTTTTATATCTGTAATTGATTTTTGATATGCTAAGGATAAAATTTAGATTAGGATTCATTGTTTTAATCCTGTCACTTGGACACCATTTCCAAAAAAGGCTTCCTTCTTACTTGACCTTTTCTGACCAATTGCTGACCAATTAGATGGCACTATTTTTTCCCAAATTTCCCATATAGGAAAAAGCATAGTCCTTAATTTGGGATTAAAGGCATGCAATCCCTATCCACTATGAATTCATTTACAGTTATTTAATTTCAATTATCTCAGATTGACTTCGGATTTTAAGTCTTAGAATTTTCATTCATTTAAAAATCGTTTAATTAAAATAAATTTATTCTTTCTTAATTTAATTGTAAACTTTCTTACTTGCGAAATAGGTATTGGGGCGTTAGTGCACGATATGATACCTTTCATTTCCACCTGACGGGTTGAGCTTTAGAATACGGTAGTAGTTCAATATGTTTCTAATTCATTGAAGAAAAAAAAACCCTTTCACTACAAATATTTTTGTGGACTCCTTTTATTCTTGTTGCTTATGATTATGATATGACAAATAAATATTTGGACCAAGTTTCATGCCAATGCTGTTGGAATTTGGTAACATTTTACTTGTTTCACTAAAAATTCAGTCATCATTTATGATAAGGACTATACATTTTTTTAAGGTGGTTGTATCCAGTTCATTCAGATTTAGTAAGATTGGGCATTCAAAAATATCATTAAAACCTGTGTCATATGCATATAATGTATTATACCAAGATAAATATTTAAGTTTGTTAATCTTTCATATCCCCCCTCCCCCCAGCACTTTGAAAGTGGCTTTTTTTTTTAAGTATAGATTTTCAATCAACTTTGGATGTTGCCACCTTGGCAACACTTATTAAAAGTAAAGTTAGGACATGAACTATTTGTGTACTAAGGCTCAACCCGTCAGTTCAATATGAAAGTTTGGGCTCAATACGTGCAGAAATTTTTTGAGACAACAATCAAACATGACATTACGAAGATAGCGGCACCAAAAATGTGGGTGGCTATCTGTATGTATGTCTACCTGTCTGTCTGTCTGTCTGTTCATCTACAGCCTAAACGGCTCAATCGATTTTCTGCAATTTTGGTGCAAGGAGGTTTATGGTGATTATGTCTATAGTTTTGTACATTTTTTCTTAGAACCAATAATAACGGTACCACCCGTACAATTTTTTAAGCAATTTTACATGATCGTTTTTTTCACAAAAAATGCTCCACAACTTTTCTTAATAAAAATTCAATAAATTAATTTTAGTAAAGGATTCCTTTGGGTGGAAAACCATTTTTGATTTTTCAAAAAATGGTTATTAACGGTACCTCCCAAAATGGTATGACTGATTTCAATATTTTTTTTTATACAGAAGCTTCCAAAAAATATAAATAATTTTGTGTACCATAGTTTAAAAAAAAGGAAATTTTTGGATTTTTAAAAAATGTTTCAATTTTTTTTTTTTTTTGAAAATCAATATTTCGAAAGCGATATGATCGATTTTTTTGAAACTTACGATTTAAGAGGGTTTATTCCGGGGAGGATGAAAGAGAGGGTGGCCAAAGGCTGCATGGTGTCGGAATTATGTTGAACGAAGAAGCGAGGCGTAGTCTTA
The DNA here is from genome assembly GCA_963921185.1 of Dasysyrphus tricinctus. Taxonomy (NCBI): domain Eukaryota; kingdom Metazoa; phylum Arthropoda; class Insecta; order Diptera; family Syrphidae; genus Dasysyrphus; species Dasysyrphus tricinctus. The sequence goes on from OY992530.1 coordinate 148,956,432, forward strand.
TATCCTGGGCGCCCATTTCTGCAAGAATAATGACAGCAAGGTTCCGTTCAAAAATTCGGAACGTCACAATAATTCAGTGCTACGCCCCCACAAATGAAGCGACCGAGGAAGACAAAACCGCTTTCTACACTCATCTTAACTCAGTTCACAGTGGCGTTCCAAGAGCCGACATCATAATTGTCATGGGAGATCTCAATGCCCAAGTCGGATCAGACAACTACGGTCTGGAACGCGTCATGGGGAAAAATGGCTTGGGGTCACGAAATGAAAATGGCGATTTGCTGGTCGATTTTTGTAACGCTAATCGTCTTGTACTGGGTGGAACTGTGTTTAAACATAAGACTTGCAACAAAATCACCTGGTAACATCCGGATGGTCAAACTGAAAACCAAATTGACCACATCATGATTCAGCAGCGATGGAGGAAGTCAATGTGCGATGTTCGAAGCATTAGAAATGCCGACATGGGAAGCGACCACCATTTGGTTCTCATGAGTCTCAAGCTACGGACTGCAGCTGTACAACGTCAATCACAGGGTGCAGCAAGGAATTCGAAGTTCAATACAAATGCTTTAAGTGATCCCAACATATGTCGTAACTATGTCACCAACCTTAACGACAGAGCTTCGTCATTAAACGGAATACAACATTCAACAATTGATGAGATGTGGGGTGATATAAAAAGTGCTTTTATGGATGCTGGATCCGAAACTGTACCCAAGCAGTCGAGAGTTAGAGACTCTTGGATATCCCAAGACACCTGGGATAAAATCGAGCTTCGCAAATCGTTGAAGATGCAAATAAATGCCGAAGCGGATGCTCAACGAAAGGCTGAACTACGAAGAGAGTATCGCTGTGTGAGACGTGACAAGAGGGTGAGGTTAGACGGTCTCGCAGAAAATACGGAAAACGCTGCAAGAAGAGGAGATATGAGGGAATTGTACCAAATATCCAAGGAAGTTGTCGGGAAGAAAAGCAACACCAATCATCCTGTAATGGATGTGGATGGTACACTTTTGGTATCAATCGAGGATCAGCTGCGCAGGTGGAAGGATCACTTTTGTGCCTTGCTTAGTGAGGATTCTGTCGAGCAGAGCGCTGAAGTGCCCCAGCTTAACGAGATGCGTAGATCATATAGGGGTATTGACATCGAACCCCCTACAGTACTGGAGATTCAATCTTCGATAAATCTTCTCAAAAATAACAAAGCAGCTGGACTTGACGGTATACCAGCCGAGTTCCTGAAAGCTGACCCTGTCAGAGGGGCTAGTATTCTACACCCGTTGATAAAAGCTGTGTGGGAAAATGAAATCTATCCCAGCGACTGGAAGGATGGTGTAATTGTTAAGTTGCCAAGGAAAGGTGATCTTAAGAATTGCAACAATTGGCAAGGTATTACAGTTTTGTCCCTTTTTAGAATCGAGATTAGAATCGAGTCTACACTCAAGAGGCATCAAGCTGGTTTCCGGAGTGGGCGGTCTTGTGTCGACCATATCAACACTCTGCGTATAGTTTCTGCGTATAGTTCTTGAGCAGTCTGCGGAGTTTCAATCACCGCTTTACCTCATGTTCGTGGATTTTGAGAAGGCCTTTGACCGAGTCAACCGCGAATGTATATGGAGATCACTTCTTGGTAGAGGAATTCACCCAAAAATTGTTGCCATTATAAGAGAGTCCTATAACAACGCAAGATGCTTTGTTTTACACAATGGGCAGCTATCCGACTCTTTCGAAGTGCGGTAGGGTGTGAGACAGGGAGATGTTCTATCGCCAATTCTCTTTCTGCTGGCGATTGCCGATGTTTTGACAGCCAGCGTTGGAACAGCAGAGAGGCAGGGCATTCAATGGAGACCGTTTGAAAGGCTTAGCCACTTAGACTATGCCGATGATATATGTCTCTTGGCAAATAACATCAGCGGGCTGAACGGGATGTGTCAAGCTCTGAAGGTAAAATGAGAGGCGAGTGGTCTTAAAATAAATAGCAAAAAGACAAAAATAATGCTCACAGGCCGCTCCACACAGCAGCGTATTATTCTACAGGAGACGCCAGTTGAAGTAGTGGAACAGTTCAACAACCTTGGCAGTATTGTCTATACAAACGGTGGTACGGATCTGGACGTTAAAAGTAGAATAAATAAAGCTCGTGCTGCCTTCGGTACTCTGTCCCCAATCTGGAAATCAAGCCAAATCTCCTTACGCACTAAGTTGAGATTCTTCGAATTCAATGTCAAATCCATGCTGTTATACGCTTGTGAAACCTGGAAAGTCACGTCTATCATTTCGAAGAAATTGCAGGCTTTTGTGAACCGTTGTCTACGCCATATTATAAAAATTTGCTGGCCACAAATTATATCAAACGAGGAATTGTGGCGCAGGACAAGTCAAGAGCGGCTGGACGTTGACATAAGAAAGCGTAAATGGCAATGGATTGGTCACTCACTGAGGAAACCAAACGATGAAATTGCAAAGCAGTCATTTGAATGGAATCCTCAGGGTACACGGCGTGGCGGGTTGGAAGACCAAGAACAACATGGAAATCAACAGTTCTAGCAGAAGCAGATTCCCAGAGAAAGACGTGGCCATAGTTAAAATATCTATCTGCAGACCGTGAAGGATGGAAACGATTTGTTGGCGCCCTATGCCCCAACCGGGTTTACAGGACTTGATGATGATGGGTTTTGAGTATTTAGGTATAATTTTACTTTAAAACATAAATTTGAAAATAATTCATCAACTAGTTTTTGAAATATTGAATTTTCAAAAAAAAATTTTGAATATTTTTTTTAAATCCAATTTTTTTTTTAAGGTTTGAAATGCCATTCTAATACATTTAAAAATAAAAATTTGTACTTAAAATTTTTATAGAAATCAGATGGGCCGTTGTTGAGAAAATCAAAATGAAAAAAAAAAGTTATATGACAGGAACCGTTAGTAACAGTTTCTTGTAAAAAAGAAGATTATCAATAAGTACCTACCATTTTTTGCAGCAATTCAGTGATTTTTTAATGAAAGTCGTTGGAGCCGTTTTAGAGATAGATAAATTTCCTCTAGTGGTTGTATGGAAAGTACCGTTATTTTTGTAGCTAAAAGGAATCAGTTTCTCTTCTAGAAAATGTCCAAGAAACTTTTATACGAAAGCTTGAAGAAAATCGCTTCAGTGGCTGTAGAAGTAGATCAAGGAACATTGTACTTCCCGAAACAATTAAGCTCCCGTCTCAAAATTTTTACAGTCGTATCTCATTAAAATGAGATTTGGCTTTTTTTTGCGCATATGGAAATATCTTAAATGAGAAAGATCTCTATATTGCAAGAGATCTCTTTTCAAAAAGATTTATCTCAAGTTCATTTTGCATATGAAAGCTACACGGAGAGAATTAAAAATCACCGATTACAAAATTCTCGGGATCAATTCACGAACTGCTCTTTTTTTTTAAATTAACGCTTATTTGTCTTGAATTTATAAAACTAAGTTTTGATTTGACCTCAAGTCTCCCTAATTTACGAAATTTTTTATTTGTTGAATCAATAAAAAAAGTCGCAATTCACAATTTGAGAAAAAATTGTAAATTACAAACATTTTGAAGCAAATTTATAACTTAAAGTTTAGATTTAGATTTTTACCGTTGGAATTTTTGTTATTACGATTTTCAATTTGTAATTTACAAAAAATATTTGCTGATTCACCACAACAGAGTGATCAAATCAGTAACTGGAGTAGCAATACAGGAATTGAAATTTTTATATTGTAATTTACAAACAAATAAGTGGTGAATCATCAGAACAGAAAGATCAAATCTATAACTCGAATTATAATTCGTAAGTTTAAACTTTCCATTTTGCAATTTACAAAAAAGATATGGTAATTCAACACAATAGCAAGATCAAATCTATAACTATAGTTTTAATTCGGGGGATGATATTTTCAAGTTGTAATTTACAAACAAATATATTTTGTGATTCAATACAACAGAAATATCAAATCTAAAACTAAAGTTTAAACTTTTGGTTTGCATTTTGAATTCGTAATTTACAAATAATTTTTGGTAATTCAACACAACAGAAAGATTAAATCTATAACTCGAATTGTAATTCCTGAGTTGATGCATTAATTTGCAATTTACAAACAAAACGAGTGGTGATTCAACACAAATAAGAAGATCAAATCTATAACTCAAGTTTTAATTCGGGGGATGATATTGTCAAGTTGTAATTTACAAACAAATATATTTTGTGATTCAATACAACAGAAATATCAAATCTAAAACTAAAGTTTAAACTTTTGGTTTGCATTTTGAATTCGTAATTTACAAATAATTTTTGGTAATTCAACACAACAGAAAGATTAAATCTATAACTCGAATTGTAATTCCTGAGTTGATGCATTAATTTGCAATTTACAAACAAAACGAGTGGTGATTCAACACAAATAAGAAGATCAAATCTATAACTCAAGTTTTAATTCGGGGGATGATATTGTCAAGTTGTAATTTACAAACAAATATATTTTGTGATTCAATACAACAGAAATATCAAATCTAAAACTAAAGTTTAAACTTTTGGTTTGCATTTTGAATTCGTAATTTACAAATAATTTTTGGTAATTCAACACAACAGAAAGATTAAATCTATAACTCGAATTGTAATTCCTGAGTTGATGCATTAATTTGCAATTTACAAACAAAACGAGTGGTGATTCAACACAAATAAGAAGATCAAATCTATAACTCAAGTTTTAATTCGGGGGATGATATTGTCAAGTTGTAATTTACAAACAAATATATTTTGTGATTCAATACAACAGAAATATCAAATCTAAAACTAAAGTTTAAACTTTTGGTTTGCATTTTGAATTCGTAATTTACAAATAATTTTTGGTAATTCATCACAACAGAAAGATTAAATCTATAACTCGAATTGTAATTCCTGAGTTGATGCATTAATTTGCAATTTACAAACAAAACGAGTGGTGATTCAACACAAATAAGAAGATCAAATCTATAACTCAAGTTTTAATTCGGGGGATGATATTGTCAAGTTGTAATTTACAAACAAATATATTTTGTGATTCAATACAACAGAAATATCAAATCTAAAACTAAAGTTTAAACTTTTGGTTTGCATTTTGAATTCGTAATTTACAAATAATTTTTGGTAATTCAACACAACAGAAAGATTAAATCTATAACTCGAATTGTAATTCCTGAGTTGATGCATTAATTTGCAATTTACAAACAAAACGAGTGGTGATTCAACACAAATAAGAAGATCAAATCTATAACTCAAGTTTTAATTCGGGGGATGATATTGTCAAGTTGTAATTTACAAACAAATATATTTTGTGATTCAATACAACAGAAATATCAAATCTAAAACTAAAGTTTAAACTTTTGGTTTGCATTTTGAATTCGTAATTTACAAATAATTTTTGGTAATTCAACACAACAGAAAGATTAAATCTATAACTCGAATTGTAATTCCTGAGTTGATGCATTAATTTGCAATTTACAAACAAAACGAGTGGTGATTCAACACAAATAAGAAGATCAAATCTATAACTCAAGTTTTAATTCGGGGGATGATATTGTCAAGTTGTAATTTACAAACAAATATATTTTGTGATTCAATACAACAGAAATATCAAATCTAAAACTAAAGTTTAAACTTTTGGTTTGCATTTTGAATTCGTAATTTACAAATAATTTTTGGCAATTCAACACAACAGAAAGATTAAATCTATAACTCGAATTGTAATTCTTGAGTTGATACATTAATTTGCAGTTTACAAAAAAACTAGTCTTGATTCAACACAAATAAGAACACAAATAAGAAGATCAAATCTATAAATAAAGTATTAATTTGCAACGCACTCGGAAATTGTAATTTACAAAGATTAGTTCCTGTTTTATCATCACGAGTTGTATTAAATCAATACAAAGTTTTACTGAATTTGATCATTTATAACAATGCTAATTTTGAGCATAAGTGATTGTAAAATAGTATCTTTTTTACATTTTTAGTTTTATTTTTCGACAATTTTCTTTTAGTTAAAATAATGCACCTTCTGATTACTTTTGAGGTAAAAGGCGTTTCATTTCGTGAGTAAATATAATGTAGTTTTAGGACATAAAATGCACGACTGGGTTGCATATACATACATTACATATACGGAATAGATAGACGGATGATTAAAGCTGCGGGACCCACTTTTTTAATCATCAAGTTTAATTAACAGTTAGATTTTGTTACTATTCCAAAACTCTCCCCATTAATACCCAGTTATAACGCAAGTAAAAATATAATTAAATTTTTTTCTATTCTATTCTACTACCGTATAAAACGAAAAAAACGTATATATCATATATTTATAGATTTGTTGAGTTAATAGTTTAAAACCTTTAGCAAGGTTTTTAACTAAAATTGCTTAATTTTTTTAACTAAATATGTCAAAAATCTCAAAAATAATTCTTCAATCCTACATATTAAGATATTATTTCTTATGTACCCATGGTAGTGCATGCTATACTAAAATCAAGAGCTATGGTGAACGTTTTGATGAAAGTATTTTATACCGCTACACATTTTATAGACGTATTATTTGCATCAGTACAAACTATACATGGTAGCAACCTGGTAGCGATACCTCAACCCTTTGGCCATCATAATGTTCTTTCTTAATGCAAAAATTTGAGCGATGTAAAAGTGTTTTATACCGCTTCAAATTTCGTGAACATACAATTTTTATCTGTGCAAACTACAAATTATAAACGACCAACCTAGCCACCAAAATGCGCTTTCAAAATCTAGCAAAATAAAATTAAAATGTTTTATACCGCTCTAAGGTTGGTTCACTTGCAACCTTACAAGTCAAACAATATGCCATCAACCTACCAGCACTAGGATGGTCATAAGACCACAAAAATGCACTTTCAAAAAGCAACAAAACATAAACGTGTTTTTTATCACCCTAAGTTTTGTTCGCTTGCACTTTATATGCGTACAAATTATATGTCATCGCAAGGACGGCCTTAAGGCCACAATAGTGCACTTCCAGGAAAGAAAATTAAAGTGTATTATTAAGTAGATCCTAAATAATGAATATTACATGGTATGAACTCTTAAATATGAAACATTTGTGTTGTATGATTCATTATTTGTATAGTCCATTTCATTATATGGTTAATTTTACTTGAGTCGTTTTTAAATTTGATTATTGGTAAGGCACTTTTTATTCGAACAAACTATATGCGACTAACCTGGTAGCTCAAGGATGGCCCTCAGACTAGGATAATGCCTTTTTTGTATAACAAATATACAAAAGACTCTATTGAAGCTAGTCATTCCTGATGAGGAACCGTAAGGTTACAAATTTCTCCAACAACTAAAAAACTGAAGAGAACTCCATTGTTCTTGTATTGTATTTTGCAAGAAAACATGAATTTTTTTCAACAGATAAATATTTAGAAGGGGGCTGGCCTTCAATTCTCTTAAGCTTGCCCCCACTCCCTCCCGGCTGACTACTGAAGACTGCAGTTTTTTATTTTTTATTAAACTGGGCATGAAAATTGAATGGACCTTTTATTCTCTCTTGATTTCTGTTAAAACTATTTTTAAAAAATCCCATTTTTTGTAGTCAGCCGCCTGTTTACAAAATCAAAGAATGGGTGTCCCTATAGTCAGCCCCAATTTTTCATTTTGTTTACAGGGGGTTGACTACTGGCGTTCTTATGTGGCCAACTTCTGAAACTTAGTTGGTCGACCTCACACGAATCGCACTTATTAATAACTAACTTTTGTTAACAAATTTACTAAATACGCCTTTTATTTAATGGCCTAAACATTCCAACCAATAACGTAAGCACTCTATTCAACTATTTGAATAGGATTTCTGAAGTCCAGTTTAACATAAAAGTATAAATTTAAGGGGCTGACTACTAGTGCCATCACCCTACTTGTAGTTTTGTGGTACAAGCACCAGAATACTTGCATTCTACTTCCTAGGCATTTATCGAAATGCCTTATAAAATAGAATACTTATTGTTTGCAATGCCAGACTGTCCAGGGGCCTTACTATGTAACATTCTTTATTCATTTTCGCATCTATTTAAAGTTATTTTAAATGCTTAGCTTATTAAAAGTGGAAATATAAGATAAAGTAGGATAAAATGTTAGTGCTTCAGTCTTTTTGTCACTGAATCTTCAATAAGCGCATTTTTATTTCAGGAAGCACTTATGAACTTAAATAGAGCAACCCCAATTGGAGTTTTTTTGGCAAAAAGTCGGAACTAACATTTCATCCACTTTTGGATTCGAATGGATTAGAAAAAAATTATGTTACATGGTTAGGTCCACTTTTTTGTTTTCTTGTTAGCACGATTTATAAAGAATTTCAAGTGCGTGTAAATGACAAACCAGCAAGGACACAATAGGCTTGTTTTTTAGCGCATTTTTATCTTCGCTTAAAAACTAATTTTCATGTTAGCTAAATACAAAATACGGAACTATAGCAAATTTGTAGTATGTTTCACAAGATTACTTTTTAAGCGTAGATAAAAATGCACTAAAACACACAGTTATGACTTTGGCATCTTCAAGTTTCCACATCATTTACACCCAGTGCGGGAATTTGTTTATATTTAAACATGAGTAATCACTGATAGTGAGGATCGCGCTTCGTGCTGCCGTGCGAATGAGAAAACATCATATCAGACATGTCAAAGAGAGAGCAGAGACAATGATTTTCGCGCCTTCGAGATTACAATCAGTGCTACCAAATTTCTTATAAAGGCACGTTTAAACTTGTTGGTTTGTTTTAAGATAAAGGCCTCACACGCACTAGTCTCGATTCATTTCGATTGAGTCATATACCGATTATGGGACTTTTATTTGTTCCGAGTTGCTCATAGAACTTAGTTGTCACAGCACAAAGCAGGTTTAAGTTGCTTACTCTGGCCCAGCAAGTAAGTTTTTTAATATAAAATGCCAACTAGGTCTTACTACAGTGGCATTATACGGTGTTCGATAAGATTATATACACCAAAATAGGCAGAGAATCGAGAGAAAAGAAAATGGTGACTTAAGTCAACACCCACTGGAACACGCTCTGCTTGTACAGGCCTTTATGAACTAATTTTAGATATTTAAAATCGATAACATGCTGCAAATGTCACAATTCACACAATAATATAATTTTTAAGCCTAGTACATACTTTCTCGTGAAGTTAACAGTCACCAGTGGAGAAAGTGATTTTTTGACATTTCTCACTGGAACAGACTTGCGAATGTGTTATGAAGGCTTGATCTAAAAACCATAATACCTCAAATAACTAGTCCAAAATACAAAAGTAGGAATCTAAAACCACCGTATCAATTAGCTAAAGAATTTCTTTTAATTTTTCAATTCACAAGGGTAAGCGTGAAACAACAACTTTTTTTTTCTTTTGAAATCGAACTGTCAAGTTTTCACGAAGAATCCCCGTACATTTTGCACGGGAATAGCTCGAGAACGAAAATAGTCAACTTTCGCCTCCACACAGCTTTACGAGCATGTTAACGGGTGAACAAAAATGTAAATTTTGTACGGATTCACGACCTGATTTACAAGTATGTACTAGGCTTAAAGGCTCTTCCAAACCGACGCAAAAGTATAGCGAATCATTCGCAAAGATGTTTTTTTTATTGTTGTTTAGCATTGTGTATCGTTCTTATTTTGAATCGTTGCGACTGATTCGCTGATTTCGCGTTGGTTTGGGAGAGCCTTAATATACAAAATTCTCACCAAGCGTCACTGAACCGTCATTTAGTTCACACAATCATGGATTTGACGCAATAAAACCTATCCACAAATAGTCAGATACCCCGAGTTCTTGTTACATCATTTTTTACAAGGGATTATAACAATACCAGGCTATCAAGATCGCTTTGGATAGATATCTGAACACGGACACTTGTAAAACTTTATTGGGCCAATTCTGCAGTGCGAATTATTTCTTCTATACTTTCTATTCACACTTAAACTATATTTTTAAAAAAATCGTCATAAGTGTACCCGTTTTCTGTAAAAAAAATGTGCAACTTACTCTTGTGGAATTGCAAGAATTTGGTGTTACACAAATTGTTGTGTACATATGTATGTATATGAAACTCATGCTTCAAGAATCGGAGCGAATTTTTTACTAATGTTGGTATAAATGCACTTGTTAACGCAGCACAACTTCAAAAATATATTTGTTAGTTGTTAAACTTTCTACTTCGTACGACGCGAAGTTGCACAAATTGCTTTCAAATCCCATAGGAATTTTTGACAGTTTGTGAACTGTAGTAAGTTGGAGCAGCTACCAAATACAACTTATTTATCTTTGTACCTAGTAAAATAATCCAATGGTCAAAAAATTAAAACATGAGTTGTAATGACATTATTCGTTTAATTTTCACAAGTGTAAACATACACTTAACATACAAATTGTAGCACTGGGTGTAAGCTGGGTGTTAATGATGTGGAAACTAGAAGACGCCAAAGTCCTTGTGTCCGTGCTGTTTTCTCTTTCGCACTCACTTGAAATTCCTTAGGTATGAAAATTTAATTTTATTAATTAAATACTCCCAATTTGCCTTTTTGGTGTTTTTGTGACGTCACAATCATCTTTTACCATCTTTTTTGAATGAAACTATAATTGAAAATTAAATAATAAAAGTTATTTATGGCGGATAAAATCTTGTAATTAGAATAACTAGTAGAAATAAACAGTCAAATGGATACATTTTAATTTTCTGTTCTCCAAACAAAATATAATTGTGACGGCACGTACTTGATGAGCATACATATATGTATGTACATACCTTTTTGCTATTTTTCATGAACCGGACAACGTCTTTGGCAAATAAAGTGTAGGTGTTTTATTCTGCAAGGCATTTCGATTACATGCCAAAGGAAAAGCAGAATAAACTATAATTAATAATGAAGTAACAATTATTTTGGGTTCTTCAAGTTTCCACATCAATTACACCCAGCTTGATTGAAAAATAATGTGCCTGTATTACAAATTTTTAGAGCGTGCGAAAGAGAAGATATAATACTAAAATGAACAGGATAAAGTAATATGAAAAGAATTTTTGCGCCTATACTTTTTTGAAACCAGTGCTACCAATTTCATGCTTAAGTTATGTTCATACTTTTAGGTTTCGTGCAGAATGAAACGAATAATTAATTCATATTTAAGTTGTTGAATGACTTATGTATGAACTGGTTTTTAGCTTACGACATTTCGGCAGATGAATAAAAGCGCATTCAGGATAATAAAGTTAAGCGTTACTGAACAGTCATATGATTGAAACGCTTATGGCATTTTCCCAATGTAAATTTCACTTTTCCATATAAGGCTTCACTGGGCCGATATTTTATATTAACGTGAGTACTGGTGACTGCCTATTTTTCACGTTCATAGTTGTCAAAATATATACATATCGATACCTTCCCGGAAAAATGTATTAAGCGACATTTCAAAAATTTTAATGGCATCGAAAAAAACCTCTGGTGTCTGGTCCAGTTATTTATTTATTTATTTAAAAAAATAAAAAGATTTGGAACGGGATTTTCAACTCAAAATGTCTCTAAAAATCTGGTTACTACAACAAAATACCCAAATAAATAACTGAATAAGATGTATTTTAAAAATTTAATTTAAAATTTTGAAAATGTCGCTTAATACGAGTACATTCTAATGGGAAGGTATCGATACATAAAAGTTAAATTGTACTAAAATTCGTAGAAAGTTGCAGTTTTCGAAAGTAAACGAACATATCATACAATAATGTATTTCATTAGGAGTTGCGTGTGTATGTCAAAGAAAAAATAGCAAAAAGACATTAATTTCAGAACCATCGACTTTCAACAAACTGATTGCAAATAATAAAAGTCTATTTCAGAAAAAGATTTGAAAACATGTTTATGAGAAAACTTAAAAAAGTGATAAAAGAGCCAAACGATTTTGGCGTCTTCAAGTTTTTACATTGTTCACTCGTAGTGAACGATTTACATGATTGGCAAACTGAAAATATTTCTGCCACTAAACTGACAATAAATAGAAATTTTCATCGATTTCCCAGGAAAAATGCCAACTTTTTAATCGTTTAAATAAATTATTTTAATGTGTTTATTTGTTTGAGCGAGAAGTATATTAATGGACGTACAAATGTAACGTAACTAAAGAAATTTGCTACTTTTGAGTAAAATTCAATGGGCTTTTTTATTTATGTACAACACTGCCGAAAATGTCAAAAACCCTAAATTATTTCATAAATCTTTATAAAATTATTTGACCCGTTCTGATTGAAAAAAATTTACAAGTTTAAACATACCATAAAATCGAAATTGGTAGCACTGATTGCAAGTGTAAAAGCCCGCTAAATTGCTTTCTGTCTCATTGATATTTTCTCTTTCGCACGCACTTGAAATTCCTCATAGAAAACGAAATGCTTTACATATACAGTAATACCCGGATAAGTACCTATAGCTCTAGAGAACCAAAATTTTGAGAAGTTTTTCATATAAAACTCATCTTAAAATTACCTTTCACTTAACTTCCTTCCCCACTTATATTGTGTACTTTAATTAAATTTTCCTGAAAATACTTCCTATAAAGTTCCTAGCCTATTGAAATCGGTTCTATGTTCTTTCATTCGCAATCGAAACTTTTTATTAATTACGATCATAACTGCAATAACTTTTTGCTATGATTTTTTTTTTTTTTTAACTAAACAAATTTGTATGACAAGTATGTTTTAATTTATAAGATAAGAGTGAATCTGAGCACTAAAATGTTTTTTCATAACTTCCAAACCGGGATAAGTACCTCTCAAAATGGGGAATTTATGGTGAGGCACTTATCTGGGCTTTACTGTATTAAGAATTTAATGATCGCGTGAAAGAAAAACCACCAGAGAAACGTCGTAGTTGGCATTTTTAAGTTATCGCTCTTTGATAACAAATTATTTATTTTATTAAAAACTAACCATAGTTTTTGCCTCTTTTATTTTCTACGCAATGTGCGAATGAAAAGACAATGTGAAAGAGATAAGAGAATGCTTTAGCGCCTTTTTGTTACTACAAAGACTGCAATCAGTGACAGTGATACCAAATTCATGTTTAAGGTATGTTTAAACTTGTAGAATTGTAGAAGATTAAGACAATAACATTTTAATAACTTATGAATTAATTTCTAGGTTTGGACATTTTCCGCATTTTTACTGTAAAAATATAAGAGTGCATTCACGATTCAATTATTATATATTAAAACATATACGTTTTTAATGAAATTGTGAAAGAATTCACAATAAAAATTATACCTTATTGTGTAACGTACTGGCGAGTGTGTGGGCCCGAAGATTTAAAGCAAACAATCTCATTAAGTCCATTTGGACATAAATTATGTATTTTTGTTTTCAATTTTGACAACCAGGTACGTTAGTAAAAAGATATGTAGGAGACTCTACAGGTGATCAGTAATTTTGTTAGAAAAACAGAAGCTCTTGAGAAATATATACAAAAACATCCAAAGTGTTAGCTGCATTCTGTACGAAGTTATAGCTAAGTATTATAAAGAATATGTAGAGGGCGCTTTAATCAATTATATCAAAAAGTTCGAGCTAATGGAAAATAAACGTAAAAAATTCAAAAGTCCAGTATACGTACTAAATTAAAGGTGAACATTTTGAAGGGGGCACTGTAGTCGGTTAGTTTTTACATCCGAAATGCAGCAGGTAGTGAAAATATATGCATAAAATTTCAAAGCTCTAGCTTAATTTTGTAAGAAGTTATACCCTAAAACCTATAAAAACATATAGAGGGCGCTGCAATCAGTCCATTGTTATATTGTAAATGCATGAGCTCATGAAAAATATACGTTCAAAATTCAAAAGTCTAGCTTAATTAAGTATAAGTACTAAATTAAACCTGCATGTTTTGAAGGGGGCGCTGCAGTCGGCTAGTTTTTTACATCCGAAATGCAGCAGTTCCTGAAAAATATATGCACAAAATTTCAAAGCTCTAATTTAATATTATACGTAATTAATCCTTAAACCCTTTAAAAACACATAGAGGGCGCTGCAATCAGTCCATTAATAATAATAATAATAATAATAATAATAATAATAATAATAATAATAATAATAATAATAATAATAATAATAATAATAAATAATAAAAGCATGAGCTCATGAAAAATATACGTTTAAAATTCAAAAGTCTAGCTATACAAAAACATCCAAAGTGTTAGCTGCATTCAGTACGAAGTTATAGCTCAGTATTATAAAGAATATGTAGAGGGCGCTTTAATCAATTATATCAAAAAGTTCGATCTAATGGAAAATAAACGTAAAAAATTCAAAAGTCCAGCTTGATTAAGTATACGTACTCAATTAAATTTGAATATTTTTAAGGGGGCGCTGCAGTTGGCAAGTTTTTTACATCCGAAATGCAGCAGGTCCTGAAAAATGTATGCACACAATTTCAAAGCTCTGGCTTAACCTTTAAAACAACATATAGAGGGCGCTGCAATCAGTACGTTGTTATATTGTAAAAGCATGAGCTCATGGAAAATATACGTACAAAATTTTAAACTTCTAGCTTAATTATGAAAGATTTAGTTGCTAAAAACATCCAAAATACGAACATTGTTGATGCTTTGGGTTGACTTTTATACGGAAAATATTAAATATCATTGCGCCCTCTCTTTGGCCATCAACAAATTTTAAAAGCATACTTGGCCCTAATGCCTGGTGAGGAAATTCACCGATACTTCATAAAAAGAACATATTCTGTTCAAAGTTTCACGTCTTTCTTCATTCTCCTCAATTCTGCAAAACTATTTTCAATCATTAATGTAAAATATGAAATTGGATTGTATCAATCCTAACATTGAAAAAGTAGAATCTACAACAAATTAAATAAAACCATTGAACACCACATAACTAAACATGGAATTTTTACAAATTTTCACCAAATTGTGAAAATTTGTCAGAAATTTCAAGTTCCCAATCAAATCTATTATTCAACACAAAAACAGCTTTTTCCAGTTCTTAAATCAGTCTGAGCATGCCTTAAAAAAAAAATTGGCACCACTAGTTTCAATCGCGAAAAAGAAAAAGACAAAATGATCTGTTTTGTGCTTGAGCAGACGATGAAGATGACGCCAGTGGTTAGTCTGTTTTCAAGTTTCGCGTCGTGTTGGTCGTTGGTTCTCGTTCGCTCTCCGTACTGCGTGGCTGTACTTTTAAACGTTTACCGGTTTTAAGGCGTTGTTTGTGCTGTGCTGCACAAAAAAGAATATTTTCTCATAAGAAAGGTAATTTTTATGAAATATTATTTTCCTGTTTAGACAATATTAAAATGTTATTTCTTTTTAATTACATGAGGCTACTGATTTTCGTTTCTGTGCACGCTGGTGAGCGGATGGTGATTCATTTGCATATATATGTACCTCGCTGGGTATTTTTTGTGGCGCAATTAATTTGGTGATAAAAAGGTAATTTTGTATGAGTTTTAGAAAATAAAAACTAGGTTGCCAAACAATATGTATATACATAATTATGCACATATTCTTGTCTAGAAAAATGCTTCTTTTAATCCGAATTTTCTTTTTTTTTAAGTTCTTGTGCTGTTGCTGGGCGGGGTCCGGGCGTCTGCGTCTGCTGGCATTTTCGGGAAACGGGCTGCTGTTGATTCCTTTTTTGATAAAGGTAAGTTATTCATTTTGAGTTTTTATTAAATAGCCATCAAATTGTAAACATACATTTATGAATTTCTTTTTTCATTTTTCAAAGTCTATAGCTGTTGCTGTTGTTCGGGTGCCTGTTTGCTGCATTTTTGGCATGTGGCAGTGGGACCATTTTTGGCTTGTGGCAGTGGGACCATTGCTGTGTATTTCTTTTTTGAAAAAAGGTAATTTTGTTATGTAATTATGTAATTTTATTAAGTAGATAATAGATAATCGCGTTTAGAAAAATGCTACTATTCATATGAAATTCTATTTCTGTTTATCTGCATTAGTTGAGTAGTGCTGTGTGGATTGGCCGATTTATTTCGTTGGTGCTGCTGCTGCCGTTGCTGATAATTTCTTTTTTTAAGGTAGTTTTGTTTGAAGTATTTTTTAAAAGAACATTATTGAAAAGCCAAACAATTATATACACCAATAATCGTTTTTAGAAAAATTCTACAGTTCAAGTGAATTTCTATTATTCTAGGTTTGTGTGCTGTTGCTGTATCTGGGTTGTGGAGTCCCTAGTTCAGCATTAATTTTTGTTGTGCTCCGATGGAAAACCTTTTTGATGTACTCAACTCAATGGAACTTCAAGAGTTTCATCAACATTTTCAAAGTAAGTTACAATCATTACGAATTATAATTTTTTAATGTGTAGCATATAAAAAAGATAGCAAAGCATGTTATTTATACTTTTTTTATCTTTAATAATTTTGAAACCAAAAAACTAGTAGCTTTTTTCGCGACTTGTAGGTATTTTTTTGGGGATTTTAACAGCAAAATTTTTTTAAATTAATTATTTTTCTTTTTCAAACTTCAACTAAATAAAAAAATTAGAACTTTAAATTCCAAAAAGACGGAAGACAAATATGAAAATCGAATTTGTTTGCAAAAAATTGATTTTTGCTTTAGTTGCAGATTGGTTTTAAAATAAGAAAAACCATATTCTTCACATTATATGAAAAGAATAGTAGCTTTCATCTTTTAAAAAAGAAATCGATTGCTTGTTTACAATTTCGTTTGTTGAAAAAGGTAATTTTAATACGTATCGCATATAAAAAAGTTTTTCAATTCGTGTGAATTTCTAATGATTAAAGCCTTAGTGCTGTTGCTCTTTAATTTGTATCCACATTGAAATGGAAAACTTTTTTGGTTTTATTTTATTCATTCGGTTGTTGGTTTTCGCTTTAATTAAGCGTTTTCAATTTGTTTTTCTGATATGAAACTTCATTTTTTATGGGACAATTATATTATTTTCTTGGTAAGACAAATATTTTTGGGAATTTTTCAAATATAGAATTTGCGGCTTTTGATTAACTTTTGCCAGTGGGGGTCTTAGGTGAAAATTATGGAAATCTTATGTGAAGTAGTAAATACCATGGAACTATATTTTTGTCACCATTATCAAAGTAAATTACTTCACTGAATTGTTTAAAATAAAAATATTGCTCCTAACGTTAATTGGAGAACGGGTATTGAAAAATTAGTATGCTTTTTATTTTTGTTTGCTTTTTTTTCGGTTCATTAATCGTTTTCAATTTGTATGTTGTTGGTATTGTGAACAAAGTGCAATCTATTTTCGGATTGTAGCTCAGCATTAATTTTTTGTTGCTGTGTTTTTGTTTGCGTTCAAATGGTAAACCTCTTTGATGAACTCAACTCGATGGAACTTCAAGAGTTTCATCAACATTTTCAAAGTAGGTTACAATCATTACGAATTATTATTTTTATATGGTTAGCGTATATAAAAGATAGCAAAGTGTGTTGTTTATACTTTTCTATCTTTAATAATTTTGAAGCCAAAACACTAGTAGCTTTTTATCGCGATTTGTAGGTACTTTTTTCTTGGGGATTTTGCCAAGCAAAATAATTTTAAATTAATTATTCTTCAGTTTAAAATACTTTTCTTTTTCAAACTTCAACTAAATAAAAAAAATTAGAACTTTAAATTCCAAAAAGACGGAAGACAAATATAAAAATCGAATTTGTTGGCAAAAAATTGATTTTTGCTTTAGTTGCAGATTGGTTTTAAAATAAGAAAAACCATATTCTTCACAATATAAAAAGAATAGTAGCTATCATCTTTTAAAAAAGAAATCGATTGTTTGCTTACAATTTCGTTTGTTGAAAAAGGTAATTTTAATACGTGTCGCATATAAAAAAGTTTTTCAATTCGTGTGAATTTCTAATGATTAAAGCTTTAGTGCTATTGCTCTTTCTTTTTGTATTCACATTGAAATGGAAAACTTTTTTGGTTTTATTTTATTCATTCGGTTGTTGGTTTTCGCTTTATTAAGCGTATTCAATTTGTTTTTCTGATATGAAACTTCATTTTTTATGGGACAATTATATTATTTTCTTGGTAAGACAAATATTTTTGGGAATTTTTCAAATATAGAATTTGCGGCTTTTAATTAACTTTTACCAGTGGGGGAGTGAAAATTATGGAAAGCTTATGTGAAGTAGTAAATACCATGGAACTATATTTTTGTCACCATTATCAAAGTAAATTACTTCACTGAATTGTTTAAAATAAAAATATTGCTCCTAACGTTAATTGGAAAACGGGTATTGAAAAATTAGTATGCTTTTTATTTTTGTTTGCTTCTTTTTCGGTTCATTAATCGATTTCAATTTGTATGTTCTTGGTATTGTGAACAAAGTGCAATTTTTTTTTCGGATTGTAGCTCAGCATTAATTTTTGTTGCTGTTTTTTTTTTTTGCGTTCAAATGGTTAACCTCTGATGAACTCAAGTCGATGGAACTTCAAGAGTTTCATCAACATTTTCAAAGTAGGTTACAATCATTACGAGTTATTATTTTTATATGGGTAGCGTATATAAAAGATAGCAAAGTGTGTTGTTTATACTTTTCTATCTTTAATAATTTTGAAGCCAAAACGCTAGTAGCTTTTTATCGCGATTTGTAGGTACTTTTTTCTTGCTGATTTTGCCAAGCAAAATAATTTTTAATTAATTATTCTTCAGTTTAAAATACTTTTCTCTATAAAACTTCAACAAAATAAATAAATGAGAACTTTCAAAGTGACTTGCAAAGTGACGGAAGAAAAATATGAAAATCGATTTTGTTTGCAAAACAATAGATTTTTGCTTTATTTGCAGATTGGTTTTAATTAAAGAAAAACCATATTCTTCACATATTATAAAAAGGATAGTCGCTATCATCTTTTAAAAAACAAATCAATTGTTTGCTTACAATTTCGTTTGTTGAAAAAAATAATTTTAATACGTATCGCATATAAAAAAGTTTTTCAACTCGTGTGAATTTCTAATGTTTAAAGCTTTAGTGATATTGCTCTTTAATTTGTATTCACATTGAAATAGAAAACTTTTTTGGTTTTATTTTATTCATTCGGCTGTTTGTTTTCGCTTTATTAAGAGCTTTGGTTTTTCTGATATGAAAGTTCATTTTTTATGGGACAATTATTATTTTTTTTCTTTGGACAAATATTTATTTATTTATAATATAGGCTTTGCTGCTTTTGCTTTACTTTTACCAGTGGGTTTTGTTAGGTGAACATTTTGGAAAGTTTGTGTGAAGTAGTAAATACTTTAGTTGCTGATGGGTATCGAGTTAATGGGGTTTTATTTTAGTAAACTAAATTAGTTTTCCCATTCAGATCTGTCCAAAAACTCAGCTTTTGACGGTCAAATTCTTCCGCTGGTGAGCGGATAGTGATGCATATATACATATATCTGTACCTTGCTTCTTAAAGGGCCTATGTCTAATATGTTAATTTTTGAGAAATCGAAGATTTTGCTTTTTAATTTCCGAAAATGTTTATTACTTTTGAAAAATATATACTAGGAAACAATTTTAAGACATTTGCCCTTATTAAAGTCGTAGATAATCTTCCTCTGAGTCAAAAAGTGTACTTAAGTCAATATTTGAAAAAAATACTGACATTGGCCCTTTTAGAAGCAAGATACAGATATATAACTATTATGTACCTCGTTGGTTATTTTTTATTTGGTGATATAAAAGGTAGTTTCATTAAGATTTTGTTTTGAAAAAAAAAAATATTATATTGTCAAACAATTACGTATACATACTTTTGAACATATTCTTGTCTAGAAAAATGCTACAATTTACGTGAAGTTTTATTATCCAAAGTTTTTGTGCTGTTGTTGTGTGGGGTTTGCGTTTGCTGCATTTTTGGGAAAGGGGCAGCTATTGGCTTGTTTTTTTTAATAAATGTAGTTTTATTTCGATTTTTCTAGTAAATGGCACCACAATTATAAACATGTCTACATATTCGTGTTGCAAAAATGCTATATTTTCTGTGAGTTTTTATTATTCAAAGTTTTTGTCTATTACTGTGAATGCTGTCTGTACAACATGCAGCTTTTTTCGAATAGTTGGGCGATGCGGCGGGCGATTTTTTGCATGCAGGTTTTGCTCCGTTCAATTTTCTTTTATCGGTGGGTGGGGGGTAAGGGTTCAACAAACATAGATCGACTCAGCTGCAGTTTTATTAGGAGATTAAAAAAATATCAAACAGTTAAACAATAATACATATTTGTGTTTTTAAAACAAAGGCTTTGGTGTTGATGCTGTGCAGGGTTAGGTTTACAAGTATAGAAAGTTTGTACGAAGTGGTTCATACCATGGAACAATAAGATTTTTATCAACGTTATATTGTAAATTGCAAAACAAAATACATATAGCGATTAGGTAAAGTGCAATTTTCTAAAGCTAACCTTATTTGCGACAATTATAGAAATGGAAGGTGTGTTTCAGGTCGTTGTCAGTCATTAATCTTTAATTACAAATCTTAAGTTGGCTTTTATTGTATAGCGTAACGGATACAATTATAGGCACCCCCAATTTTTGCACCAATTATTGGCACCTTATGCAATAGTGATTTTCTCAATAACTCGTTGACCGAATAAGTCAATTTATTTTTTATTTTGAACTTGCACATATTTCTCACATTTTTGTGTCTTTGGTTTGAAAATACATATTTGCTGTCGATCTTCTTCTTTTAAGTAAAAGTATAAGGAGATGCAAATAAATAATTGCGGAAATTTTTTGATCTTTTTGTTAACGATCCATAATTTTGAAAGATGTTTTTCACTGTTTCTGGCTCAATTTGTTGATAAAAACTTATTTTATTTATTATAATAATGCCTTGAATAAGGTATTTTAAATTTGCATTATTCTATTACTTAAATGGGTGCCAATAACTGGTTTCAAAAACAAACAAAGGTTCAATTATTGGCAGGGGGTGCCAATTATTGCATCCTATTTAGCTTCAATTATTGGAACTGCGAATAAATATACTTTTAATTTACGCTGCCAATAGTTGTAGCATTCATCGGTTATGAATCATGGTGCCGATAATTGTAGGTTTTGGTTAGCTTTTTTTTGATTTGTCATTAAAAGTAAATTTTTAATTGATGAACTTATAATTATACGTTTATATACAAAGGATTCTCATCACTCTACAGATATAAAAGTGGTGGTTGATTAAAGTGGAAATTTCCTTAAGGGTGCCAATAATTGTATCCGTTACGCTAGGTGTTTTTTGTTTCTATCATTATCGAAGTGAATAATTGTTATAATATTGTTTACTATGGCAACGTACAAATAGTAACACAAAAAAGTTAAAACTCCAAAACTTGCTTTATATGTATTTTCATTATATTATAACTATTTAAACATTTTATAGATTTCAATATTCTTGATGTGGATACATTGAAACTCTTATCCGAAAGTGACCTTTTGACACTATTTCCGACTGATGTTGGAAGTCGTGTCAAAGTTAGAACAAAAATTTCAAAATGGCGGGAAGGCATAGTAAGGCTTTGTTTTTATGTTTGTTTTTACCTCGTGAATGATTTTTTTTTATATTTTTCATGCAGAATGATGGGAAAATACTTAGTTTAGATGATGGAATTCAAAATTGGTTGTATTCTCAAAGCCCTTCTTCAGCTCCATCAACTCCATCCAGGAGCAATCATGCACTTCAATCTTTTGTAAGCAAAAACTTTAATTCAGGATGCCAGCTATAGTGATCATTGTAATACATCAGTGACAATTTTATTTGAAAATGTATAGACTGTTAGCATTTTCCCGTGACATTCGTACCGCATTAGATTTTCATATATTGAAAGGATTAAAAAAGCATATAGCAGTATGCCCCTTGCGAACCTTGCTTCTCTTTATGAAAAATATATTGAAACACTTTTTTTCTGAATAAATTTTATTAAATATCTATTTTTATTTTGAACTGTGAAAAACTGTACAGTACAAGTTTACCACGGAACCATGACAAATTACTATACAAATTTCAAGAAAAATGTAATAGCTTAAGTGCTATTCAAGTACGAGTAATATCATATTTTCATTTTAATATACGAATTAAATAATGCACATATCGGCAGAAAAACGGCACAATTCAAAAAAATTTAAAACTTGGTGTAGAAAAGAAAAAATATCTACTGAAGTTCAATATTTGGAATTTACAGAGTTACTTTTCGATTAAATATTTGTACAGATTATTGGAAATTGGAGTTTTTTTAATTTCCTTTCACTTATTTCGAAAAATGTGCGTTTATCTTTCGAACTTACGAAATATGTATGTATATTAGGTTGGTCGTAATGTTTTTTTTTTGTATTTTCATATTTGGATTAACTCAAATCAGATTCAAATGAAGAAAAAAATCATATCAGAAAAAAGTGGCTTTGGGGTCATAATTGTGTGTCTACAAAAATTGTGATTCCGAAATTTTGTATTACTACCTATGTTTTATAATTAGTATGAGATTAACATTCTAATCAATAAAAACTATACCTATAACATTTCTATACTGTATTTAAAAATCTTCAACATATTATTCCAGAATTTTTTGAAAGTGAATACACACAAAATATTTTTGGAATTCAAAATAATTGAGTTCGTAATTCTCGACTTGCTCAAAAATAAAACCTTTAAGTTTCCACCGTTCATCTAAAAACGGATTAAAATATCAGAAAACAAGCATTCTTAGTTAGGAAAAATTTTGAAAAATTAAAAACTACTCACTTTTGATTCAAAAACAAAATAAAAGAATAGATTATTAAGTCCTAAAAATGCCTTCGCATATTATTTTGAACATTGTATATTTTTAATAATTGTATGTCACTCTTCATTCATTTTTTCACTAAATTGCCCGTTCTGCTTAAAGGAGGAAAATAAATCCCATTACAAATTTTGAAAAAAAAAGAAAGAGTTATTATTATTTCTTCTTTAGAAGCTGATTTACTTCGACCCAACGAAATTAAATTTTTGTAACGACCACTTTAATTATATCAAATAAAAACATTACCGGTAGATTGACCAACAATATTTTTTATTTTCTACTGATAGAAATCCACTTTATGAAACAGATGATTTTCGTTTACATTACTGACATGCTATTTTTTTTGTTATGGTTCCATGTTTGGGTGTTTTTGTTCATGATCAACTTAAAATCTCAAAATCAAAAATTAATAGATGATATTTTCACAGCTACAATAATTTTTCTACTGATTGCTTAAAGTAACCTATTAGAAAAAAAATATAATAATTTTTCGTTTTACTGATGCATTTCAATGATATCTACATAGTCTGACTTTTTGAAGTTAGAAACACATTCATGCCATGATGTTTTTTAGGACTTGGCTTTTTTTTTGAGCCATCATACTAAATTCAATATTGCTTATAATGTGACTAACTATTTGCCGGACTACTTAAGAGAGGAGCTCATACAAGAAGCCGTTAAATTTTACACGGACAAAAATTATTTAATGAGGCACGATGATTTTGTATGCATAGCAAAACAGATATCTGAATCTTTTCCAAATGAACCCTTGGTATTATGATAAATTTTTATGCATGGAACAAGTACAGTCTTATTATTTTGATATAGCTTGTTTACTACAATCAACAAACTCGAAAGGGGCGACTTCAATCCATTTACAAAACCACAATAGCCCGCCTCCGTCGAAATGGTCTACCACTTATGACTAAAAGGAAAAAAATGTCATCTACAGAAACTATACAAAACACAGGTTCAGGTGTGTATTTAAAGTTCATATTATATACTTCAGGCCATTCATGATGTGACTTAACTATTTTAGTACTATTGCAAAATTGCAACATTTTCTTACTTTATATCCAGTCAATAAATTTAAGTTATACTGATTTTCACTAAAACTAAATTTGCAATTTTACTAAAAGTGTTACATCGCATCGTGATTACTTCATTCTATTAACTGCTATAGAAATGTATGTGTAGTGTAATAGGTACAACTAGGGGAAAAAAACGACAAATAAACTAACTGATTTTAAGGTCATATCGGTGATTTTCTGCCAACTGTGATATGTTTGAGTCCAGTGCTGTTTTGTTATTTAATGTTTAATTTTCGTATGCATTTCTGATTTGAATTGGGTAAATGACTATTTACTATGAAAAGAAAAAAAAAACAATAGGTACGGTTGGGAATAAGTACATTTCCGTATATTTTTTGCTCTCTAAAAGTTCTAGCAAAAGGCTTTGACAAATCATACATACAAACATAAGTAAAGCCATAAAAATAAAAAAATAAAAAGTTTTGAATGAGTTTAAATTTTTGAACATTTTTGGATAAAAAAATCACAGTTGTTGGCAGAGAATTGCCTATATATATGTATATATTTTTTTGGGAGAATTTTAATAAAGAAGTTTTAATTTATTTTTTCTAATAAGAAAAGTAAAGTAAAAATATGTTGTCAGAAAAAACAAAATATTATGTTTGTACAATAAAACCCGGATAAGTTTCTCTCACTTAAGTGCCTCTATTTCTTCATTACCAACAATTTGAAGAACTCTTCATATAAAATTTAAATTATTAGTAAGCTTTACTTAACTACCTTTCCGCTTAATTGTCTCTCATTTTGTATACTTTTGTTTGTTATTTCCCTGAAAATACTTCTTTTAACTTTTAAGTACCTAGCCCATTGAAATTTGTTCTAAAATGACAGCTGTTGATATGTTTTTATATTCTAGGCTGCAATGCACTTTCTAATTTTATGCCTTTTTCTGTTTCTTAAATTAAATAAATAAAAATAAATGTTTTAGTGAGTTATTCATGATTTTTTTGGTAAATAAGAGAAAAACGCTTTCGGGTTTTATTTTATATTGTTACGATTTGGGGATGATCGGAAAAAAGTACTAATTCATAAAGGAAGATACTAACATAATAGCTTCACTGACATAAATATATTTAAAGTTCATTCCTAATTTATAAAAGCATTCATTTCAAAATATTTTCCTTTATTATCTATAGAGTCAACTCCAGATTCTGAGGATCAGAAGTGGTTGAAGACCCACACCACTCCATTTGCCACATTAGAGGCAAAGTGGATGGCAACCACAGAAATTCGATCAAAAAAGATAAAGAACTCAAAAACAAAGGACATTACAATTATTCTAGACGATTGGCCATCATTTTTAATACCAGAAGGGTCTAGATTGGTATATTTTTTAAGAAACTTTTACTATTTTGCATATTCTTATCAGTATCCGTAGCTTTGAGAAATAACCCCTTAAGCAAAATACATACCGTCAGATAAGAATTACAATTTAGTAACTTCACCTTTATTTTTGTCGTTATAAATTATTTAAAAAATAAATAAAAAATTAACTTTCCATGTTTTTGGGTTTATTCAAAAACAAAAAAACTTCACAAACTTGACATCACAACTAAAGGGAAGAGGAAAAAAGGAATTTCTAATAAAATATATTTTTTTTTGCAATAATTGTGAAAGAAACCAAAATCATTATGTCACGCATGTTACAAATGACATCTAAGTTCCTCTGGAGTTGAAAAAACTCTTAGAGGAATAGCTGTTGTCTTAAATACTTGCACTAAGCAGTACTGATAGCCTTATGCAAATTTCACATGCTATACGTCATGCAATTTTATTTTTTTATATACCTATTTACATATTTACATTTTTTTTTATGAAAGTACTAATTAATTTTATAAACTTCGAATCTAGATTGACATCGATTTCGAGTATCTGCATCCGGGAAAAGACTTAATCTTGATGGAAAAATGGCCGAACTTTATAGCTGAAATGATGCCGATCCTGACCAAAAAAATAAAAGATAAATACAGCTTAAATAAACTACGAATGCTTGAGTCATGCACTGGTGAGCAAAGAGATTTATTATTTACTTTACTTTTACATGCAGTCCTACCTCCTGGAGGTCATGCTAAACATAAATTGTCAAAAAAAAACTGGAAATTTAGTATTGCTGATAGCCAAAAGTCCTTCATATTTAGAGTAAATAACTCAAATTCATATCTAGAAGTTGTTGAAGAACGAAGAATTTTATATAAAAATCATGAAATGCACATGCAACCATTTTTATTAATTGTAGCAAATGAAGACTTTTCAGATATTACCAGCATTCAAGTGGTATATGACACTATAATGTACAAATTTGATTCCTTTATTAAAGCACTTTCTTGTGCATTTAAAATTCACTACGTTTTTGATTTAGATTACCAGAAAGAATGTTACTTGGTTTGGGAGTTTTTACAATGCAGAATTTTTGATATCTATAGTTCAAACATTTCCACTAACGTTAATAATTTACTTTCTTTGCTAAAAATGTAAATTTTGTATCCCTGTTTGATTAAAATATTTACCTACTCTAACGTTAAAATTATACTTTAAGTGCTTACCACCTAACTAAAAAATATTTAAGAATCATTGTAATAAAACTAAAAACTAAGAATAAAAATTAGATTTAAGTATTATAATAATGTAGATGGTAGTTATAAAGAAAATAAATAGACTTGTCGTCTAAAATGTAAATTTTCTCTTCTTATTTAACAAAACAAAGGTTCATTTATATAAGATACTGTATCTAACTTTTTAGATAACAACTATAAGTAATTATAAATTAAAACTAATTAAGTGTAGTTTACAAATAAAAATTTGCAATTTACAATGAAATACATATTTGAAATCTACAATATTACAGAGCTAAATTACAATAGTAACATTGTAATTTAGAACTGTATTATTGTAAATTACAACTTTTTCTCCAAAAATTCAACTTTTTCATTGTAAATTACAACCATCAATATTTGTAATTTACAACTAATAAGTTGTAATTCACTACAGAATAGGCTTGATTTACAGCATTTAAGTTGTTAATCACAACAAATTCGGAGTAATTTACAAATATCTAATCGTAATTTACAACGAAATATTTGCAATCTACAATATTACAGAGCTAAATTACAATAATAATATTGTAATTTAGAACTTTTTTATTGTAAATTACAACTTTTTCTCCTGAAATTCAACTCTTTCATTGTAAATTACAACCATCAATATTTGTAATTTACAACTAATAAGTTATAATTCACTACTGAACAGGCTTGATTTGCAGCAGTACAAATTGCAAATTGCAAAAACATTTTCAGAAATGACACTGAAGTAAGTATAATTTACAACAAGTTCGGAGCAATTTACAAATATCTAATCGTAATTTACAATAAATATTTGCAATCTACAATATTAAAGAGCTAAATCACAACACTAATATTGCAATTTAGAACTTTATTATTGTAAATTACAAATGTTTTCCTTGAATTTCAACTTTCTTATTGTAAATTACAATCAAATATTTGTAATCTACAACTCAAAAGTTATAATTCACTACTGAACAGGCTTGATTTGCAGCAGTTGAGTTGCAAATTGCAAAAACATTTTCAGAAATGACACGGAAGTAAGTATAATTTACAACAAGTTCGGAGCAATTTACAAATATCTAATCGTAATTTACAATAAATATTTGCAATCTACAATATTAAAGAGCTAAATCACAACACTAATATTGCAATTTAGAACTTTATTATTGTAAATTACAAATGTTTTCCTTGAATTTCAACTTTCTTATTGTAAATTACAATCAAATATTTGTAATCTACAACTCAAAAGTTATAATTCACTACTGAACAGGCTTGATTTGCAGCAGTTGAGTTGCAAATTGCAAAAACATTTTCAGAAATGACACTGAAGTAAGTATAATTTACAACAAGTTCGGAGCAATTTACAAATATCTAATCGTAATTTACAATAAATATTTGCAATCTACAATATTAAAGAGCTAAATCACAACACTAATATTGCAATTTAGAACTTTATTATTGTAAATTACAAATGTTTTCCTTGAATTTCAACTTTCTTATTGTAAATTACAATCAAATATTTGTAATCTACAACTCAAAAGTTATAATTCACTACTGAAATGGCTTGATTTGCAGCAGTTAAGTTGCAAATTGCAAAAACATTTTCAGAAATGACACTGAAGTAAGTATAATTTACTACAAGTTCGGAGCAATTTACAAATATCTAATAGTAATTTACAATAAATATTTGCAATCTACAATATTAAAGAGCTAAATCACAACACTAATATTGCAATTTAGAACTTTATTATTGTAAATTACAAATGTTTTCCTTGAATTTCAACTTTCTTATTGTAAATTACAATCAAATATTTGTAATCTACAACTCAAAAGTTATAATTCACTACTGAACAGGCTTGATTTGCAGCAGTTGAGTTGCAAATTGCAAAAACATTTTCAGAAATGACACTGAAGTAAGTATAATTTACAACAAGTTCGGAGCAATTTACAAATATCTAATCGTAATTTACAATAAATATTTGCAATCTACAATATTAAAGAGCTAAATCACAACACTAATATTGCAATTTAGAACTTTATTATTGTAAATTACAAATGTTTTCCTTGAATTTCAACTTTCTTATTGTAAATTACAATCAAATATTTGTAATCTACAACTCAAAAGTTATAATTCACTACTGAACAGGCTTGATTTGCAGCAGTTGAGTTGCAAATTGCAAAAACATTTTCAGAAATGACACTGAAGTAAGTATAATTTACAACAAGTTCGGAGCAATTTACAAATATCTAATCGTAATTTACAATAAATATTTGCAATCTACAATATTAAAGAGCTAAATCACAACACTAATATTGCAATTTAGAACTTTATTATTGTAAATTACAAATGTTTTCCTTGAATTTCAACTTTCTTATTGTAAATTACAATCAAATATTTGTAATCTACAACTCAAAAGTTATAATTCACTACTGAACAGGCTTGATTTGCAGCAGTTGAGTTACAAATTGCAAAAACATTTTCAGAAATGACACTGAAGTAAGTATAATTTACAACAAGTTCGGAGCAATTTACAAATATCTAATCGTAATTTACAATAAATATTTGCAATCTACAATATTAAAGAGCTAAATCACAACACTAATATTGCAATTTAGAACTTTATTATTGTAAATTACAAATGTTTTCCTTGAATTTCAACTTTCTTATTGTAAATTACAATCAAATATTTGTAATCTACAACTCAAAAGTTATAATTCACTACTGAACAGGCTTGATTTGCAGCAGTTGAGTTGCAAATTGCAAAAACATTTTCAGAAATGACACTGAAGTAAGTATAATTTACAACAAGTTCGGAGCAATTTACAAATATCTAATCGTAATTTACAATAAATATTTGCAATCTACAATATTAAAGAGCTAAATCACAACACTAATATTGCAATTTAGAACTTTATTATTGTAAATTACAAATGTTTTCCTTGAATTTCAACTTTCTTATTGTAAATTACAATCAAATATTTGTAATCTACAACTCAAAAGTTATAATTCACTACTGAACAGGCTTGATTTGCAGCAGTTAAGTTGCAAATTGCAAAAACATTTTCAGAAATGACACTGAAGTAAGTATAATTTACTACAAGTTCGGAGCAATTTACAAATATCTAATCGTAATTTACAATAAATATTTGCAATCTACAATATTAAAGAGCTAAATCACAACACTAATATTGCAATTTAGAACTTTATTATTGTAAATTACAAATGTTTTCCTTGAATTTCAACTTTCTTATTGTAAATTACAATCAAATATTTGTAATCTACAACTCAAAAGTTATAATTCACTACCGAACAGGCTTGATTTGCAGCAGTTGAGTTGCAAATTGCAAAAACATTTTCAGAAATGACACTGAAGTAAGTATAATTTACAACAAGTTCGGAGCAATTTACAAATATCTAATCGTAATTTACAATAAATATTTGCAATCTACAATATTACAGAGCTAAATCACAACACTAATATTGCAATTTAGAACTTTATTATTGTAAATTACAAATGTTTTCCTTGAATTTCAACTTTCTTATTGTAAATTACAATCAAATATTTGTAATCTACAACTCAAAAGTTATAATTCACTACTGAACAGGCTTGATTTGCAGCAGTTGAGTTGCAAATTGCAAAAACATTTTCAGAAATGACACTGAAGTAAGTATAATTTACAACAAGTTCGGAGCAATTTACAAATATCTAATCGTAATTTACAATAAATATTTGCAATCTACAATATTAAAGAGCTAAATCACAACACTAATATTGCAATTTAGAACTTTATTATTGTAAATTACAAATGTTTTCCTTGAATTTCAACTTTCTTATTGTAAATTACAATCAAATATTTGTAATCTACAACTCAAAAGTTATAATTCACTACTGAACAGGCTTGATTTGCAGCAGTTGAGTTGCAAATTGCAAAAACATTTTCAGAAATGACACTGAAGTAAGTATAATTTACAACAAGTTCGGAGCAATTTACAAATATCTAATCGTAATTTACAATAAATATTTGCAATCTACAATATTAAAGAGCTAAATCACAACACTAATATTGCAATTTAGAACTTTATTATTGTAAATTACAAATGTTTTCCTTGAATTTCAACTTTCTTATTGTAAATTACAATCAAATATTTGTAATCTACAACTCAAAAGTTATAATTCACTACTGAACAGGCTTGATTTGCAGCAGTTGAGTTACAAATTGCAAAAACATTTTCAGAAATGACACTGAAGTAAGTATAATTTACAACAAGTTCGGAGCAATTTACAAATATCTAATCGTAATTTACAATAAATATTTGCAATCTACAATATTAAAGAGCTAAATCACAACACTAATATTGCAATTTAGAACTTTATTATTGTAAATTACAAATGTTTTCCTTGAATTTCAACTTTCTTATTGTAAATTACAATCAAATATTTGTAATCTACAACTCAAAAGTTATAATTCACTACTGAACAGGCTTGATTTGCAGCAGTTGAGTTGCAAATTGCAAAAACATTTTCAGAAATGACACTGAAGTAAGTATAATTTACAACAAGTTCGGAGCAATTTACAAATATCTAATCGTAATTTACAATAAATATTTGCAATCTACAATATTAAAGAGCTAAATCACAACACTAATATTGCAATTTAGAACTTTATTATTGTAAATTACAAATGTTTTCCTTGAATTTCAACTTTCTTATTGTAAATTACAATCAAATATTTGTAATCTACAACTCAAAAGTTATAATTCACTACTGAACAGGCTTGATTTGCAGCAGTTAAGTTGCAAATTGCAAAAACATTTTCAGAAATGACACTGAAGTAAGTATAATTTACTACAAGTTCGGAGCAATTTACAAATATCTAATCGTAATTTACAATAAATATTTGCAATCTACAATATTAAAGAGCTAAATCACAACACTAATATTGCAATTTAGAACTTTATTATTGTAAATTACAAATGTTTTCCTTGAATTTCAACTTTCTTATTGTAAATTACAATCAAATATTTGTAATCTACAACTCAAAAGTTATAATTCACTACCGAACAGGCTTGATTTGCAGCAGTTGAGTTGCAAATTGCAAAAACATTTTCAGAAATGACACTGAAGTAAGTATAATTTACAACAAGTTCGGAGCAATTTACAAATATCTAATCGTAATTTACAATAAATATTTGCAATCTACAATATTAAAGAGCTAAATCACAACACTAATATTGCAATTTAGAACTTTATTATTGTAAATTACAAATGTTTTCCTTGAAATTCAACTTTCTTATTGTAAATTACAATCAAATATTTGTAATCTACAACTCAAAAGTTATAATTCACTACTGAACAGGCTTGATTTGCAGCAGTTGAGTTACAAATTGCAAAAACATTTTCAGAAATGACACTGAAGTAAGTATAATTTACAACAAGTTCGGAGCAATTTACAAATATCTAATCGTAATTTACAATAAATATTTGCAATCTACAATATTACAGAGCTAAATCACAACACTAATATTGCAATTTAGAACTTTATTATTGTAAATTACAAATGTTTTCCTTGAATTTCAACTTTCTTATTGTAAATTACAATCAAATATTTGTAATCTACAACTCAAAAGTTATAATTCACTACTGAACAGGCTTGATTTGCAGCAGTTGAGTTGCAAATTGCAAAAACATTTTCAGAAATGACACTGAAGTAAGTATAATTTACAACAAGTTCGGAGCAATTTACAAATATCTAATCGTAATTTACAATAAATATTTGCAATCTACAATATTAAAGAGCTAAATCACAACACTAATATTGCAATTTAGAACTTTATTATTGTAAATTACAAATGTTTTCCTTGAAATTCAACTTTCTTATTGTAAATTACAATCAAATATTTGTGATCTACAAGTCATCAGTTATAGTTCACTACCTAACAGTCGCAATCTTCGATCAAAAGTTATAAAATTGCAACTCCTATGTACTAAAATACAGCGGTTTTGCTGTAATTTTGAATTATTTTCTCAATGAATGAGATTAATTGCAACAAAAAAGTTGTATTTTTAAACATATTTCTTGTAATTTGCAACGAAATGATCTCAATTTAAGCTATGATATCTATGTTTTACAACGAGGTACTTTTTAAATTGCGATTAAGAGTTTGTAAATCACGATTTTATAATGGCAATCTTCCACAAATAGTTTTATTTTACAAATGCTTATTTGTGATTCAAGGCGAAGGTTTACTAATTTGCAAAGAATAGTTTGCAAATTTAAAGTAAAGAAACTATGATTTCCAACGAAATTCAACTTCAAAAGAGAGATTGCGACTAGAAAATCGTAAATTATGATGAAATTGTTGTAAATTTGGGGAACAATATTTGCAATCTACAATTAGAATATGGTAAATTGATACAAAATCGATACCAAATTTAAAAAAATTGTTGCAATTTTAAATAAATTGGTTGCAATTGTTTTTTTCGCTCGGGTTCGGGATCTATACTTTTGGCTTGTAAATCAGTACTTTTAAGTTGTAATCACATAGAATGGCGATGTTTTCGTGATTACAAACAAAAAGTCGTGATTTACAAAAACTTGTTCGAGGGTCTAAAACTGTACTTTTTTTTCGTGAATTGCAGCAGTTTTGTCGTGATATGCGCTTCGAATTCTCTCCGTGTAGCAATTGCTTTAAAATATGAGATATGAGACTGAGATAAAGTTTTTCGCATTCCACCCAATGTCTTATTTGTGGAAGTTGTCATACTATAGTACATACCTCTATAGATATGTCGATTTGAGTGTTATGAACATATGTGTGTTTCGTGATAAATATGTTGTATACCGTAGGTACACTGATCCTTAACAATGTTTTCACTAGAAAATACCATAAGTATGGGATGAAAAAAATCCCTACATCGACGTTTCTCTTATTATGGCTGCTTTTCTATAGCTATTCAAAAGAAGAATAGCTATATTCTTACACTTACTATACAAAACATCAATAGCAATTAACCTGTATGAACAATAACCATAAATGAAGAACACCCGCGTGCCATACAATGCGTTTTATTCGTATAAGCGAGGCATACCAACTTTAAACCACACATAGCTACTTTATATGTTTTAAAGTGCGTTCAGCGTTTCACCCTTTAATGTGCCCTTCTTGAACAAAAAAACCAAAACATTATCAAGTGGCACTGGCACTTCCACTCATCGGAATTCCGAAACAGATTGTAGGCACGCGCTGAGCTACTTCAAATCAAATTTCGAGTGGCATGCCTCAAGAGTATATACCACACAAGATGCGAAAATGCACCAGTTGTGCAATAAATTTCTATAGTTATGAAGAAAATCATGTGCGGTGCAACACACCGCATGTATTGTGGTAAATTTTAGTCCTCGCACACGTTATTCTTTCATCATTGTGTTGCCAGGAATGAAGTGTTCATTGTATCGAGTTACGTTAATTTTTTATTTTTTTTATTTCAAGTCGAATATACAAAAAAAAAAAAACACAAACGCTGAAACCAGCAGTTTTTCAACATCAGAAGTTAGAGCCTAAGATCTCAAAACTGAAGTTAAATATTACAATGCAAGTCTGAAGATGAACAAATATTATAAATTTGTCCTTTAACAAAAGCCCAAAAGGATGCCAAGGGATGGGCAAAGGCATTTTGTTGGTTATAAATGATTAATGATTATTATCAAAACGAAG
The DNA here is from genome assembly GCA_963921185.1 of Dasysyrphus tricinctus. Classification (NCBI taxonomy): domain Eukaryota; kingdom Metazoa; phylum Arthropoda; class Insecta; order Diptera; family Syrphidae; genus Dasysyrphus; species Dasysyrphus tricinctus. The sequence continues at coordinate 148,990,638 of OY992530.1, forward strand.
ATGCATGTTTTATTAGTTTTTGAAGAAGATTCAATCGATTGGCAACGGAAGTCAGCATCGGGATCATCCACATTCCTTGGTTAGTTTAGCTCAAGACAAGAGCTGACATCCATCAAATTGACAATCGGTCTTCAATCTGTCACTAACATTAATAAAATCGAATGCAAAGATTAATACACACCTTCATAGAACTGAGACGCAAAGTAGATATAGAGGCTGAAAAAGTAATTCAGAGGACAATAATGATTTGTTTTGAGATCATTAGAATTCCTTGAAACTTATTATCATGATTCTACTGTATAAATTGATTTCATGTTTGAATTTTGAACGAAATAAAACACATCGTATGAGTCCTGTCCTATTAGTTAAGGAGCAAGAGCAAAGAATGTGCAATGTCACAGTACACAAATCTAAGATATTTAACTGCACAGGTTATCAAAACTGAAAGTGTCGGAAAAAAAAATGGCTGTGAACGTGAGGAAGAAAACACACGTAAAAACAACCACAAATCAAATTGAGATTGTCAGAAATAAAAAATGGATGTGAACGTGATGACAAAAACACACGTAAAACAACAACAAATATTGACATTTGACACAAATGATCATATATGCGCAGAACTGACGTTAATTTTGTACATCGATTTATTTCAATATACCTATTCGTCGGAGGGAAAAAGTGTGCATGCCTGAAATATTTATCTTGCAATTTTGGACAATTGTTGTGAAAGGTCAAACTCTTTGTTGTTCGTCCCTTTAAAGATAGAAAGCGGCAAAATATCCCAAAACACTCAGGAAACAAGTGATGTTTGGAAACTTCATGGCTCTCTATCTTCTTAGGGATTCACTACAGAAAGATGGACCTATGACAACAATAATTGTTCAAAATCGCAAGTTAAATATTTCTTACATGCACACTTTTTCCCTCAGACCAAGAGGCATTGAAATAAATCGATGTACAGAATGTACCTACATATGCGTGAAGCTAGCACCGCCATTTTGGATTTTCAAAAAAAAATTCCTGCTGGAATGTCCCCAACTTGTGCTGCAGTTCAGAGGGGTTGACCTTTCTCTGAAAATTTTTCACCAGCAATCAAAAAAGCTCTTAATTATACATATGGCTGCATTCAACACAAAGAATGCAAAACAAATTTGAGTTTATTTGCGAATATAGTTCATGATCATAAGATCTGAGAAATATGAACAGTATGCAATTTCTCAGCTTTGCTGTGAAGTACTGATGAAACAATAGGTGTGTCTCACCAAATAAACTCTCACCGAGCGCTCAATATCAAGTTGAGGTAGGCGGAATGTTTTGGTGGAACAAGATTCTCTGTTCAATCGTATTGTAATTATGGAAACAAAATTTTAATTTTGCTTTAATTATTTAAATGTTAAAGCAGAAAACTTTATGAAATTAATGAAAAATAATACTAAGATCAATTTATTTTTTTACACTTCAGAATTCTGTATTGTAATGAGCTTAAAGCAAGCTGCATTCTACAATCAGAGGCTCATCATGAGTGCATGTGTTAGTGGTTAGTAGATTAAGCAGAGCTAACACAAGCACATAAATAAATAAAAATATACAAAATTAAACAAATTACAAAATTAGACACATAATATAAAACATATACATAAATAAGTTAAGGTATAATCAAGACATAGGAATTCACGAGAGTGGAACACTGGTTCGCAACAGTGTTTTTAACCCTACTTTACTTATGTTAAAATCAACTGAGGCAGCGTTCAAATTAAAAAGTTTGCACATACGATTAAGAGGTTCGTGAATACCATAATTGGTTCTATGAAAAGGAACGTGAAACAGTTCAAATCTTCGAAGGTGGTGGGATCCCCCACGGTAGTTTATACCTATACAGGCTAATAAGTCAGGAGCATCAATTTCGCCACTGATAAGTTGGTGAAAAAATATTAAATCATTATTAACACGCCTTTGACATAAAGTTTGAAGTTGCAGAAGCATGATTCTATGTTCATAAGGTGGCAGGTTATACGGATCAGCCCAAGGAAGACCTTTCAAGGCAAAACGAATGACGTTATGTTGTATTGATTCAATACGGCTTTTATGAATTTCGTAAAAGGGAGTCCATACTTGGGAGGCGTACTCAAGATGGGGTCTTACATAGCAATTGTATAAAGAGAGAGTAACATACGGGTCTTTAAATTCCTTTGCCCAGCGTTTTATAAATCCAAGCATGGAACTCGCCTTATTTACAATATAATTAATATGTTCTATGAAATCTAGATCAGAACTAAAGTGAACACCCAGGTCTTTGAAACTAAAAACACGACAGAGTGTGTGCTGTGAAATGGAATAGTCAAAAGCACTCACTACTCGTTTTTTTGAGAAAGTTATAGTTTGACATTTTACTGGGTTAAGAGAAAGACCATTTTTCCCACACCAAACGCTAAAATTGTTAATATCAGCCTGCAGGAGAATATGGTCATGATTTGATTGTATTGTTTTAAAAATTTTCATATCGTCAGCATATATAAGAATATTACTACATCGGATACATGAAGTAACATCATTTATAGCGAGAATGAACAAAAACGGGCCCAGATGGCTTCCCTGAGGTACACCCGAGTGAGCACTAAATGGGTTTGAAAGACAATTTCTGAATTTTACCTGGTAAGATCTTTTTTCAAGGTATGACTTAATCCATGATGTAACAAAAGTTGGAAAACCAAAGGCTTTAAGTTTGAATACAATAATTTCATGACTAAGTTGATCGAATGCTTTTGAAAAGTCAGTGTATATGCAATCAACTTCATTCCCGTTTTCTAATGCATTAGAACATTTATGCAGAAAGGTAAGGAGATTTGTTACCGTTGATTTTCTTCTCACAAATCCATGCTGTTGATCACATATAATACTCTTAGTATGAAATGCTAGGCTCTCACATACAACTTGCTCAAAAAGCTTTGGAATACAAGAGAGCTTTGCTATGGGCCTATAGTTCATTATATCAGTTTTGTCACCCTTTTTAAAGATTGGTGTTAGAAACGATTTCTTCCATAAATTGGGAAATACTCCTGTCCTCAAAGAAAACTCGAACAACAATTGAAGGGGTTGAACTAGTATAAATTTACACTTTTTCAATAGTATAGGCGGAATTCCATCTGGACCAGATGAATAATCATCATTTAATGATGAGAGAAAGTCTAAAACAGTACTCGGTGGCACTGGGATATTGTTGCAACTTGTTTGAGCATAAGTATGTAAATTCTTTAAATAATTTTCGTCGACATCTAAGGGCTTGTCAACAAAAGAATTACGAAAATTTTTCGCAAAAGCATTACAAATATCAATGGTTTCCTGCAACGAACAATTTTCATACATGAAGTTTGCTGGATAACCATCTGAGTTTTTTTTCGAATTAACAAACCTCCAAAATGCTTTTGGGTCATCTTTTAGAGAACTACCCATTTCGTTTACATGGTTAGTGTATAGATGTTTTGAAAGAGTTTTAAATTCTTCAAAAAGGATAATATATGAGTTGTGGTCTACTGGCGAAAGAGTTTTTAAGTACACTTTCCATGCTTTGTTTCTTTTATTTCGGAGTGTTCTTAGCTCTTTCGTATACCATGAGTGGCAAAAGTTTCTATTTTTAGATAATTTTAAAGGGATAGTATTATTAATGCAGTTATTAAGGATGGAATAAAAACTAAAAACTGCTTCGTCAATATCGCCAGATACTGATATATTCTCAATACCAGACCTGGCTATTTCATCTGAGAGCAATTGAAAGTTTGCCTTTCTGTAGTCAAAAGTATATGAGCAATCATAAGGGTTACTGTTTTCAGTAAGGTGATTGCTCAGGTCAAAAAAAATATCTAAAGGAGGATGATAGTTATCTATATTAGTTATTCCGGAACTAGATTCTAGAACCAGAGTACTATTAGCGTCTGAAGAAAATACCAAATCGAGAATTCGATTTTTAGAGTTTTTAATACAGCTTATTTGCTGTAAGTCAGTTGAAATTATTCTATCAAGAAGCAGTAACTCATTGTGAGAAGAAGTTAAAGAAGCTTCTTGATAGGATTCGTCATCAGAGGGAACCCACCCTATGTGGGGTAAATTAAAATCACCAAGAAGTAATATGTTGCTGTTGGAGCAAGACAAGTCAATAACAAAATCTAAGGCCTTAGAAAGTTCCACATAAACTGCGTCCGAGCTTTTCGGAGGAATATATGCATTTAATATATAAAACTGTTTGTTTTGTATTGTTAATTTTATGCAGATTAATTCAATTGAGAGATTAAAAGGGAAAGATAAAGACGAAGACGTAAATTTATTTCTAACTGCAATTAAAACACCACCTCCCAATTCTTTTGGCTTATCAACATGACGATCTTTTCTATATACTAAAAACTCTTGATTGAAAAGTTCCGTGTCCAAAAAACTTGAATTCAGCCAAGTTTCAGTCAAAACAAAGATGTCATGTGAAAAAGCTTGGGAGTTCATATAAATATCAGCAGTTTTGCTGCGAAGCCCTCTTACATTTTGGTAGAAGAGGGTAATCCTGCTTAGTTTTTTGATTCATTTTTGGGTAAATTTCGGGTGGATCTATTTTTCTTTACAGAAAATTCTTTAATAAGAGCTTCTGGAGGCCAATTACTCATATTGCAAATAGAATCAAAATAAGAAGCATGTGCTACTATTTTGAAAGAAGAAACGAAACTATTTATTTTGCTGATTTTTGTGCACTTAATAGAATTATTTGTAGGGATACAATTATTAGCTAATAAGTGGGAAACAATATCATCCGCAGCAATATCTGGTTCAAGGCGAGAAATAAATATGGACCTAGGTTTTGAAACAGCTTTGATTGGCCTAGGATCAGTTATTGTACTGGCAATGGTAGCACAATCTGCATCAGAGATTGTTTCTACGACCATCATTGAACTTTGATTTATAACCTCAGCCGGAGGAGCTAATTCTAAATCAAGATGGGGACTAATAGTTATGTTTGTTCGTTTAGAAGGTGGACCAGAGTTTTTAACAACAACTGTATTATCACGCCCCCTTTTGTTATTCTTTTTGGCAACTGATTCGTTATCAGTACGTTCAGTTGAACAGGATTGCGCAGGCAAATCATCTTTCGTGGGTGGAATCAAAAGAGGAAGAGGGTCCTGTAATAGATCATCAGTAGATGTACCGACATCTACCGGGTCATTTGGGAGTTTTAATGAGCTAAAGCCAGAGACTACGTCTTTAAAATTACTAAGCAGTTCTTCGAACCCCTTTGAAAGTTTCATAATGTCCGCTTTAAAATTAGACATTTTGAAAGCCAGCTGAGACAAGGAAAGCTTACGGCAATCGGTGCAATACCAATACGCAAATTTAGAATTGGTAATCTTCTCAATAAACGCATTAGTTGAACCGATGCATTTTGCGTGGTAAAGATTCCCACAAGGTCCAAAACAGGCAAACAGGGGGGAAGAACTTGAGCTCTCCGTACAATTTTTTGCAGAGCAAGTCATTTTGAAAAATGAAAATTAAGCGTTGTAATAGATATTTAATAAGAATTAAAAAAAAGAGCTCTTTTTTTTTGTGTTAATAATTTAAATTAAATTAGAAAAAAAAGAAGAAGAAAAAAAAAAAATAAATAAAAAAAAAAGTGAACCCAGCGCTACGAAGATCGGATATCCGCGTGTTTTTTTTTTTTTTTTTTTTTTGTAAATTCATTTTTATTTTTCCATTATCTTAAAACTATCTTAAAGCTAGACAAAAATTCATAAAAACTAGCCTACTTATCAATATCTTACAACTAACTTACTGGCCCCATTCGGGCGCTCTAAGTTAAACTACTAACTTAATGCTAATGCCTTTCGGCCTAAGAACTATCTTAAAACTAGAATCCATATCGGTTTTATTTTTCACCGAGAAGAATTGTAAAAAACTCGGTATCTTTGTCTTTATTTTTTTGTTTTATATAAAACTTACAAACTAAATAAAACTAAATTAAAACTAATTAAAACTAATTATAACTAATTAAAACTAATTAAAACTACTTTAAAACTACTTAAAGCTACTTACAAACTACTTACAGACTACTTACAAACTAGAACAGCCACAGCAAGCATTTTCGGGTTTTTATAGTTTTTTTGTGTTTTTATTGGTTTTATAATTTTTTGTGTTTTTATTGGTTTTATAATTTTTTTGTGTTTTTATTGGTTATAATTTTTTTTTTTTTTTTTTTTTTTTTTTTTTTTTTTTTTTTTTTTTTTTTTTCGGGTGTTTACTGACTGCACCACCGAAGTTGAATAATAGAGGGTAGCGATTGAAGGATTAGGATTTATGAAAGTATTTGTTAATCAGGAAGGAAAGGGACAATTATAGCTAGCTTTTAAAAGCTTTGGCTAAAACAAAAAAAAAAGTAGGGGAAATATTATTAAAATAATAGTGGGCACAAACACATTGATATACAGAGGAGAGACAAAAAAAAAAACTATATGGTAAGTTCACTCAAATAGAGGAACACAAATTAAACACTACACAGAAAACTTAAAAAATTTTTTCCTGTTTATAAACATTCAACCCCTATTTTGTATTTTTGTATCAATTTCGTATTTGCACATCACCGAGAAATTGCAATTTGGCTGTCAAATGGACAGTTTTAGCTGAGAAAGAACATTAAGAAATGAATCCAAACAATTTTCGTCTCAATAAGCGCTGAAGAAAATTTCAGTGCTCAGGTGAGATTTTTTGTCCCACTTTAAAAATCACTGATCTCTCAGATTTTATTTGGTGAGACACGCCTAATGAACAGTTATGAACTTCACTATTTTTGGACGAAAGCAATCATTACAAAAATTTCAAGTCTCATGTGCCTATATTATATACAGTAGGTTTAAAGTTAAATCACAGTAGGTCAGAAACAAAAAAAACACATTCAGCAGATATTGCGACAGAGTGGCGTGTACCAATATTTCGCAGAATGTAATTCCTTGCATTTATACAAAAAATATTTTAATCAAAATTTTGTCTGCAACTTTAAGACCGATGATATGAAGATCAAAAATTTTTTTTAATTAAGTATTGTTAGACCGAAGGGGTGCCAAATTAGAGCTTTGCCCCGGGCGGCAAATATCCTAGCTACGCCACTGTATCGATAGTCGGATATATATGTCCTTGTCGCATTATTTGAGTGTTTCGATGGCAGATATTATCCAAAATCCGGATTTAGTTTGCATCCTCCACTTTTATTCCACTCCCAGCTTCAATTTCAGTTGTTTTTCATCCCCCTGCTAAATATTACCAAAGTTTTCGATACGACAGTTGATTAGCAGGCTGAGATTGAAAGTTTTCAGGACTTATTGGAATACCGTATCTTCAAATCCTCTGTGACTATTTCGATTTATAGAATGTATGCAGAAATTGTGTGTATAGTATCGTAACAGCTTTGAGATGGATGATTGTTTCGATGACTTTGGCGACTGCAAGTTCTTAGTTTTCTTACTTTAACGTATAACTTCTCAGCTAACTTTGTGGGATTCAAGAAAATTCCTTGAAAATCATTGTCTACATGGGTTCCCCGATTGCGAAGTGCTGCAATAAATATTCTGATGCCTACAGAAGGTTGATTATTTTTGTCTTCAAAATCAAACTTAAGCGCTGCGTTAATGATAAAATATAAATCTTGTGATAACAAATGAGGGCGTACTGGAGCTGATTAGGTTTCGTAGATGCTGATGATTGTCAGATTTCTCTTTTATAAAATTGAGATGTTTGGTAACTTGGATGGTGACAACAAACCAAAATATAAAAAAAGGCTCGAAGAAAAATATGGTGATCGAATAGTAAGGATAGTAAGGTATTGGTTTGCTTTACTGGCGCAGGTTTTCAAATTTTGAATTCTCGGTATGAGGCCAAAAAATTGTATGAAACCGAGGAACGAAGCAGGATCGTGAAAGCTGCAGCGGCCATAATAAAACAAGTTATACAATCCTAAATTTTCAATACCCAAACATAACAATACTGTTGATGATTGTGTGCCTCACAGTCTTAAAATTTTCTTGGAAACTCTCATAACACCGCTTCCACGTTATACCGAAGAGGGACAATTTGACCCATTAACGTCTCTCACTTTTTTGGAAGAAACAGGAATCCTCACTAAGCTAAATTTGAAGACTTATGTGAACTGTTATAAGAAACATAATTTTACTACATGCCTAGTTTTTCCGTAACTTGCTTTCAGACTTCTGAAATGGGTCTTGGAGAAGATGAGTAGGTATAAAATATGGACAGGTATGGCAAGATCCTAAGATGCTTGCATAGTAGAAACCTTAAAACGTAACACTAAGAGCCGTATTTCATACTGAAGCATATAAATTTAAGCGTTTTTCAGGCAATTTAAGAAAAGTTCCAATTTTTGGTACCAAATAACTTTTAATCTAGTAAAGATATGCTAAATTTAGTTATAAGCAGTACTGTAGAGAATTTCATAAGATATTCTTTGTTCTCAGATAATTGTTTAATATAAGGAAAAAAATGTCTATGAATAAGCACGAAAAAACAAAAAAAAAATAAAAATGTTGCGTGTTCCTGCCGCTAGAGCTTGCCTCGGATTCATGGAGACTTTTTTATACTTCTTCATTAGACCTTTCTTAATAAGTGTGCCAGTGCCAAGTTTCAAAACTGTTGAATTTTTTTTTTTGTTGAGGTGAAAACCTTTATTGACTGGACAAATAATGCTTAGGCTTACCCTTTGCTATATGAAGCAGATAAAAATCATTCTTAAAAGATAACGTCGTGTTAGAATTGAAAACAAAAAAATGCTGACTAATATTTTGTATAGCGCTAGCGTAACTTTTAAAATTCTATTAATAAATTTGGTAATATTACTTTTCCTGAGAAATCTATAATATTTAGAATGATTCGAAAGAAATTAAAGCAATTTATGTGAATGAATTAAATAAAAACCTTCCAATTTGTTTTGATAAGAATATCACACCTTTTTGATTAGATTTTATTTCACTACAGCTTATCTTTTGGAATTTTCATCGTAGTTCCCACCACTTAGCTGATTAGAATTTGTTTAAATATAATCAATTGAGACCCGTGCAGACAATAATAAGAAATAACCATGATTTTTTTGGAATTACGTATAGATAATTTTATGTATTCTATTCTGTTTTGAGAGTCTCATTGGAAGCTTGAACCTTAGTTTGGATAACTCATCCAAGATCTTGAAACCTAGATAAACAGCTTGGCTTCAAGTTAAAATACCTTTGTATAACACAAACTGAAGGATAATAGTGTTGCAGATGAAGATGATGATGTTGATGAAGGTTAACATTTATACAAGTGCAACCGAACATAACTATCGAGATCTGATAATTGATAGTAAAATCATCATTTTTATTGAGGCAACGAAATGTTGTTGTTGTTGTTGTTTATAATTATTTGTTGATGAATTGGATAAGCGCCATGCAAACAAGATGAAAATTGATAAACGAACGTTAAGAGTGTTTTTTTTTTTGTTTCCAACAAATTGGTTTGATAGAATAAAATTATGGAAAACGCAATTTCGAAGTAGGTAATAACCTGAGAAATAATGCTGAAAATGAAAGTAGATACAAAAACAGTTCAAACAAAATGTAAGACCTCTGTGTTCTGTAAAATTAAGGGTAGGTAATTGATTTATTATAAAATAAAACACTTGCAGTCGTGTTTACCATATGTAGTTTCTAGTTTTTCTTAAAAAGTTGTCATAATAGTTTTTAATTGCTGGAAATATATTTTATTATATAAAATAATATAAAATTTTACTTTACATATCCTAGGTATAGGCTTACGTTACCGATACCGGTTACAAGTGACTTGCAAACGTTGACCAATTTTGTTCGCTGTTGGTGTAATTGTTTTTAGCTTGGAATAGATTAATACTCCACACCCTCTATTTTACAACTTGCAACCAATCTTAACTCAATCTTCACAACTTCGATTTTCTTAATTGAATAAGAAACCCGCTTTTTTGACGTAACTAAGATGAACTCAACAGTCTTACAAATAAAAGAGCTAGATAAGTAGGAAGATGAACCTATACACTGGCGTAGAAAAGAATTTTGTCTAAGGTTTCGAAAAAAAAATCCCAAACAAAGTTTTCTTAAAAATGCTTAGGGGAGAGGGGGGCACCCTAGGACACTTTTTACAAAAACCAACCTGGAACACTCATACATCACAATATAAAATTTATTCTTGAATGACGTTGTTCTTTGGTATTTTTCCTTGGAAATAGATGCCCTTTCATACCTTAGTTTGTAGTAGACAAACAAACTAAACTTTTTTTTCTTTTTTAAACAATGTTAAACAATAAAAATATTGTTTAATAAATCATCAAAAAATAACTAAATACTTACTTAAAGAACTTTTTGTGCGTTGATTTCAGACAGTTTTTTTCTAAAATGCTTACGTCTTAGATCGAAAAAAAATACAACGGGTACCGGAATACAAACATTTATTTTTAATTATTTTTTAAAAGCTGATATCGTCCCAAATGTTATCAGATATCTTTTTGAGGAAGAATTGCCACTGTAAAATTGTTATTATGTATTAAAAAGTATTTGTTTTGATACTTTTCTGGCCGTTGTTCTAAGCTGCCCCTGTCCTTAACTACCCCCCTGTCCCCTATATTAAATAAGTGTTCGATGCAAATGATCCTTTAAAAACTATGTATTTGGACTTACACGATTATAATTTCAATAGCGTTAATCTGTTCAATGTTAATGAAGTGTATGTATAAAAAACACTTTTTTAACAAGTTAATGAACAAATTTGTGGTCTAGATTATATTGAAATTGTTGTAAGTCTCTTCCTTATTGACCGCAAAAAGATTTGAAGAAAAATAAAATAAAATCAATAAACAAAGAAAATTTTGTATATTAGTTGTTCCTACTTTATTTTTCTAAATACCGAATGCATTTCTTTTTTTTTTTTAGATGATATTGGACTCTCATCTATGCTCATTAAATTTTCGTTGATGTTTATGTAAATGGATTCATATGCGTCCAGTTTCGATGGAAGAGGTACACTTTTTATTAGCTTGTCTGGCCGATGTACTTGCTGCCACAGGTAGGACAAGTGATTTGGTCTAAGCGTGCTGTTGAGTGTCGGATAGCTGAACATCAGAGGTACATCAACAACAAAGATATTCAAAAAGCTGTTGCAGCTCACGCATTTGATTTAACAAACACAGAACCCCATAATATGACACCTCTCATCGACAATTACAAGCTAATAAAAAGTGTACCTCTTCCATCGAAACTGGACGCATATGAATCCATTTACATAAACATCAACGAAAATTTAATGAGCATAGATGAGAGTCCAATATCATCTAATTTACTCTCTCTTGCCAAATAATTTGTATGTGTTGAATGGTTACACATAAAAAATATTAATGTTACTCTCTGTTGTCAATTTTGTTATTGCATTAATTTGCATTTAATTGGAAACCTTTTCAGTTGTCACGCGTATTACGCTGAAGATGGTAGGCCAATGCCTTCCGAAATGCATTCGGTATTTAGAAATTAAAGTAGGTACAACTAATATACAAAATTTTCTTTGTTTATTGTTTTTAATTTATTTTTCTTCAAATCTTTTTGAAGTGTATATCCTTGGTGTTTTTTGATAAGAAACTCGAATTAACGCATCATGTAAATATGATATGCAACAAAGGCCAACTCAATATTGGGTTGGACTGATTGAAAGGAAATCATACCAGGGGCCTGTACCACAAAACAACAAGTGTGCTTTAACAAGCAAATTTTAACAATTAACAATATTTTCTGTACCACAAAAGCATACGTTAACAATCATCTTAACAATATATAAAAAGTGGAAAATTTGATGAATTCTTGTGTTCTGTACCACAAAACGACAATTGTTAAGAATGAATTAGATGCCTTCACCTCTAAAAAACCGAACTAACTTTCTAACAAGTAATTCCTAAAAATGCAGAGTTAACAAGAAATTTAATTTCTGTACCACAAAACTTTTCGCTTTAATAGTTAAAAAGTTAAATTTCCCTTAAAACTTGTTAACTTTAAAGAAAACAGGGCTTAAGCATTATATTTTTGTTGCTTTTTAGCACAAAGTAACGTTATTTTGTTAACGTTATTGAAATTTAAAAGGTGATACGTATTTTTAAATTAACGCGAGGTTTAGTTACAGTTTAAAAACGTCTGTTTTCAGGTTATATTTGAATCGGTCATTTCAAAATCACTTATGTATGTCACACAATTAGAATTTTTCAGGAATCAATAAAAACTGTTTTATTAAAAAATAAACGAGTTTAAATGGACTTTTTTGGGGTCAATATATTATTAGAGTCTTAAAAGATTGAAATATCAAAAAATATTCATAGCTCATCAACATTAATAATGAAAAAAGTTGGAAAAACCGTTGTTGACTTACGTTGTTTTAGCTTGAAACGGGGTCAGTGAGTGGTATACAATTTAAACAAAATCAAAGTTTTGTATTGCTTTTTATTAAAAATTACACTTAAGTATTAACTCATTAACATGTCACATGTTTTTATTTATCATGCTTCAATATGTTTAACCCTTAAGTCACACGAGAGCGTACAGGCAGGTGAGTTGGGCACATACATTAAATGTCAAATTACTCGCCGCGTGTATTTACTAGCTCGTGAAGCCTCAGGATAAGTTACAAAGTCAACGAGTCATAATATTCTCCATCATGTTATTCATGTGGTTTTTGAAATTACCGATTTAATTAGTAGGTATTGTATGTATACCTATTTTTTAACTTTAGTATTTTCAATAAAATTTCTCTTATACGTTGACGGATTACACATTCTCTTATTTTTTGGCTCACTATTACTCTGTTTCATTGAAAATATTTTTTAAACATACAATTTCTTCTCTTTGGAACTACCTGCCTCAAAACACAACATTTTTGAAAAAAGTCAAAACTAAATATATTAACTTAAACTATCTAGTAGTGCATGCAAAAACCACTTAAGTCAATTAACTTACGTTGTTTTTGCATGTAACGTCTATTGTGAGGTATTATTTGAAGAGGAATGAGTGTTTGGACCGACGTAATTTATTCTCAGAATACGCATCTACGCTTAACTGGCTGAACAGAATGCAAAACGGAGCTGGAATAGATGTCAAAAATGCTGCAGCCGGAGCTGCAAGAGTTGAACAATTTTTAACTTTTACTGCAGCATTTTTGACATCTACTGCAGCTTTTTTGACATCTATTCCAGTTGCGTCTTGCATTCTGTTCAGCCAGTAAGGAAGCGTTTACAGCAAAAAAAGCATATTTGAAAAAAATGTGACTTAAGTGGTTTTTGAAATGACCAATTCATTTAAATTCTGCATTATAAAATTAAAAAAAAAAATCCTTTTTTTTTCAAAAGCAATGCTAACATAAGCTGAGCATGTACAAAAAGTAAAGTTAATTTTGTATACAATGAAATAGGATTCCGTTATGACTTATGATATTTAGCATCATATATCGCATACGTTACCACTCTTGTCAGATCAGTTTAAGAAATTATCTCGATGAAGCCTGACAATGCGAGCCAAATTAGCACAGATAAAAAAGAAGTCATTCTCGTTAAAATCCGTGAAGAAAAAGAAATACTTTTTGGTGCTTTTTCTGAAAAATTATCAAAATGTAACAGAATTGAAAAATGGAGAGGTATTTTGAATTAGCGCAAAGTTTGAATGTTGTCCCGAAAAAAGAAAGATTGACATATTTACTATAAATGTTTCTTGGAAAAATGGCAGGAAGTACACTCTGGTAAGTTTTGTTAATAAACTACCTATTCTTTAATATTTTGCAATCAAATTCAATTTTTTTTCTGGCCAAATTTGTATACGCAGTTCCACGTGAAAGCTTAGATTCTCTTCAAATCGGTACATTTTTTCTGGCCAAAGTTGTATACGCAGTTCCACATGAAAGCTTAGATTCACTTCATTGTTCATTATAAAACTCTAAATAATAATTTAGAAAACATAAAACTTCATATTTATGCTTCATATAAAGTTAAAAAAGCATTTGTTTTGAGCTAACAATTTTGAATTCATCAGTTAAATTTTTTTAACAATCTAACAATCATTTTTAACAATTGTCGTTTTGTGGTACAGAACCTGAGAATTTCAAAATTTCCCACTTGCTCTAGACTGTGTTAATTATTGTTAAGAAGATTGTTAACTTTTATTTGGTGGTACAGAAAACATTGCTAATTGTTAAAATTTGCTTCTTTAATCATACTTGTTGTTTTGTGGTACAGAATTCTCGTGTATTTTCTTCAAGTTATTTAACAATCGTTAAAGGAAATTTAACTTGTTAAATGTTAACGCATAAATGTTTGTGGTAAAGAAATTTATTTTCTTGTTAAACTTTTGTATGTTAAGAATTTACTTGTTAGAAAGTTAGATTGTTGTTTTGTGGTACAGGCCCCAGTTCTCTGACCCATATGTAATATACAATTGCTAACCATGATTACCTCATCTGTCATGGTGGCATGGAGTATATGCTTGCCAAGCGTAGTCCCCTTTTTACAGCTGCAATAAAATAAGAATAGAAAAGATTCAGAAAAGGTTCTTGAGATTTGTGCTCAGAGGCTTAGGCTGGCAGAACCCTTTAAAGCTTAATTTATATAACAGCCAGCTCAAACCTATTGATCTACCTATATAGTCTTGAGCGTAGACGTTCTTATTTGAGTTTTTTTTTTTTTTTTTTCAACTTATTGATGGTCATATTGACGCTTTTAACCTTTTATCTGGCGTCAATTTTAATGTAACAAAATGTAATTTTAGCGTTTTTCCTGATCCTTTATATATAGATTATAACCCACTATTAGTCCAGTCAATTTGTACTCAAAGAGAAGTACGCTCTTTGCGAGCAAATTGTGGGGTAGCCTTGATTTTGTCCCTCCTTTATGTTTTCGGGGGTGCTGAATCCAAATCTGAGGCTTGCCAACAAAATTTCGTGACGCAACATGGAAACAAAGATGCAAAAAATAATGCAAAAATGCACTTTTTGCGAGTTTTTCACTAATGGTTCGAAAACTACCAACTATTCGAAAATTACATCAAAGTAAAATTGCAAGCATACACAATTTTCAATAAATCCTTATTCAAGGTTTTTTCTGCGACAATCCATTTTGGACTCAAGCGCTAGGCAAAAATTGACATATTTTTACTGTTTCCGAGAATCCACTCGAAAGTGAACCAATTAATACTTTTCTAATGTCTTTGATGCGCTGAGTTTGAATCTGGCCTTGGAATTGCTCTAGCACGTCTCGTCACGTCACGTCACGAAATCGTTAGTTATCTTCTTCTTACTACCTAATTCGAAAAATCCATTCAATTTATGCTCAAAAGGGCACTTAGCCAGCAAATTGTGGGATTTTTCGAATTAGGTAGTTTAAGACGAAAACTAAATATTTCTTAAAGATGAAAGGAGGTATTTCAGTAATTCAAAAAGAATTTTGAAGTAAACTGTTCATATACCCCAGAGTGCCCATAAACATTTTTTCGAAAAAAATTACCTTGAGAAAAATATATAACCCTAATATGCATACAAAATGCATTTTTTCTTAAATCTTTAGATTCGAATATCTCAAAAACATGACGTTTTCATTCTAAGTAGTTAAAAACTAAATCGAAACTGCATTCTTCACAAATTTCCTATTTCATAGAGGTTTTTAATCCACCGCACGTCATAGCCATCCTTCAATGAAATTTGACAGTTGATAGTTTAACAAATGGAGGATGAACTATGCTTTGACAGAAAAATTGTATTTGACAAATGACAACCATAATTGACCTAAAATCACCTTTTTTCGGAGCAGTACAAAATTAATATTTTCCGATTTTTTGAGGTTTTTTTTAATTCATCCACATTATATTGTTCCCCATGAAACGGAGGTATTCCAATTATTCGGTTTTTTTTTCGACTGTTATAAAAAAACAGTGTGTTCAGCCTGAGTCGAGTTGATACATACTGAAACTGAACCGAAAGCATTAATTTTAAACAAATCGAACGGAATTACCTTTCAGTCCGTTCCAGCCTTGTCGAGATGTGGAGGTTAATCGCCAAACACTTGATTTGAAACGTCATTTGGAGACACGAAAATCGGTTTGGTGACGTATACCCAAAAAATGTGATATTTTTTTTCTAAGTTTTACTCAGATCTACCATCTACATTCTTTTTTGTTTCTTTTTGCTAAATGGATGCATTCATCGGTACTAAATCTGAACGCATTCCGAAACTGAAAATCGATTTGAAACTATGCGATTTTTTTTTTATTTTTAAACCAAACAACGATGCCATGTTAAAGCTAACTGCCTGAACAGAATGCAAGACGGAGCTGGAATAGATGTCAAAAATGCTGCAGCCGGAGCTGCAAGAGTTGAACAATTTTTAACTTTTACTGCAGCATTTTTGACATCTACTGCAGCATTTTTGACGTCTATTCCAGCTGCGTCTTGCATTCTGTTCAGGTAGTAAATCGGTTTGAGAAAAACTTAAATCGGTTTGACTCTGTTTGAGCTTCACACCGTTTAATAAACCGAGCTGGTCAACAATATTAAAGGAACAAATTTTTTGGCAATTTTTGTTAGCGTTTTTTGAAGAGCTATATCTTTGTGACGAGTGGTCGTATTGAGTTGAAATAAAAAGCATTTTACAGCTTTTTGTTTTTTGTTTCGAGATTTGTCTGCAAACAAATTTTTTTGAAGTACCGTTATTGCGTTATTGCAAAAAATGAGACGAGACAACAAAATTATTTTGTTTTTATTTTGTTTGAAGGTCCTCATTTCTATGGATACATTTTTTTGAATCAATTAAATGTCATGATCAGATTCCTTGTTTATTCAGCTTCAATTCAGTTTTTTTGTTGTTTTCGTACGATTTTTTTTGACATGGTTTATCTGACTTTGAAAGAAAAAAGATACTTTTAGCCTTGATAACCAATATCTCAGCAAATAATGATGTTATAAAAAATTCAAAGACAGTTTTGGAAATTTGAAAAAGCGTTTTATAAGATTTTTTTATGATTTTGTAGAAATTATTTTTTTTTACCGTTCACTGTTAGTTTAAAAAAGTACTAAAAACCGACGTTTTGTGGTCTTTTCGTAAATCTTTTTTTTTTACTGCAAATATTGATTGCATGGCTTTCGTTGGTATGCAAATTTATAGACTTTTAAATCATCAATATTCTAGTAAATTTTCAAAACTTCAAAGTCTTACAAACCAGGTAAAGGAACAAATTGTGGTGTTCCTAAACAATGCGTTGTCGTCATCAAAATGACAAGAAAACCGCAATTCCAGTGGATTTTTTTCACAGTTTTGCATAAGTTAGGTACTTTTTTGAATGAAATGAAATAAAAATTACATTTTTCAAAAAAAAAAAAAAAAAAAAAATCAAGTTTTTTTATTTGAAAATGTTTTTAATTAATTTTTTTTATTTTTTTGTTTAAAGTACTTTTTATTTCATTTCAATTCAAAAAAGTATCTAACTAATGCAAAACTGTGAAAAAAATCCACTGGAATTGCGGTTTTCTTGTCATTTTGATGACGACAACGCTTTGTTTAGGAACACCACAATTTGTTCCTTTACCTGGTTTGTAAGACTTTGAAGTTTTGGTGAGGAAAAACGGTTCGATGAATCAATTTGAAAATTTACAAGAATATTGATGATTTAAAAGTCTATAAATTTGCATACCAACGAAAGCCATGCAATCAATATTTGCAGTAAAAAAAAAGATTTACGAAAAGACCACAAAACGTAGGTTTTTAGTACTTTTTTTAAACTAACAGTGAACGGTAAAAAAAATAATTTCTACAAAATCATAAAAAAATCTTGTAAAACGCTTTTTCAAATTTCCAAAACTGTCTTTGAATTTTTTATAACATCATTATTTGCTGAGATATTGGTTATCAAGGCTAAAAGTATCTTTTTTCTTTCAAAGTCAGATAAACCATGTCAAAAAAAATCGTACGAAAACAACAAAAAAACTGAATTGAAGCTGAATAAACAAGGTATCTGATCATGACATTTAATTGACTCAAAAAAATTTAGCCATAGAAATGAGGACCTTCAAAGAAAATAAAAACAAAATAATTTTGTTGTCTCGTCTCATTTTTTGCAATAACGCAATAACGGTACTTCAAAAAAATTTGTTTGCAAACAAATCTCGAAACATAAAACATAAAACTGTAAAATGCTTTTTATTTCAACTCAATACGACCACTCGTCACAAAGATACAGCTTTTCAAAAAACGCTAACAAAAATTGAAAAAAAATTTGTTTCTTTAATATTGTTGACTAGTGTATAAGAAGTAAGAGGCTTCTCGGACATTGGTGCAATGTGTTAATAAAAATGAAATGAAGGTAGGCAAAAATTGCTTTTATTTGACGACCACCAGTAACTGTAGGCAAAATATAAATTTTGGTATTTGAAACTTAGTTCACAGTTGTTCAGTTTTGCGTCATCAGTGGGTAATAGAACTAGAAAAGTTTTTCTGTCGCTTCTTCTAAGGTGGGCATTGCCCACCCCCACTCCCCTTCCTACGCCAATGACATTATTCTTTAAATAATTTTTAACCCAAAAAAAGACAATTTTAATACTTAAGAAACTCATCCAAAGATGGCTTTCGCCTCATCAGCGATTTCAATGGATTGACTGAAAATCAGCGGTGGCTTCCTGCAGTATCAGTACGTGATTGGCCCAGTTGCCAGTATATCATATCCTGAATTTAGCTGTGGGGAAGGGGGCTTGTGCCATAAATAATTTTTAAAAAAATCGCAAATTAGATTTTGTTTTGAAATTTCGACATATGTATCTTAGAAAATTAAGTTGTTATGTTTTGTGCTCAGTTAATGATGCTCTCGAGAGTATCGGTAAATTTTGGTCCATAAAGTTAGGTACTAGTTCGGTATAGTCTTGTTACCTTGAGACTTTTCTGATATCGTGGCCAGCTCTACGCATAACAGCTTACAAAAGTACAAATTTCAACATGTTCTCAGAACGCTATGACTACAAATTTCAACAGGTAATCGGCACATAAAAGTGATGAGTAGATAAAGTACATATACATTCAATATCCATAAGGTACATTGTGATATCTTGGCTTGTGGGTTGACCACATTGCGATCGATGCGAAGTAAGAAAGTCAAAGGTGTCCGAACGTTGTAACCTCGTTGTAGCCAAGGCAATGCTAAGGATATCTAGGCCATAGCTAAAACAGGGAAATATTGTTAGGAAGTTCGTCATCGAACGGCTATAGTCGTAAGAAATCGCGAAGTCCTTTTCCGATCGAGTCCTATGACGGCCACTAACTTCAGGCTTCGAGAACCAGTGGAAGAATAGCCAGGAAACCATCAGAGATGCCACCTCTGACGTGCTGGGCCTCGTACGACAACCGCAGTGAAACCCCTCGGTTTGAAGAAGAATACCAGCAAGTAGGTACATGCAGCCAAACAACAGGTATTTAATGCAGCATGAGCTGCATGGAAGTACCAGAGCTACTTTGTGAACGCCTGAAGCCATTCGTCAACAACCTTATAGGTCCATTTCAGTGTGGCTTTAGGCCAGGGAGGTCCACCATACCAAATATTTGCACTACGGTAGATCTAGGAAAAACCCAAAAGTTTAAAATCTACCCACCCACATTTTCACCGATTTCAAGGCCGTGTTTGTCAGCATCTATAGAGACGAGCTATAGTTCTAGCACGTCCGTTTGTGCAGGATGACGATGGAGAATGACCGTTGCTCTATCACGGTCGGCAAAGGCCTCACCGATACCTTTGATGTCAAAAAATTCTTAGACAAGACGATGCGCTGTCATACGATTCTTCAACATTGTTCTTGAGAGAATAGTGCAAAACTCTCACGTCAATAGGCACTAGAGGCACAATCTTTCAAAAATCCCTCCAATTACTCGCTTAGGCCACCCAGTGAACCGTTCGTTGAATTTTGGCAACTTAAATAATTTCCCATGCCAATTCTTGATGAAAATTAATGAAATTCGGTACTCTCAATGATTTAGGAATGCAGAATTCAGTGGTACTGCCTATTTTTGTTTCTACTTTAAATAGAAGCTACACAATTTAGGTCAGAACATGGTGCCAAATTAAAAATAGTGTCGAAGTCAGGAACTGAGTCAATTTTTTGTTTGAAATGTCCTTAAATATGTGCGTGGAATGAATACTTTCATATAAAAATGACTCCAATACTGATTTGTACAAAATTTAAAAAAAGACAGTCCAAAATTTTGATAATTCTTTTCAAGGGATTATAACTAATCTTAATGCTAGTTTTTAAAACTCTTTGCATTAAAAAATATTTTAAGACATAATCTGATTGAAATTGAAAGAAATTTAAAAATTTTGACGGCTGGAAGTTGCTAATCAAATTTTAGGTCAAATTCTCCCATATCAAACTCGAAAAAATTAAAAATAATCAAAAGTACTAGTTTTAATACTGTTGGTATTTTTTCTGGTGGCATTATTTTTTCTGGTTGCATTATTTTAATCTGGCTTCAGGCTAGGATTTCTGATAGTTGACAGTTGTTAAAACCGTAAGACCATTATAATATTCTTGATATACTTAAAAAAATGGAAACTAAGCCTTTTTTCCTTCAGATGTCAGATTTTATTATTAAGATATTTGATAAAAACGCGTAAGTTAAGATGGCAGCCGACGCTCGCAGCCCCATCAGTCCAGCAAACTTGAATTTACATTCGGGGGACACCCTTGAACATATTCCATCAAGAATCAGTTCAGCAATAAATCGCAGAAAAAGTTCCTGGCCATTGGCCTAAAACAGTTTTTTGAAAAATAGAATTTTGAAAGTATTATTTTGAAAAGCTGAATTTCGAAAGCAGTGTTATGCAAATAAAATTTTGATCCTGCCAAAATTTTCATCCGAACCCTTTAAACAAAGGTATTATAATTTGTTTGAATAAAAAAGGTTAAGTAAAATTAAGTTAGTTAATTGAATGTTCTATATAAATAATTATCAATGCATAATTTGTAAAAGCACTTTTCCTGTTAATTATGAATTCGAAGAAAATTGGAAAACAATAGTTTAGGTTGACCGAATGAGTTCAGTTTAATTAAGCGTTAGAGTGCGATAGTTGACAGATGTTGTCGCAACTTATCGAAAATGGGAGTAGAGCTAACTTAACTTTTAATTGAACTTTTATTGTAAATATTTTTATTTTTACTTTGCCTCACATACACATCTTTAGATTTCTAAAACAAATAAACCATCAATTTCAAACAGATTGAATAAGTAAAAAGCATTCTAAAACGTCTCTATAAAATTTCAATAAATAACAAAAATAACTTTGACTATTTAAATGTTCCAATACTTACCTACACAATTTTTCACCTGCAAAAGTCATAAATCACATTAGAGATAACCAGCACCATCAACAAAAAAAAATTAAGAAAAAAAAACTCAAACAAACCCAAAATCCAAACAAATTAAAAAATAAAATCACTATTGAGCTCTCTTCCAGATAAAAAAGTCCCACATACAAATCTATAATGTTAGCGTGCGCGGTGCGCGTAGGTACAGATTTACCAAGAAGCCGAAGTTGATCCTAAACCAACTCATCGAACACCGATATGTGCTGCGATCGAGAGATTAAATTAATTGTAAGACTACTTTATGTGTGGAATTAACGACTACTCAGATTCAGAGCCCCAGCCATCAAACAGAAGTTTCCAATAACAAGACGACATGAGTTTCAGATTGTGGTGATCTGCTTGGGATGATGGTATTTTTTTTTATGCAAGGGAGTGGCAGAAGAAGGCGAGCAACGAGCAATAATACAATTGCTCGCCCGTTTCGAAGCGACCATCATCAGCAACGATATGATGATGACGACGAACTGCGACGCCAACACACAGCTTTGAAACCTTTGATTCAAACACAAATGAATTATAATTTTCGGGACAAGAAGAACCTTCCCCCCCTTTGGGTTTTCAACTTTGTCTCTTGATTCATAATGATCGGGCCAAGCGGCCGGCACAAGCACAAGAACAGTGCGATCGCATTGGTGGACAAATTCATTGCGACCACCATCCTGACAGCTCGGGCTTTTGATTTATTAATTCTTCAAATTCCAAATGACATAACGTAATTACTCTTCTGCCCGTGAGTTGGATTCGGATTCGGATTCATCCCGTACCATCATCATCAGTGTGCCATGTCTGTGAATGGTAAGTGCGAGTTGAGTGCGACAGTGACTGTGGCAGTGGCAGCCCAATCGATCTCGGAAGCAGCATGTAATCTTTTTGCCTGTATCTGCGGGTTTTCGATGTATCAGAAATCAGAGATCAACTTATGTACCTACACCTTCGGGGAGTTTGTTTTGTTTGTAGTGCGTCCTGTGTGGCTTTGACAATTATTTTTGATCCATCTATCCGCCTACACAATGACAGCTCGGTGTGTGCGGTAGCGAGAGGGCGACGATGACGAAGGATTGCTCGATTATATATGTAGCTTCGAATTATTATAATAATTCAATCAATTCGGAGAAAATTGTTTGAATGCCTTGATGAGCCTTTTAAGGTGTGGTTGATGTAAATTACTTGTAAAATTAAATTTTTTCATTAATAATTAATTATTATTTTGATTTCAAATAGGTAGATACTAGTTCTAAAATAACTCACGGGTATCAGCTGCCATCTTCTTAAACGCATTTTATCAAAAATATCTCGTGAACCATGCATTGTACGACAAAAATAGTTTGTAACTAGAAATTATAAAGTGGTTTTTGACTTAACTTTCGGAACTTACTTACTTACTTACTTATCCGGCTCCCGATCCATGAAGGGTCTCTGCCTGAGATATTGCGGTCTTCCATCGGTTGCGGTCCCTCGCACGCTCCCTCCAGTCGTCGAGACCAAGCGCTCTTGCGTCTGTGACCACCTGGTCCTTATAGCGGAGGTTCGGTCTTCCTGGTCGTCTCGAACCTGGGGGCTGGGATTCGAAGATTTTCTTGGCTGGAGCGTTGTTGTCCATTCACTCGATGTGGCCGAGCCAGTGTAGTCGACGTGTTTTGGCTCTTTGGACTACATCCACATCTTGGTACAGCTCCTACAGTTCACGATTGAATCTTCTCCTCCAATCGCCCTCTTCGCATATAGGACAAATTTCCGCCGAAGAATTTTTCTCTCGAAAGTGCCCAGTATCAATTCCCCTTTTTTACTTATCGTCCAGCACTCGGCGCCGTTGAGTAGAACTGGTAAAATTAGCGTTTTGTATAGCGTGCACTTTGTCTTTCGGGAAAGGAGTTTTGAACCCATTTGTTTGGCCAAACCGAAGTAGCAGCGGTTCGCTAGGGTAATTCTTCGTCGGATTTCTTCTAAGGTGTCGTTCGTGGAATTGATGTTTTTTCCGAGGTAGGTGAACTCCTTGACTACCCCGAAATTACTGCTAACAACAGTGACATTTTGTCCTAGGCAATGGACAGATGAGGCTTTGTTTGTTGATAGCATATACTTTGTTTTGTCCTCATTCACTTCAAGACCAATGCGTTTCGCCTGTTCATCAATAGCTGTGAATGCTTCAAGTACAGCTCTCTTGGAGCAGCTGATGATGTCGATGTCGTCCGCATAGCCAAGCAGTTGAGAAGACCTGTTGAAGATAGTGCCTTCCATGTTAACACCACTCTTGCGCACTATCTTCTCCAGGACTAAGTTGAAGAAATCACATGATAGCGCATCTCCTTGTCTGAAGCCTGTACACGTCTGGAATAACTCGGATGAGCTGTTACCCATTTACACGTTGAACCGCGTATTTTGTAACGTCATGCGGCATAGCTGGATCAGTTTTTTCGGGATCCCGAGTTCCGACATCGCCAATAGACTTGGCGACTTATGCTATCATATGCGGCTTCAAAGTCGATGAATAGGTGGTGGGTCTCGACTTGAAATTCGTTGGTCTTTTCCAGGATTTGCCTCAATGTGAAGATTTGGTCTATCGTTGATCTGCCTGGCCTGAAGCCACACTGGTACGTGCCGATCATAGTGTTGCAGAAAGGTTTTAGACGCTCACATAGTACGTTGGATAGGATCTTGTAGGCAACATTAAGCAGGGATATGCCTCTGTAGTTCTTGCAGGACATAGGATCGCCCTTTTTGTAGATTGGGCATATGGAGCTATTTGACCAGTCGTCGGGCATACTTTCCTCCTCCCACACTTGGTTGATGAGCTGGTGCATGCACCCTACCAGGACATCTCCTCCATACTTAAAGAGTTCTGCAGGTAGGCCATCCGAGCCGGCGGATTTGTTGTTCTTAAGCTTGTGGATGGCTTTCTTAACCTCTTCAGTACTGGGTGCTGGGACTGGATCTTCATTGACTGGTCTAATGCTTCTTTGTTCCTCTGTTGCCTCCTCTACATAATGCCCATTAAGCAGCTGCTGGAAATGCTGCTTAAACACGTCTACAATTCCCTGTGCTTCGGTGACTAGGTTACCTTCGCTGTTTCGAAGAGCTTGCGTCGTGCCAGTCCTATAACCAGATGCCAGTTGCTTGGCTGTTTTGTAGAACCGGCGGGTGTTGGTGGTGGTGCTAGACTCTTCGAGATACTTGAGCTGATAGGCTGCGATGCTCTTTTCTTTCTACACAGGGTTTTTTTCTCTTTCCTTCTCTTTTCACGGTACTCCTCTCTTGCTGCTCTTGTTCTCTGTTGCAGCATTTGCATTCGTGCATTTTCGGTCTCCTGCTTCAATACCGCGCATTCATCGTCATACCACGGGTTCTTTTTTCTGGTTGGTTGATAGCCTATGGTGGTCTCGGCTGTCTCCTTAATGATGTCGCGATATTGGTTCCACTGGTTGTTGACGCTTGTGGCTGGGCTTACGGCAGATAGTTTCCCGGTCAATTGCTCACTGTAGTCTCTGGCTTTCTCAGATGTGCTAAGGCATGCAATGTTGAATTTCTTCCTTTGGGCGGTCTTCGTTTTCTTTTCGTTGGACAGTCGGCCTCTGAACTTTGTCACAACAAGAAAGTGGTCAGAGTCCACGTTTGCGCCTCGGAAAGTTCGCACGTCCAAGATGTTCGATGCATACCTTGCGCCAATTAGCACGTGGTCGGTTTGGTTGGCGGTTAGACCATCTGGAGATCGCCAGGTTGCTGTGTGTATCCTTCGGCTGGGGAACCTAGTGCTACTTATCACCGTATTACGAGCTGCAGCAAAGTCAATTAGTCGGAAGCCGTTATCTGTTGTGGTTTCGTGGAGGCTGTGCTTTTCAACTAATCCGCCAAAGATGTTTTCCTTTCCGACTTTAGCATTGAAGTCTCCGAGCACGACTTTTACATCGTACTCCGGACAGGCTCCGTAGGCTCCGTAGGCTCCGTCCAGGAGGTCGTAAAACTCATCCTTGTTAGACTCCTCAGCTTCATTGGTAGGGACGTGTGCACATATTAAGCTGATGTTTTGGAAGGTAGCTTTGATGCGGATCACAGTCAGGCGATCGCTAATCGGCTTAAAATCGATGACTTTCGATCTGAGTCGATTTCCCACGACGAATCCGCATCCTAACATGTGCAGTCTTTGATGGCAGCTGTAATAAATGTCGCAATCTTTTCTTTTCGTTATACCTGATCCTATCCATCGTATCTCCTGGATCACGGTAATATCTGCCTTGTACCGCGAGAGGACAAATTCAAGTTTTTGAGTAGCACCTGGTGTATAGAGTGTCCTTACATTCCAGGTGCATACTCGTAGATCATAGTCCATTTTCGTTCCGGGTCTGGTTGCCATTTGAGAGGGGTCGTTATCCGAGGCTTCTTGCGTCTCTCTCATAACAATTGGCTTTTTTACTGTGGTTGGGTCGTTAGCCCAACGCACTAACCTCCAATCTGTAGGGCCATGGGTTTAATGTTATAATTCTTTCCTTGGTCAACATTCGCACTTACAAGTTTAGCAAGTCAAGGCATAAAGCCAAGACCAGTATCCGGCGGCTACCAACGTGGAGGTATTGTAAGCACTTGATGTATAGGAAAGATACAGCTCGAGGCCCCCAGTTCTTGCAACATCCAACCACCTAACTTTCGGAACTCCGAACTTAAACTGCTTGGCCGGGGATTGGATAGACTTTCCAACGGACCATCAATGAAGGAATCCCAAGAAAACAAGTAACTAAGATACTCTCAAAATAAATCTTGATCAGTTAGGACCAGTAGAAACGACAAACGGTTACCTGGAACTAGAACATCAGTAAATGAGTTAAGTATGGGACTATAAACGAGGGATATGAACTTAGTTGTCCCTTAAGATCCATAAAAAGGCAGACAGATGCTCCGCAAATGGTGGAATAATAATCTGTTCCAAGATCCAAGCTAAGAAAACTTTTTAATAAGGCAAAGAGGACTGGAGAGTGGCAAAACTACTCTGCAGAGATGACCAAATATAATTGGTAAATAGTTAAAGCCAAGAGAAGTAGTTTTGCAAATTTTTGTGAAGCGATTTCTAGTTTTTACTAACCCATCAGCAGCCAGACTACACAAAGTTCGAGCGAAAGCGAAAACTGTATCATCGTAGGTACTTAGAAACCTTGATGGTAGGTATACAGAAAATAAGAAGCAATGGTCAACCCTTTTTCTAAATAATCACTTTCCGGGTAGTATTTAGAACACCTCGCAGACCAAACCGGGAAGACTGGAAGATAGCCTAAACTATTTGTATAGATAACAGGATAGATTAGGAGATAAGCTCGTTTCAACCTTTCACCAGGTGTAGATGGTATTTTTCCAGCAAAGAAAACAAGGTCTACAGAAATCGCTCTCTCTCAAATAGCTTCCAAGTAGCTTTAGGCCAGTAGCGTAGCTACCGCGGTATCAGCCGTATCAATGATACGGGGCCCCCGAAATAAAGGGGCCCCCACGATACAGAGGACTTGATGTGTGTAAGAAATTTTTATTGAGATGAATACGACACACAATGTCGATTACATTTTAAAATGTACTTATTTATTTTGCATCTGTTTTTTCGATAGTGTTCCTATGTATCCTATGTATCTACATCCTACCAATACCAACTAAACGTAACTGTAACGTGCAACCACTTGGTTTAATCGAGAAAATGTATTAAAATTTCGTTAGAGCAACTGATTTTGAGAGAATCGTACCTCACTACGACTGCAGCATACTGGGGTAAATCTAAATACTAAGCACATTTAGCGTTTTACCGTGCTTTTTTTTTTAAATCTGTTGCTCTCCCGAAAAAAGTGTTATCTTTTTTGTGTACAGCTTTATGAGCTAAAATGTAAATCTTTTGAAAAAAATAACGGGTTTTTAAAATATTTATAAAAAACTTTTGTTTTTCCCTTTTACCGTAAAAAGCACTCATTGAACTGTCATAACTTTAAGACGAAAACTTAGATTAGACGGTCAACGCATTGACTCCTTGACGTCAGCAGAAACATAGTCAATGAACTGTCAACGTAGACCGCGTTAACGCATGAAACGTTGACGATCACACGAATGACACCACTCGATCAATGTTGTCCCAAAATGCATTGACGTTTTTTATGTGTCAACGGCGATTGGTGCTCTTTGGTGTCAACGAATTGACACGTGAAACGTTGACTATTACACTAGGTACTTGACGACCTCCAAACACTATGCGTGTTGACGCGGAGTTGAAGAGAACAAAATTCAATCATTTTTAACGTTGACGACCACATGACATTGGCTGTGTGTTACCGATTAATACACTGTAGATGGATGAAAAGACCTCTCAAAATCAAAAATCTTTGAAGTTTTTTACTGCTCCGGAAAAAGTGATTTTAGGGAAATTGCGGGAAATTTGGATCAAAATATACCCTGCCATCAACTGTCAAACTCCATCAAAGGATGGCCACGATGTCAATGGATTAAAAAACCTCTTAAGATCGAAGTTTTTGAAGTTTCTTTACGGCTTCAGAAAAAAGTGATTTAAGGGCAATCGGGTGACATTTGGATGGCAATATACTTTTGACGTAGTTCGTTCCTCATCTGTCAAGTTATTTTAACTGTTGATGTAGGTATTAAAAATCCTCAAAAATAAAGCAAAATTTTCTAGATTGATATGAAGGTCAACGCAAGCTACGTTGATCACACGACGAGACAACTTCGAGACAGAATTTGAAGTCATCTTGACAGAGAATCAACGCGTTGACCATTTGCATTGACCGTCTAACCGTAGCTTAACTTATGTAAAGTTCCTAAATTGTTACTCTTTTAAAATAAGTTGATGTAAGTTTATTTTGCGAAAAACTTTTTTTTGTTTTTCACTGTCAGGAAAAAGAGGGCCCCCAAAATTTTTTTGATACGGGGCCCCTGAAGTGCTCGCTACGCCACTGCTTTAGGCCCTAAAGGAACGGATTATGTGCGTTCCTTGACATTGAGAGTGCATTCGACAATACCTCACATGAGGCTTTTAACAGGGCTCTGGTATGGAAGTTTGTACCCATCACTATAAACAGATGGATAGGCTATGCACAAGAACTGCGGAAGCATATGCAGGGCAAAGTGTCCAGGAAGTTATCACAACAGAGAGAGGCTGTCCTCAGGGAGGGGTTCTATCACCCTTACTGTGTGAGTCTTGTAGTAGATGAACTACTGGAAAATATTTCTTCTCAAGGCATACGCTTCATCGGTTTCGCCGATGACATTGTTTTAGCAGCCTTGAGGAATTTCGAAGAAAATCATCTTGATATTATCCAGAGAAGACTGACAATAACAATGAAATGGTGTCTATCTGTGGGACTGAACATTAATTAGCCCCACAGAGAACACGAAAGTCCCATTTACTAAAAAGAGGCTTCTACCGCCCACTCAGAAGGAGATTAAATATCTAGGTATAAGACATACAGGTGAACAAAGAGGTAGGCTCTTTAACGAAAATAGGGGCAATGACACCGTCAACGTGACCAGAACCCTATTGGGGAATAGGAGAAAACGTGATTAAACATAATATCAAAATAGAAGAGGAGGCGAAAAGATCAAGAATATTGTAGACTTCAGCGTTCAGCCTCAAACTCTGTTTTGGCATTTGCTGTAGGTTCATCTACTATATTATATAGCCTTTTCTCCAGACATTCGATTTTTCTTTTTATCTTCGGCAAAGGCTATTGGGCAATTTTGGTGGCCTTCCAGAGATCCGTAAGGGCCACCAACCGAGTTCATGGGGCGTCCAAAAATCCGTAGAGGCCACAAACCAAGTTCTGGGGGCCTCCAAAGACCCATAGAGGCCACCATCCGAGATTTTAGGGCCGCAAAATATCCATTTTTATCCACAAAACTCTATATTTAGTGTGAGTTCAATTTTCTGTAAACAAACAAAAAATTTGCAGGAACTTTTATAACCTTTTTGTTTGCCAGAGGGCCCATCGGGCAAAATCCCGGCTGCCCAGTGGCCCAGTCCGCCCCTGAGCAGGATACTTTTGGAAAATAAGATTAATTGCTGGTTGGTAAGTATTTTCGAATTAGTTACGCAATTGCTTTTTCGGTTTGCGAGAAAATTGGTATCCTGCTAACTTCGTTTGAGCATACCTTCCTCAAAAATGAAGATAAACGATCTGGAAAAAAAGATGGTTAATTTGAACTAATTAATTGCTAATAAGTAGAGCCCCCTAATGCCCGTGTATTTAAATACACGTGTTACCCGTGTAATTAATTATCCGTACATGAACCCGTGTCTGTATATTTACACGTGTATTTATAATTACCCGTGTATTTAGCAATACACGGGTAATTATTATGGGAATCGGCACAAATCGGTAAATCGGATGCAAAGTAACTTGAAAATCGGTCTAATTATTGTTTGAATACCTAGTTAAAAAATTGTTTTAGGACAGGAATTTCTACTAGTACATTCGTATAACACAGATATTTCTGTATTATTTGTATATTTATGCTTTTTTTTACTTTTTAACGTTCAAATAAGAAAAGTTTTTTATTTAATTTGGTAATTACTTACATACACTAATATATTTCGAGGATTATTTGTAGGTCTAAAATCAATATTAAAAATAATAATATATAAAAAGAAATAATTACCTAAGATATTATTTCTTGTATACAGATTATAATGTTTCTGTATTATATTTAAATTTATTTGGTTTTTCTGAACGGCTATATCGATTCTGAAGAAATTTTAAGAGTTTGTTTTAATGAAAGATAAGAAATCTTAAAAATTGGCTTTAAATACATCCGCCCCCTGCCACGGAACCTTTGCTTTGTTTAACTGAAATACTTTTTTTCATGGAAGCCACTCAACCGATTAAGATGAAATTTTTCGATAGAATTTTGAAATTAGTTTTGGTACAATCTGCCTACTGTCACTGCCATTTTAATCTATTTTATAGAATTTAAAAGAGCAATTTGCAGTATACATTATGTATTATTACGACTTCTATGATTTGGATGAAATTTAATATTTAATATAATATAATTTAACTTCAAAGTGGATTTAGACAGGAGTCATCCTGGGGGTCAATTCTCGATCTGTGAAACTGTGAAATGAAAACAAAGTTATCATTTCAGTTTTCACAGAGTTTTATCATTTTATCACTTCACAAACACGCGCAAGGCGATTCCTGAACTCGTTATGAAAAACAGCTGTCAAAGTGAGTACTAAAAAGTACTAACATGAAACATGCTACCACTTGCTCATAGAAAAAGATGATTGTGACGTCATAGAAAGACCAAGATGGCGACTTGGGTGTTTCAAATGAGTACAATTTGTTTGTATGTATCATTTTTCTTTTCACAGGTTTTCACAGAATGAAATGATTGTGATATTGTGATTGTTTTCATTTTTTCACAGTTCGAGAATCGCATTTGGCGTGAAGGCGTTATCATATTTATCACTTCACAGTTTCACAGATCGAGAATTGACCCCCAGGACCAAAAAGCTAAGGGGGTGCCAAAATTTAAACTAAAATGTTTAAACTAGATTTTCCTCTAGAGAAATATTTTTTCTATAATTTTTTGGCGATACAAATTTCCTTTTTTTTTTGGTTAGATTCACTGTGTCTAAAATTAAATTGTGTTCTGTAAATGTGTTCTTTATATTTATCATTATTTTTCAATGAGCACCTTGGGCATGTTAAAACCAACTTGTTGTATAGGTTTTAAGTAAAAAGTATAGGTATGTTAGGTACGAAGTGCTATTTGTTTTCTTTCGAAAGGTACTGACCTACTTTAAGGAATCTAAGGACTTGTTTTCAAAGAAAAAGAAAATAATGCATAGAAATTGGTTTAAATCATCTTTATTAGTAGAAAAATAAACATTAATTCTTCATAAATTTATTATGTACATAAATAAGGTTGGTTTCATTGGTCTATGTGCCTTATGCTAATTGTTAAAAAAAATATATCTTCTTCACCCCTAATAAAATTCCATAGTTTTTAAGTTTCCCTTCTGATAGTTTTGCTATTTTAAAAGGAAGTTTTTAAGTACATATGCTTTCAGATGAAAATTTACAATTTTAAAAAATTTTCGTTTCAAGCGTAATTTTTTTTTTCAGAAATGTTATTATATGGAAAACTAATTATTAGAAAACAACAGCAATTGCTACATTTCTATTTTTCTGTTTTCGAAGCCACAAACCTATTCTTTTTGTATTTTAAAATTTAATTGTTTCAATAAATATTTTTTGCAAAATAAGTTTTCAAAAATTTTTAATCAAAATTTTGTTCCAAATCATTTTTTTTAAATACACTTGCCAAAAAAATTAAAAGAACAAGACTTGTTTCAATTTTTGTGACAAATGTATTTAAAAAAAATGATTAGGTACAAAATTTTGTTTCAATAAATAGTTTTTGCAAAATAAGTTTTCAAAAATTTTTAATTAAAATTTTGTTCCTAATCATTTTTTTTAAATACAATTGCCAAAAAAATTAAATGAACAAGACTTGTTTCAGTTTTTGTGACAAATGTATTTAAAAAAAATGATTAGGTACAAAATTTTGTTTCCAACTTTGTGTTTCAATATTTTTGAAAACATATTTTTCAAAAACTATTTATTGAAACAATTAACTTTTTGAACTAAAACCGAAATGCCATCTGATTTATTGATCAAACATGGTTCTCGAGTTCGACTTTTCTTAACAAAGCCGAAACCTGCTTTTTAGTACTTATGTACATACTTACATAATAAATTCATATGACAAATAGAAAGGTCACCCACCGCCACCATATTTTTTGTTACGCATATAATTTGAATTTTCATCCATTTTGCACCTCAAACGGGGTACACATAATCATTCACACATGACAGTTTCGGAATAATGTTGCAAAAAAAAAAAAAAAATTGACCAGCAATTCCGTCATTCACAAGGTAAATAAAATATAGATTATCATTTGGAGCAAAGCTGTCATGCAGGAGTGATAATGCGTACCTGGCTCTACAATAAATAACAAAAATATATGTACACATGCATAACATTATATAAATGGTAAGGTACCATGGTTATTCAATTATTTTCAACTATACCTATGTAACTTACCTACAACTGGCTTCCATTCTTTGTGATCTAGTTTTCTTTCTTTATTCATTCCAATTCCATTGCCATTCTGGATAATAATTTTGTCTACTATTTCATTATAATCTTTATCCAAAATAAATTAAGAATACAGTCAGTTAAAAGAAAAATAGCCACTAAGCACTTGTTTTTTTTTTTCAAATGAGAGTAGGTAAAATACGAAAGAGTAATGGGAGACGAAAAAAAATTGAAAAAGGTGTCAAATATGCTAGACCTGGTACGGAGCATAGGCAAAGAATGATTTTTATTTATGCTGCGAAGCGTCCTTTTTAAATATAATGAACGACGTCTGGTTAATCATCAGAAAGAAGCAACGTTCTTTTAAATACACGTGTATTTTTATTTACACGTGTATTTAAATAGTACACGGGTACACGGGTATCCGTGTAATTAATCGTCCGCCCAAAATCGAAGGCTCTACTAATAAGTTATGCAAAGAACATTTTTTTCTTAAAGTAATTAACTAATTTTTATATTTTTTTTTAAATTTAGTAATAATAATAATAATTTTAGATTCAAAATAGCTTTTTATGGCCTTTAGTCCTACAAATTGGCGTTTCGTTCGGCTTACTCACTTGAACTCATCAGTGACATAGTGAGGGCTTTGTCATACGCAATTTGTTTTAAGTTCAGTTCAACTTACATGAATTTTTCAATAATTTTAACTATACTATAACTAACTATATATTTTAACTATATGCCTGTAAAACCTTAGGTCTTTTAAATGCAACCTGCATTGCACGGCACTAGTTAGAAAGAGTAGGGTGATAGGAAAGATTTGGCACAGTGGATTGAGATCAAGGTGTTTATTATCTCATTTAATCTCACGGGTGGCGTCCAATTAAGCTGGAAGAATATAGAAAAGAATGCTGCCTAGAATGGGGCCCGAACCCACACCTCTAAGTTAGCAGTCAAGCACTATACCTATCCACTACACCATTGCCACCCGAATCTTTTAATTTTTTATTTTTTTGTAATTTTACTTGCGTAACTAAATAGCAATTAATTAGTACTCAATAACCAACTTTTTTGGATCGTCGTTTGTACTTTTTTAGCCGCCATTTTGAAAAATGGCACCCAACCTGTACCTACTCCGGTCAGGAAACCCAAATCCTGGCACTTTTTGTGGGGAAATCTTATTTTTACAATTGAAATTTAGTTTTGACATGCTAAGGATGAAATTTAGCTTGGGTATCAATTTTTTAATCCTGTTGTTTCGACACCATTTTGAAAATTTTAATGTTGCCACTTTTCGGGAAAATACGTTTTTTAATGTCAAAATGTGGGACTCACCCTTTTTTGGATGTTTTTAGTGTGAAAAAAGTTGCGATGACACCTCTCGACATCAAACGGGTCTTGGAAAAAAAACGGTTGATGTCTTAAAAGATAAGTGTTGAGTAGACGCATCTATGGGTAAACTGTCAGTGTTCCACTTTTTTGGTAGTTTTTAATACATATTTTGAATATGACAAAAGTTTTAGAAACGTCTCTAGATGCCAAACGCGTTTTGAGGGAAAAAACAGTTGAAATTTTAAGGGAAAGGTGTTGATTAGAAGCACCTACGGTAAAAATGTCAGTGTTGCCACTTTTCGGAAACATACTTTTTTATATTAAAAGTTGAGATTTCCATGTTTTTGTAAATTTTGAATATTTTGAACACGAAAAACTTGCAAAACTTGTTTTCCAAGATGCATTTGGGATCTTATAAATATTAAAAACGACCAAAAACGTGAAAGTTACACGCTTTGCCACCAAAAAAAAGTATGTTCCCCAAAAGTGACAACACTGAAATTTTAACCGAAGGTGCTTCTATTCAACACCTATCCTTAAAGACAAATAAGGAATTTTAAGTGAGCTCTACTCCATATATTGCGTTTCACCCAGGTACAACAGTTGGGCTCATCAGTTAGATGCTGTTGTACCCTTCTAAGACGCAAATTTTGGTCGATGTTTACGGACTCATATAGAAATCACAGCATGAATATACTGTGAATTCTATTTATCCAGGGGAATTTGATTAAATTCAGACACCTAGAAAACAAATGCCGGTGCTCAGGCTTTCTATAATTATGATTTTGAAGAAGCCCAACTGTTGTACTTACTTAAAATTCTTTATTTGAACTTAATTCATTCGCTCCACTAAAACAGAAGAATTTTATTTCTTATTTTCTTCAAAATCATGATTATCCTTTAAGACGTCGGCCGTCATTTTTCCAATATACGCGTTTTGCATCTGGGGGCGTTTCCACAATTTGTTTTCTGTTCAAAATATTAAAAACTACCAAAATATTGGAGGTCCCACTCCCAACTTTTGACATACAAACATTTTCTTCCCGAGAGGTTCCTACACTGAAATTTTACCCGAAGCCTGGTGTACTTAGAACCTTTCTTTTAAGACCCCTTTTTTATGTTGAAAACATTAAAATTTACCAAAGGAGATACTTTTGATATAAAAAAAGTCCCGAAAAGTGGTAACACGAAGATTTTACCCGAAGGTGAGACTACTCAACACGTATCTTTTAAGGCACTATTTTCCCAACTCGCGTTTGGCAAATGAAGGCGTGTCTACTATTTTTTTCATATTCAAAATATTAAAAAGTACCAAAAAAGTGGAGGTTCCGCCCATTGATAATTAAAAGTATTTTCCCCAAAAGTGGCAGCACTGTTATTTAACCCGAAGGGGCGTCTTCTCATTACCTTTCTTTTAAGACATCAACCGTTATTTTAGCTACGGACATTTTCCAGGTTATTTACGAGTTTCTCTTGATTTTACCAATTGGCCCGGATTGGGCGCCAGTTTTTAAAGTGGCTCTTAAATAACAGGATTAAAAAAATGATTCTAAGCTAAATTTCATCCTTAGTACATATGTCAAAATTAAATTTCAAATGTAAAAATAACATTCCCCCCCACAAGAAGTGCCAAGATTTGGGTTTCTTGACGGAGTACAGGTTGGGTGCCATTTTTCAAATGTTAATCCTAATAATCTCAAAAAAAAAAACATTCCAAACATAAGAAAAGGTCCCCGCGAAAAAAACGCATGGGATTCGTTTACCTGACCGGAGTATACCAACGCTTTTCGAGGAACGAAATTGATAATTGTAGCAGGTTATTTGGAGAAGTCTACAATCTTTTTTAGCAAACAATTAAGTAGCCAGATCATTTATTGTGTGCGGGAAAATGACATTTGAATTTTTTTTCTATTTTTTCCTTATTTACAGCGATTTTTAGCATTTGTATTTGTTTTACTTATTTGAATTAGTAAAACTGTATAAAATTTTTGTATTCCCTGTATAGTTTTGAAAGCATTTCGTAAAATTTTTGCGAAGCAGCAGCATAAAAAAAAAATATTGGAAAGATGTGAAATCGGCGAAAATAAATAAATTTTTTCATATTCTCAGAGAGGCGACCGAGTCGACGATGGCGTATGAAAAGACAAAAATGTTTCAACTCTTTTTTGCGTTGTTTAAAATTATTTTATTTTTATTTTGTGCAACTAAATATTTCTTAAAAATTGCAACTTCATTCAACATTGACCTAAATTCCATAACAATGAATTTCTTCTTTCATCATTTATTATTGTTTACCAACCGCGGCCATCACAAGCAAGGAGAAGCTAAAACTTTGATCCGTTCATCAACCAAATAAAAATATTTTAGCGGGCCTTCGAGGTCTTTTAATTAGCATGTCAAAATACACTTACGAACCATTCAAAACTATTGACATGCAGAGGACGCCCAATGTATACGCCAGCCACTTGAACATCAATCTGAAGTGGTTTGGTTTTTTGGACTTGCATTTTAACGTACCTATTGAGTGACTTGCAAGAAGAAGAAGAAGAAGAACCTTTCCAATCGAGAAGACACAAGGAGGATGGACAAGTGCCTTTTGGCTGGTCGATGGTATAGAATATACTTTAAGCGTCGATAAAGACGGCCGGCGCAAAGACGGCGGCAGCCGGCAGTCGCCGGCCGCTTACTTACTATTACTGGATTGAGAATACCTTGCCTATTGAACTGATCGAGAAGCAATCAGGTAGCTGCTATATAGAGAGCTACTCTCGAAACTGAACTTAAGCCAAAAAGGATCCTACTTTGTTATTAGCTTATGAGTTGGGTAAATGGATCCATTTCAGACTCTGTAATTAACTATATTGGCCGAATATATGAAATGCAGAAGTGAGATGCATGGTTAAATGGAATTACGTAGTCATCACATCAGCATACGATATCTGTATTCTTGTGGGCATTATAGCTGCTTCATAGGTACTCTGATGGTTTAATAAATAATTGAATACTCGTGTTGTAATAAAACTTAGCTATTGTATGGTAGAATTGGACATCCAAGAACGGGTTCCGTAAAAATGTGACACGGAAATAAAATTTATTCGAAATCAAAAATCGATGTTATGGCTTTTTATTTGCTAAAGCTTGGTTTTGATTTTGATTTGGTTTTGATCAAAATCAAAACCCATTAGGTATATCCACTTTTAAACAAAAATGACTTAGATAGGTATGAGGCTTTGTTGGTATCATTCAAACACATACGCTGGACCAAAGTTTGAATTCGAAATCTTATGTTATGCCACAGAAATCAGACCACAAAATCTGTAGTTAATTTCAAAATCCATTTTATCCACTTGAGTTTTTGTTATTAAAAAAACATAAAAAAAATTTCAAGGACGGAGCCACTAAACATAGAAGTAAGAGTGCAGCTTAAAGAGGAAAAGCTGAGAGATGTCTTTAATTTGCTGATCAAACACTATGGAGACGATTGGAGATCCATCGAAAAACTTAAGTTCTACAAAAACATCGAAGAGTTTAATGGTTTAGGGCACATACTGGGCACTGAAGATCCTATTTGTAAACCTCAACCAGTTTTCAATGGAACTCGCGTTTAAACAAATTGAAAATTCTCTATACTTACCCACAGAACCTTTGTTCTACTTTTTACTTAAAAAAAAAAAAAAAAAAAAAATAATATTGAAGCCTCTTAAAATTAAGTTTTTCAAGTTTTCAATTGCTTTTATTTTAGTCTAAAATCCAGAGGTAATTTTCAAAACCCATTCTATCCACACTTCTTTTTGCTACCACTCAAAAACTAAAAGCCTCTGATATCGATTTCTACACTTAAACCGTGGAGAATCCCAATTACAACAGTCCTGCAAACAAAAAACTTCTAAAAAATGTTTCTTTAAGGAGATAGAAGTTTTTTCTCGATTTACTCAAAATCTCTAAAAGTGGATAAAATGGGTTTTGATTTTGATCCACACTATCTGTTAAATTATAGCAAATGACATCTTCGATTTGAAATTCGGAACTATTCGATACTTGTGAATGTTTCGGGTTTTGCTTCTAAATAAAAGTTGCTTAATGCAGAATGTCCTGGTGTTTACCTCAGTACCAGCACATGCTCAAAGGGTACAAACCACCGTAGGTCATAGACTATTCCAGATATCAGGCCTTCCAAAAAAGTAGCCCCTGGTTTAAGGATATGTAGATGTGTGAACCGGAAAAAAGTTGACAAAGCATTGCAGCGAGGAAACAATATCCAGTCAGGAGAAGGGAGCAGAAGAAGATTCTACGTAGAAGGAGAAAAAAGAATGTAAACAGGAGGAGGTCACGGAATCTTGCAAAGGTTTTATAAAAAAAAAAGCTGGTGTGGAGATCCGTTTCAGCCAGTATATATAGACTAGACTTAGCTACAGAAGCTTAAGAAGAACAAGGCCACTGTATTTGATAGACTACAAATGGTACTTTTCAAATATGAACGGGTTGTATGGAAAGATCAAATCATCAACCAAGTATAAATGAAAGAAAGCATGCCCGATGACTAGTTCATCAGCTTCATGTACCCCATCTTCAAAAAAGAACGTGTGACGCTCATCATCAAGGGAAAATGAGACCTGGATTCCCCATTTGTGTACAGACCTTTGTGTAGACTGGACATCACAGGGAAGCTCCTGTAGAAGATGTTGAGACTACAACTAAAAATTACAAACAAATTACGAAAAGCAGGAGTTTTATCAAAAAGGCAGTACGAGCTCAGAAAAAAGCCACTCTACGAAAGAAACGATTGAGAAAGCAGTAAGGGCCTCCCAAATCACCTAACAGGGAAACGGCTACTTGGGACAGATTATATTGTTGGCAACTCTGGATGTCATAAACTCCTTCAACTCAGCCAGATGAAAAAACATGCTGAATAAGCTCGAGAACATTTTTTACATTCCAACGTACCTCATGCGGATGGTAAAAGACTACCTCAAAGACCGGGAGCTGATATATGAGACAAGGACCACAGAATACCCACGAAGAAATCAAATTACTTCCGTAGCAGTGCAGGGATCAAGCTTGGGACCTGACCTCTGGAATATCTCTTATGAGATACCAAAAAATAATTTTCTCGTGCACAGATGATATCGCGGTGCTGATGGATAACAGTAAAAGACATCGAAAACGAGCAAAGGAAGCTAAGCCAGTCATGTGACGAGTGAACTTTTGGATGAGTGAGCAAGAGAACGGCTTGTTGGACCACAGGAAAGGCAGAAATAATACTGGTGACTAAGAAGATAATCCCGACTTTAATCGACTTTCAAATTGACTCTGCTAATCATTAGAAGCAAGGAGTTAGTGAAGTATTTAGAACTGACTACAGATATAAAGTTCACTTTCCTGCAACAGATGAAGTCCGAAGCAGAACGAGGGTAAAAAAGCTATGTCAATATAAGCAGATTGATGGGGAATGTAGGTGGTCCACAAGCAAAAGCTTTGCCGGCCACTCAAACATTCTCCAGTACCAGTTGTGAGATCTGGGCAGATGCGATCCGATAAGAGAAGAACCGGAAGCAGATGGCGGCAGTGCAAAGACGTGGAGCTTTACGTATTGTTCCTAGCACTTACTGAACGGTCTTGGAATCATCTGTTTTGCTCCTAGCAGAAGTTACTACTATCGATCTCTTAGAGGCAGAAAGGAAGGACGTCTACGACAAAATGGTGAAATTTGTAGTTTAAGTGGCAACCGATATGAGGCAAAGGAGCTCATGAAACAGAACTCGCAATAGCTTTGGAGCTCAAAAAGTGAAGGAAGATGGACAGGGAAGCCGATCAGGAATGAGATCTGATTGGTATCGTGGGAAACAGGGTTAGGTTAACTAATACGTCACCCAGTTACTCACCGCACATGGACGCGTTTCTCCACAAGATCAGCCAGGTCCAGCCTGCAAGTATAGCAGTTTTGTCGAGTATATTTTCTTCACCTGCAGCAAATGGGAATGCGGTAACTCGTTACACGGGATATGGAGCGATGTGTCACCACCATTTTGCCAGACAACATAGTCGAAAAGATATTGGCCAGAGTGCAAAACTGGAGCCAAATCTGTCTCCATACAAAAAAAGAGATAAAGACGAATACTGCGAAACAGAGTGAGCCTGAAAGGATGCATGATGAAAACAGTTGTCTAAAGTAATGCAAACAGCGGTCATGGGGGTAAGTCAGAATCTGAGTAATGAAAGGAATTTAGTCTCGTATGCTTCTCAGAAAAGTGAGTCAAAAACACGGTGACGCGGTCAATGCGATCAAGATCTTCCTACGGTGCAGTATTGTTTTGTCACCCAAGAGAAAATAAATTTTAAAAAATCTACAATAAAGGTGATCCTATGTCCTGCAAGAACTTTGGAGGCATAATCTCTGCTAAACGTTACATATAAGATCCTCTTTCTAACGGGGTGTTCCAACTTAGGCACTTTTCCTTTCATCAAGGTGGCATGCAGCGGAAAAAATTGCTCAGATGGAATCAACGGTGCCGCCTACAGTTCCAGAAGGTTAAACTACTAAGTGAACACCTTATGCGGGCTACTAAGACATATTCGGAGCTCAGGCCTATAAGTAGCGGTTAATCCGGGTCCCCACCTGGGGGTCGTGCCAAACGTCGGGGTAACGTAAAGATATTAAGTTACAAACCAAGCAAACGATATACACAAGGGATCATGGCGAATTCTGGTCAATCAATTACCAACCAGATTGACAACATTGCGATTGACGCAAGGTACGCCTCCAGTATCCAGAGTTTCCGAACGTTCTGAAGAGCCAACGTTGACTCGGACCACTACCTCGTTATAGCCAAGGTAATGCTACGGATATCCAGACCAAAGCCAAAGCAGGGAAATACTGTAAGGAAGTTTAACATCGGACGGCTACAGTCGCAAGAAATCGCCAGGTCCTTTTCCGATCAAGTCCTTCGAGCCCTCTTAACTAGTCCTATGCCACCAACTGCAACCATCGAGAACCAGTGAAAAAATTGCCAGGAAGCCATCAAAGGTGCAGCCTCTGACATGCTCTGACAAAACCCCTGGTTCGACGAAAAATTCCGCAGGTACATGCAACAAAACCAAAGGCATACAAAGCGGCGCTGCATAGAAGCAAAGAAGGACCAGAACTGCTAGT
The DNA here is from genome assembly GCA_963921185.1 of Dasysyrphus tricinctus. Lineage (NCBI taxonomy): Eukaryota > Metazoa > Arthropoda > Insecta > Diptera > Syrphidae > Dasysyrphus > Dasysyrphus tricinctus. The sequence goes on from OY992530.1 coordinate 149,031,649, forward strand.
GAGCTCTAGGAGCAGAAGAGGAGAGAGGAACATAAGCTTCTATAAAGGAAAAAAAGAGCATGAGAGGCGCGAAATCGAGGAGATAGAGGTATGCAATAATTGTAGGAATGAAATTCTGAACTTTTACAAAAAAATACCAAAAAAGTTACCAAGAGAACATCCCAGGGTAACAAGGCCTGAAGCGAAGCCTGCAGTAAGTGCTGAGGATAAGAAAAAGTAATTTGTTTTTATATAACGGCGATGACGAATAAAATTCCGGTGACGACGAACAAATTTCCACTACCATGCAGATTGCACCAGTCAACCTGGACGACCGACGTAGGTCTACAATAATTCCATCCACCGATCTCGACGAAGTAAAGATAGCCAAATCTAAACTTAAGTCCAATAAAGCTGTTGGAGCTGATGGCCTTGCGACTGAGCTATTCAAAGCGGCTGGCGATGAATTGGTTAGGAGTATGCACCAACTCATCTATAAAATATGGTCGGAGGAAAGCATGCCCGATGAATGGAACCTCAGCATTGTTTGCCCGATCCTCAAGTAAGACGATCCTCTGGACTATAGAGGCATCAGTCTCCTTAACATCGAATACAAACGCCTAAAGCCATTTGTCAACAACCTCATAAGTCCATATCAGTGTGGATTTATGCGAGGAAAGTCCACCATCGACCAAATATATTCGCACTACGGCAGATCTTGGAGAAAACCCAGGAGTTCCAAATCGATACCCACCACCTTTTTATCGATTTCAAGGCCAAGTATGACAGCATCTATAGAGACGAGCTATATAGAGCAATGTCTAGTTTTGGCATCCCTGCCAAACTCGTCCGTTTGTGCAGGATGACGATGGAGAATGCGCGCTGCTCCATCAAGGTCGGCAAAGACCTCACCGACACCTTTGAAAAAGGTTTTAGGCAAGGCGACGCGCTGTCATGTGACTTCTTCAACATCGTTCTTGAAAGAATAGTGCAAAACTCTCACGTCAACACTAGAGGCACAATCTTTCAAAAGTCCGTCCAATTACTCGCTTACGCTGACGACATTGACATAATCGGACGAACAAAGCGTGATGTCAGTGGTGCTTTTGTGAGTATTGAGAAGGAAGCCAAGAAGATGGGTTTAACGGTGAATGAAGGCAAAACGAAATATTTGCTGTCAACAAGAAAGGACACCCAACACCGACGTCTAGGACAGAACGTCTTTATAGACAGCTATAATTTTGAGATGGTCAGAGACTTTGTCTACCTAGGATCCGCTATAAACTCAGCGACCGATACCAGTGCTGAGATCAAACGAAGAATTACTCTTGCCAATCGCTGTTTCTTCGGGCTAAGAAGGCAATTGAGAAGCAAAGCCCTCTCTCGAGCAACTAAACTGTCCCTGTATAAGACGCTTATCATCCCGGTCCTGATGTATGGTGCAGAGGCATGGACACTGCTTACGGTGGATGAGAACGCGTTAAGGCTTGGTCAAACAGAGCGCGGTCCGACGCGTCGGGACGGTCAATACTTTACTGGGAAAGTAAGAACGCGACGGTCAAATTTTCTTTGTAAATTTTTACAAAGAACGTCGGACCGCGCTCTGTTTGACCAGGCCTTTAGGCTGTTTTGAGTGGAAAATTCCCCGGGTGATTTTTGGTCCCGTCTGCATAGATGGGGAATGGAGAAGAAGATACAACAACGATCTGTATGGGCTGTACAGCGACACCGACCTAGCCACAAAAGTGAAAAGCCACTAAGATGGCTGGGTCACCTAGAGCGAATGGACATCAATGCTCCGGCCCGGAATGTCTTTGAATCCATCCTCTTGCAGTAGAAGAGGACAGCGTAAAAGTGGCGCACTCAAGTGAAAGAGGACCTCAACCAACTTGGCACGCGAAATTGGAGACAGCAAGCAAGAAACCAAGCTGGCGGGAGGAAGCTTGTTTGTTGAGGCCCTGGTCCAACCCGGACTGTAATGCCACCTAAAGTAAGTAAGGAGACTTAAGGTATGTATGTACATATGTAAAGAAGTATTTGATCTTCGATACATTAATTTATATTTCTATGGTGCCTACTAATGTAAGCCCCGATATGTCAAAATTTGTATCGGTGCTTCAAGGAGTTAACCTGACTTATTGTTGAACCAGTCAGTGTGGCGACTATTTTAAAAAGACCTCATGTTGGCAGTGTTGTAGGTGGATACCCTGCACAAGTTTCAGATTAAATCATCTTTACCTAGGTACCAACATTTCTACTATTTAATAAATTTCCAATCAAATAGATATTCGGATTTATTTTCAAAATACACTGTGGATTAGACCAAAACAACTTTAGTAATTTCAATGCAACATCTAGAGGTAGGTATGTGTATTTACCTAAATTCCCATAACAAAATCAATAAAAAAGATACCAAAATCCAAAATTATATCCCAACCAATATTTGACATTTTGTTCAGCAACTTACATCGCATATAGCACCACCCCACCACCTTCGCCCTCTTCAACTTTTCCTATCCCGCAGCAAAAGTCTTTTGCAAACGACGACAACGTCTCATCCAAATAGATACAACTCACAGAAAGATCTTAGATAGCCCAACAAGAAAGATACACAAGGCAACACATAAATCTCCGTCTGATTTATCTCTCAAGGAGAAAACCCAATTCCTTTTTCTTGCTTCTCTTTTATATGGTTCCCGCCACCGCGCCCGCTATTATACCTTTCCATATACCAAAAATGCCAAATAAATTAAAGGAAAAACGAAAAACCGTCAACAATATACTTTGGCCCCAAATCTAATGTGTAATGGGTTCCAGATTGTCCTTGCGAAATGGAGAACTAGGAAAGCGAAATTTCGACTGTCTTCTTCGTCGTCAAGTGAGGAACTCCTCGTTTTACCTACCTTCCCTCGATAGAAGTATATGGAATGAGAGACTTCTTCATAGAAGAAAGTTCAGCAACGTCAATATTGTATAGGTCCCGCTCCCATGTCGTTTTCGTCCCAAGCCAAAATGTTGAGGCAAATCCAAATAAAAATGGCGAATAAGAAAAATTCAAGTCAAACATTAAGCATTACAAATGTCCTGTACCTACATACCAACCATACCCGTACACACCAATGCATCTATGTACCATCTCTACGTGTATAAGGAAGAGCTACACTGATGGCACACATAACAAGCCAAAGCCCCAAAACGCTCCCCAATCACCCATATTCCTCACCAACCACCTCAACTCTGAATTTGAAAAGCGCGCTCGAATATATCTCTTCCAGTATCTGTATCTATGCTCGGTTTGGGAGATAAATTTTCGTAGATACTTTTGTATATGTGTGTGTATAGCTACATATTTGTAAGATACACATTTTGTGGAGAAAGCTCGTATATTATCATAAAACGAGGGATGTGAAAAGTCGGATCGTAAATCTTCTAGATAACAGTTTATGTGAAACTAAGAAGCGAAGAGACAAGGGTAGTGGGTGGGTGGGAGATTGAAATAAAACGAGGGTGGAAGTTGTAAGAAAGCGTTCCAAATCAACATTACAGATAAAATATATAAGACAAGCGAAAGCGATTCTGCCAAGAAAAAGGACACCAACGATTCTGATGTTATTCTTGTATAACAAAGGCTACTTTATACTTCTTACACTCTCCCGCTCTCATTCTCTTTAAAACCTCGTCGAGCATCCAGGTCCAGTTGCCATCAGTTTATGTGTGTGATGCCTGTGCACTTGAATAAATTTAATGTACATATTCGCCTTCGCTCCTTCTTGCCCCGGAGTCAACGCTATTTAGCCATAATTACCTTGTCATTAAGCTCTTCCTTTGGTTTGATTGACGCATACACCATCACGGACGGCACAACTCCAGAGGAGAGGACCACCCCAAATCATTGTTCTAAAAGACGATGACGACGACGAGGACGATGCTACCCTTGAACATAAAAATCCACCCTCTTCTCGAAATGTCACATGCGATTGTCCTCTATTAAATCAAAAGACGTAAAAACTGCACAATTGAGATAAGACGAGATACCCCACGAACCATCGCCATCACCACCGTACCGCTTCGTGTTTTTGTGGCCCAATCCTGCACTGTCGGTATATACATTGAGATTCAGATTACTATCGCCAGTCACAATCTTGTTCAATTTAATCTGTAACCACTACCAGGACACACCATCGCTGGATCTGGATCTGGATGATACGACGTCCGTCGTCGTCCTAATCGAATTATATTTCGACTTTTTTTTATTTTTGGGAAAAGGTTTAGCAGGAAGGTTTTGTGCTTTCAGCTTCTGTTCTGAGTTCTGACTACTGCGACTGAGACTGACTGACTTTAGGGTGATGTAAGTCCGTCGTTGTCGTCGTGTGTCAGAGTTGCCTTAAGAATAGTGTTATTTCCCCTCTGACAAGTGCGTTGCTCTTTTCATTCACTAAACATTAAATAAAGGAAATGAAGGAGTTTTGACTGCGAGAGGTAAGGGTGGTCGTCGTGGTATAGTGGGCTGGTTGGGTATCAAGTTGCAAAGACGCACTCTGAAAATTCTATATTGATTGTGCTGATAGTATGCTCGTTACACACAGAGAGATAGACGTGTGGTTGAATGTTTTGGATTTTTTGGTGTTTTAATCGCTTTGACCTTAAGGCAATTTGATTTTGATTGTTTAAGGGGAGATTGGTTAAATTCGATTTAGGTTTATGTAATGCAGAGGCTTTATTAGATTTAGGTTAGATATTGTTACATGTAAAGAGCTATCGTAAATCTAATTAATATACTATCTAAACATCACTTATGACTTGTCAGAGAATCACTATCTAAGTCAATTATTATTCAGGTTAATTTCAGGGAATTAATTATTGAAGGTTGTGTTTTTTTGATGCAAGTTGCAAGAGACTTTAAATACTTTAACACAAATAGACCTAGAAATAGATACCAGTTTTTGGGTTCTTGCTTGCTAACAATCCATATTCTTGCGGTTCTGATGTACAATGGTCTGAAAAGATCAAGTCTGCGTAAGGTAGGTGCTAAGGCATATCCCAATATGCCATTTTTACTTGCGATATGGGTAGATATAAGGCAAGTTTTGGATTCGTGCAAAAAAAATTTCGCGATAACAATCAAACATGACATTACGGTGATAGAGAACACCAAAAAAGTGGGTGAAATAATTCGTCTACAGCCTAAACGGATCGATCGATTTTCTTCAAACTTGGCGCACATAGTGGCTTTTGGTGATTATGCCCACACGCTTTTATCATTTTTTTTTTTAAGAACCAAAAATAACGGTAGGTAACTGCCATACAATTTTTTTTAGCAATTTTACATAATCGTATTTTTCTCAATAACGGCTCGACAACTTTATTTTGGGTGGAAAACCATTTTTCAATAAATGGTTATTAATGTTACCTCCCAAAGAACCATTTTTTTTAATTTTTTATTTTCTTCAAAACGGTACGACTGATTTCAATTATTTTTTTTATACAGAAGTTTCCAAAAAATATAAATAATTTTGTGTACCAGAATTTTTGAAAAAATATTTTTTGGATTTTTATAAAATGTTTAAAATTTTTTTTTCGAAGATCAAATATTCCGAAAACAATATGATCGATTGTTTTGAAACTTGATATACAAGATTTTTCTAGTACTCTCTAAAATAATTTCAGAAAAAAAATTACATTTATGAGAAATAATGGCACCTTCCATACAAAAGTAAAATAAAAAATATTTTTTTCTCAAAAACGACTCCTACGATTCTGATTAAATTTTTTTATGTTCTAAAATTAGTACAATCTACTACCAACAATTATAAAATTTTACACTTTGCAACTATTAATAGTACATACCTCTGTCATAGAATGTATTTTGTATTTTGATTTTTCTCGTTACCGGCTAAACGGATTTAGATGATTTTTCTTATATACAAATTTCAGATGAGATCTAATAATATTGCATATCAAAATTTTCAAAAAAAGGTTTTGGATTTTTAAAAAAGTTTCAAAAATTTTTTAAAAGAAATCGATATCTCAAAAACGGGTTGACAATTTTTTTTTTTCAAATTTTGTTTTTATATGCACATCAATATATACTTAAGATTTGTTCTTAGAAATGTTTTAAAACTTTATATATAAAAAAATTATTTTTTTTTGAAAAACCGCTCCAACGATTTAAAATTTTTGTTCGCCATATAATCATATTCAATCATTTCTTTGATGAAATATAGTGTAGTAGATCACCATTTTCATAAAAATATGTATATTTTTGATTTATTTAAAACCAAATCATTAATCAATTTGGGTTTATTCTATTCTATAATAGCGATTTTTCAGGTTTATAAATATGAGTAATAGTACGCATACGCCAAAGTGTACCATTTTAATAAAATCGCAAAACTTTTTTTTTAGGTTTAAAAAATGGATGGTAGTTCAAATATAAGTGGTTGCTGATAATAACATTTGCCTTTTATATATTTACTTATATAGCCGCACATATGTAATTGGAAAAGAAAAACAAAAAATTTCTTAGCTCAGACAAAAAAAAATACAATGCACGACTGGGTCGCACGTACTTGCTCTTATGTTCAAGACACTGCGGGTTTAAGAAAATTGTATATAAAAACATGGACATTATGAGAGATTTATATATAAAATTCTTATAACATTTTTAAGAACAAATTTTTGTATGCAAATCGAAAGTATATATTTATGTGTATATAAGAACAAAATTTGAAAAAAAATTGTCAACCCGTTTTTGAGATATCGAATTTTCAAAAAAAAAACTGAAACATTTTTTAAAAATCCAAAACCTTTTTTTTTTTATTTTGAAATGCAATATTATTTAATCTTATCTGAAATTTGTATATAAAAAAATCATTTTAATCCACCTAGCCAAAAACGAGAAAATTCAAAATAAAAAAATACGTTCCATGACAGGTACCTACTATTAATAATTGCTAAGTGTGAAATTTTATAATTTTTGGTAGTAGATCGTACTATTTTAAGTATATTAAAAAGTTTAATCAAAATCGTAGGAGTCGTTTTTAAGCAAAAAAATATTTTCCTTTGTGGTTTTTTAACTTTTGTATGGAAGGTACCGTTATTTTTTCATAAATGTAAAATTTTTTCTAAAAATATTTTAGAGAGTACTAAAAAAGTCTTAAATATCAAGTTTCAAAAAAATCTATGATGTTGTTTTCGAAATATTTGATTTTCCAAAAAAAATTTGAAATATTTTTTAAAAATCCAAAAAATATTTTTTCAAAAAAATCTATGATGTCGTTTTCGAAATATTTGGTTTTCCAAAAAAAAATTTGAAATATTTTTTAAAAATCCAAAAAATATTTTTTCAAAAATATTGGTACACAAAACTATTAACATTTTTCATAAAAAAAATAATTGAAATCGGTCATACTTTTTTGAAGAAAATCAAAAATTAAAAAAATGGTTCCTTGGGAGGTACCATTAATAACCATTTTTGAAAAATGGTTTTCCACCCAAGGAAAGCCTTTGCTAAAATAAATTTACTGAATTTTTTTTAAGAAAAGTTGTCGAGCCGTTTTTGAGAAAAAAAAGATTATGTAAATTTGCCAAAAAAAAAAATGTATCGCAGGTACCGTTATTTTTGGTTCTAAAAAAAAAAAACAAAATCCACTATGTACCAAGTTTGAAGAAAATCGATCGAGCCGTTTAGGCTGTAGACGAGCAGACAGACAGACAGAATTGTGCTACCCACTTTTTTGGTGTTCTCTATCATCGTAATATCATGTTTGATTGTTATCTCAAAATTTTTACTTGCGATATATGTATGTATATAGGTACTATAGGGCAAGTTTTGGATTCGTGCAAAAAAAACATTTCGAGATAACAATCAAACATGACATTACGATGATAGAGAACACGAAAAAAGTGGGTGGCAAAATTCTGTCTGTCTGTCTGTCTGTCCGTACCTCAACCTACAACCTAAACCACTGAAGCGATTTTCCTCAAATTTTGAACTTAAGGTTTTTTTGTAACTCTCCAGAGGGGAAATTAAATTTTTTTTTTTTAGCTCAAAAAATAACGGTACTTGCCATACAACCGTTAAGGAAAAGCTTATTTATCTCAAGAACGGCTCCAACGATTTTGATAAAAAAAATCAGTGTATCATTGTAGATATGATGTACCTTTTAGTAAGAAAAAAAAAATACCAAAAACATTTATTAACGGTACCTGCCATATAACGGTTTTTTTGATGTTTGATTTTCTCATTAATCGCTCATCCGATTTCAATGAAATTTTTTGCACAAAAGCTTTGTTAAAATATAAATAATACTGCATACCAAAATTTTTGAAAAATAAATTTTGGATTTTTAAAAAAACATTAAAATTTTTTTTTTGAAAATTCAATATTTCAAAAACGGGTTGATGAATTGCTTTGAAATTTCAGTTTTAAATGTATATTAATATATACTCAAAATTGGCATACCAAATTTTTTTTTTTAAATGTTACAAAAATTTTATATAAAAAAATTAATTTTTAAGAAAACGGCTCCAACGATTTAAAATTTTTTTTCTGCATATATTCATATTTTTCAAGTAATCAAATGCAGACTTTATTTGAGCTCTAAGTTATTTATCAGGCTGTTTATACAATTCAAAGAACGATTTAAATGCTTTTTATACTTTTTCTATAATTACTTGAATATTTTTTAAAGTTCTTAAGCCCCACACAACTTGAACATAGAAGCAAGTACGTGTGATCCAGTCGTGCATTTTATTTTTTTTTGCACGAATCCAAAACTTGCCTTATAGTACCTACCTATAATCGCAAGTAAAAACAATATGTATATAAAGTTAGCAGGACACTTTTGGAAATTCATGTTAAAAACTATCCTATCATTAGTTGCTACTTAATTGCGAATTAGTTACGCAAAAAAAAAATTAATTGCTTTTTTGGTTTAAGCATAGTTTACAGTTCCGATGCGAAAAAAAAATCAAAATTTTCAAAACGATTTTCCACATATTCTGCGCACCAAGTTGAATAATATTCGAGGCGAAAAACGTTTGCTTTGGCCTAAGCCACCCAAGGAGTCATTAATTTACCCTTAATTGACAAGCTATATGCCTAAAAATGGAAAATAATTATTTTTGGATGCGAAAACCATTTGCATGCAAATAATGCCTTGAGGAGTATATATTTTTTTTTCGGAAGTATAAACCGACCATCAAAAAAAAAAATATTTGATTCACCACACTTTTTATCGCATGCAAATCAATTGCCGGTCCATTGTTTTGCATGACATTCCATGACAGCATAGTTTTTTTTTTGCATGAAACTGTAAACCAATCATGCAAACAATTAATTTTACATTTCACCTCAATAATTTTTGACATGCGAGAATATTTGCATAGTTTTTTTTTTGCGCACGGGAACTGTAAACTAGGCTTTAAGAAAAAATGGGTGTCCTGCTAACTTCATATGAACTTAGCAGGACAACTTTCTCAAAAATAAATATAATCGAGCTGAAAAAAGTTTATTATTGAGAACTAAATTAATTCCGAATTAGTTACGCAAAACAAAATTTTATTGCATTTTTGGTTTGCGAAAAAATGGTTGTCCTGCTAACTTCATATAAAATTTGGTTGTTGAGTACTAATTAATTGCGAATTAGTTACTCAGAACAAATTTGTATTGCGTTTAAGGTTTGCGAAAAATTTGTGCCCTGCGAAGTTCATATGAAGTTCATTTTTTCGCAAACCAAAAATATAATTAAATTTTGTTTTGCATAACTAATTCGCAATTAATTAGTTCTCAATAATAAACTTTTTTCAGCTCGATTATCTTTATTTTTGAGGAAGTTGTCCTGCTAAGTTCATATGAATATATAGTTTAAATCTATGCATACAAAAGTTTGTTCTGAAAAATGTTTTAAGAATTTTATATATAAAAAATTAATTTAAAAAAAACCGCTCCAACGATTTTAAATTTTTTGTTCCCATACAATCATATTCCATCATGAATTAAGATGGCATACTTTTTTTTCACCTCAAACTGTCAAAAGAGTTGTTTTAGCTAATTTAAGTGTCGTATTTCATGCTTCTCTACATTTTTCTCTCATAATTTCCATGTTTGTATATACAATTTTTTTTAAACTCGCAGTGTCTTGAACACAAGAGCAAGTACGTGCGACCCAGTCGTGCATTTTATTTTATTTGTATTGCATTTAAAAATAACCGTTCTTAAATAAAGGCAGTAACATTTAACACTAGTTGCTGGATTTTTTTTTTTAAATAATTTTTTTGATTAATTTTTTAATTAAAAAATGATTAAATATTTATTTTCATCAAAGTTTGATGACAACAAAAATTGAGTTGTAAGGAAAAGTCAATAGATAGGTATACCAGTGTCACTATTATGTGTGCTAAATTCACTAACTAAAATAATAGTATGCACTTTCAAAAAGGTTTTGATTTAGGTATGGGAAATGCGATAAATAAAAACAACAGTATTACAAATTATGATTTATTTGTATTTTTAAATAAATTTATATAAAGTGTTCAAACTGTCCCCCATATTCACTGTAATACAGGCTCTGCATCTTCTAATGAAGGACCTCTCAATAAAACGAGCATATTGGCGCTCATTTATTTTCATCACCAGCGTCTTGAACACGACGACGCAGTTCTGTAATGGATGTAATTGGTTTAGTATAAACCATTTCATTCAGGCACCCCCAGTAGAAAAAGTCCAAAGGATTTAGGTCTGGCGAACGTGGTGGCCACAAAATTGGGCCCAGACGGCCTATCCACCTGTTGGAATACGTTCGATTCAAGTACCTCCTTACATTTACAGCATAATGAGCAGGACATCCATCGTTTTGAAACCACATTGAATTCCTTAGCTCCTCGGGCACTTCTTGCAATAGAGTTGGCAAATTAGTTTGCAAGAAATTAAGATAGGCTTCACCATCTAAGTTGCCTGGTAATTCAAAAGGGCCTATAATTTGTCCATTCAGAATACCTGCCCAATACCATCAATTTCTTCTCGCGGTAAACGTCCTCCGCTAGTGCTGCCCAGTCCATTACCAGGCATTCGTCCTTCTGAAAAACATTGGTGGACTCTGATGAACACTCGATAGTCCGGATGGCGCGCATTTGGATATCGCTCTCTATAGAGTGCTGCAGCTGCATTCCCCGTATATTAAATGCTTATTTGCATACTCCAGCGGCGTATACTGTGACATTCTTAATCAGTATTAATTTAATCAAATTCAAAAATTCGTTTAATTGACGAAACCAGTATAACAATGCAGGCGCGGATCCAGGATTTCGTCCAGGGGGGGGCAATTTTCGTGAGTTTCCAAAATCTATATGAGGTATATAGAAAATTTGAGTGCACCATACCGCTCTACACGCCTGGTCACACAAAGCAATGTGAGTTGATGAGTTTGAAATTTGAAGAAAACAATAAACTGCCAAAGTAGTTCTCAACAGCGTGTACTTTGAACTTTGTGAATTGAAGTTTTGCAGTTTGTAACTATAGCATGGTGTCTGTACAGCGTTTTTTAGTTCCCTCTGGATCTACACAAATCGACAATTATGGTCGAAAAACATAATGGTACAGTGGTATGTTCCTATTCAGACACATGACGTCCAAGTTCGAGTGAAAATTCAAGCCTCTTCTTTAGCTGGCAACCTAACCTAACCTTGCTAGTAAAAGGCCGTTTTCGAGAACGTCATCAGCGTCAAAAATTACAGAATGTTCTCAACGCAAAATCCGAAGTCTTGTGTTAGGAAAGGCAAATTCAAGCTTTACTGTATAAGCATTGTGTTCGATAATGCAGTTTACTAAAGTCATATGTTCGAAAACATCATGTGTGGTGCAATTCTGCAGAAGAAAAATCGAGTTGGCAGCAAAAATATTGAGAAACCGGAGAACGTGTTCATAAACGTCAATTGCGTTTGCAAGGAAATTGAAGGACGTTGATTAAAAAGATTTTGCGCAAAACAAAACCATTGCATTAATTTGAATATAGCTGTATTTTAGCTTAACTAAAATTATAGATCAAAACCGAGATGAACCGTATCGTTTGTTCAGACTTCAGATGCCTTCGTCCATCGATAC